>OY987193.1:18803779-19278898 GCA_963920755.1 Cartodere bifasciata
CCCTGAAATAAATGATAGTCATTTGTTAGTGTTATGATAACAACGGGATATTATCTAGAGTGCGGGCGGTGTCTGGTCACACTACATTTATTAGTTTTGTGCAAACTCTTGTGCAGTTATCTATCTAGTAATCAGTTTCTGCGTTGTTAAGCTCTACAGCTCGTTTATTACATGTATGTTAATCATTGCAGTAATACATTTCTTAAAGCTTTTAAAATATTACTTTTTCTAACTCGCTTTGTGGAAGAAATAATACATAGGCAGGTTGTTTCTCCCATCAGAGGTCAATTCAGTTGTTTGAATATATAATAGTCAAGCAGCCTGTAGAATGCTTAGGACCGAAACCCATATACGTCAGAACCGAGATCAGAATAGTACTCTAATCTCTGTTTTTTAAATAAAAAGCTCAGTTTTGCAGCCACCGATTTACCAAGCCTCAAAACATGATCATATGTTAATTTATGCCTGAATATACTGAAACACCTAGATGATTAGGTATACTATACAGTTGATCGTTTACTTGTACAAGGTGTCCCAACGAAAACTATACGGAGCAGTTTTTTTCCGTTCCTGCTATAAATTAAAAAATGTGCCACTTGACTGGGTCCAGAAGAACCAACGGCATTTAGAAATCGTTTCCGCAAGAATCTACATCGAATTTAAGGCTTTCTTTGAACTTAATCTGTAGGGTCTTTATGGTACTGGTTACAGGTCCAGATTTACGATTTAGGATTTCTAAAGTCTCCTGTTTCAAATTGACGGTTAGAAAAACAAGGTTAACAATTTGACTAAAGTTAAAGAAATTGGCCATATCAACCATAGTCGTCCGGTCTCAATCATTCCGAATACTGTATTGGCTTCTAGACCTTATTTAACAACACTGAACAAAACAGTAACGTAACTTTTAAAAACGACTAGAATGATGCTTTAAACCGATTATGAAATTTGAGTCCAGAAAAATGTCGAATCCCTATTAAAATTAAAAGAAAAACTACATGAAAAAATTTATTTTTATTTATTGCCTATTGTAAAAGCAAAATGTTCCTTTTAAAATCTTTGGAAATTAAAAAATCATCCATATCCCTAACTTTTTTGGAGCAGTTTATTCGAGAGTTTATTATTGTTAGTGGACTTCCTAACTGGAACAAATTTCGTAATGCAAACAAAGAGCAGAAGAAACTAGGATAAAAACAGTTTTTTTAGCTGTTAAAAATTAGTCACGTTTTACCGGTACGCTTAGTAATGATTGTCAATTATTGTTAGGTGAATGTGTGTTTACAGATTAAAGAAATCATAAATAAACAAGTGGATAATCCTAACTCATGTTGGTGGACTAGTGCTGGAAAGCAGTAGGCAATATAACGATGTGTAAATAATCCTACAAATTATAATTTATTTACTGACCAATGGCAGAGCAGCAAACTGTGCTATTACCCGATATCTCTACACCCTATATTCTATATCAATACCATAAACCCTGTTTGATACGTGCTAAAAAACGCAGCAGGAATATCCTTCGAAGGGTAGCTTTTTGTTCGTTTAGATGTTTTTGCAATAAAGGTTCTGACCATGAAATTTACCCCCAACTAATGAGCACGGACTTTTTTAGATAATAATTGTCTAGTTTCAGGATGGTAGTGTCATCAACATTTTTGGGTATTTGTTTAAGTTAACTTTCAAGAGAAAAGTTGATTTAATTGTGTCTTATGATAAACTTAAGCATTAAATTTTTTTTTTACATAGTTTCTTAAGGATGCATTACCTACCGTTTAAAACATGGACCACTGTTGAAGCAGGACTAGCGTTCGATGGCATGCACGTATAATTTCCTGAATCCGACAAAAGTGCCTTTGTCACCAATAATTTACTCGTAGTTCCAGATTCTGTTTTCTCAGTCTCCAAACTAATTCCACCCCTCGGTGAATCAAAATCAACCACAGATTTTCCATGATACCATAAAACTGAGGAAGGAGGATGGGAGTGAATGTTAACTGCACATGTCAGGGATATTGTACTGCCTTTTTTCACAAAAACTTCAGGTGGGCCTGATATTGCCGCTTGTGCATCTGAAACAAAATATCACATTGGGTCGGTATTTAATTTTGAAACTATAAATTATGTTTGAAACAATTTGTTTGTGACTTCTGAATAATAGGTACAAATACTAATTTAAAACCAAATATTATTTTATGGCAAATGCGAAAACTATTTCACCTCCTGGTTTTAGCTCTTTCTTTTTGTACAAAAAATATCTAATGCAAAATATGCTGAAGTATTAAACTAAACTATTTTTAAAACAAAATGGATAACAAAATTTTTATGACTAAATATTTACAAGAGAAACCATTTACCTAAACAGTAACCTGAAAGTAGTAACAGTTTGGGAAGTTGTAGGTGAATTTTCGTAAGAGGCTTTGTAAAGTTTCAATCAGCCTTTAAAAAAGTTTTAAGGTTTAGTTTCACTCAATAAACTTTTACCATTAGAGTTAACGATGACGTAAAGTATACCAAATTTGCTTTACATTGTTAACCATAAGATTTCATTTATCTTGTTCTTTATTTAAAAACTTCCAAAAACTCTTTAAATTGTCCCTGACCTACCTAAATTTTAAAAAGTTTCCTTCTTAACGGTCTGGGTTTAAAAGACTTAAGTCCATAGATTAAAACCTTAAACAAACTAGAGATCTGATTATAGATCAAGCGTATTGCGTTAAGACGGGGCCGGCGGTAAAAAATTGGCGAATGATTAGGATTGTATGGTTGTGCACTACGCACTAAAAACTATGTCAAGATCTATAATCGGACCTTAATACTATCCAAGTATTAGTTGCCCTATCCTAAGCTGAGTTAGCAAATTTAAACCATAATTTTCTTCATGTTTTAGAGAAAAGTTATGACAAAATTATAGGAATTTATCAGTGCTTTAGGGACATTCGGTCCGATAATTTTTAACAATTTTAAACATTTTCAATATTTTCATGGTTACATTTGTCAAAATGACTTTGTTTGAAATTTCTTGACATAATAAAGATAGCCTTGGATTTAAAAATGTCCCTAGCATAGTTATCAGTCTAAGTTTGCTGTAATTTATTGGTCTGTTTTGCACACGTGATTAAAAATTTGATTGGATTTTTACATAGGTATATGTCAAAAATAATTAGCTTAATGCCCCAAAAGCATTGATAAGTCGCAATTATTTTGTTAAAGATTTTCAAAAGCGTGTTTGGTAAAATCAAGAAACCAAGAGGTCTCAAGGATGCCCAAATATGTAGAATGTCAGAAAAATGATAAAAAGTAATACTTGTCTAATCGGATCAATTCTTGTTCTTTTAAATATCAAATGTTGAAATAATCAATGAATTCTTGTTCTCTTGACTATGGATTGATTATTATCAAACCAATGTCTATATTTTGACATGATAACAATATTACAATAATGTTTGACAAATGCCATTGTATTGTTATTATGTCTTGATATCAACATTGATAAAACACCATATTAGTGTGACGTCACTGAAGCTAAAACAGCCAATCGGGTTCATGGCTTTGACGTTTTGACAATTACACTTGTCGCCAAAATGTCAATTACGAGAATTATTTCTTGACTCGTAATCACTAAAACCATGGAAACTAGCTTCAGTGACGCCACCACTAATATGGCGAATAGAAAAAAGGAATTTTTATATTGTTATCTTTTAAAATATTAACATTTGATAAAGGTAAAATTTGATCAAAATATATTTTAAAACAATAAATAAAGAGACAGAAGGAGAAACTCAGTCAACGTAGAGCTAAGACCCAGTTTTTATTATAATCACCACTCACTAGCAAATAAAAGCTCATTGTAAGCAAAAGAGCAGACTCTATAAACTTCATCAGTTTTATTATTAAAATTTTACGATATACCATACACATAAAATCAAAGGTTTTTAATGTAAGTAAGTACCTACATTTTTATTGAAGAGCGCTTTCAAAACTAAAGAGATTTTATCTAAAAGAAGCAAATTAAAAGCGTTATGGGAGGAATGGATATGTACTGAAAGCTTTTTGAAATAGGTGAATAACGATTGGAAATGCAATATGGGGAAACATGTTTAATTGATAACTGAAAGGAAAATGTGCATCATAGTCATTGGCACTACGCGAGGCACTACCTACCTCCCCAGATGGAGCTCTGAGAGCAGTATTGTACAATACTCAATTGCTTTTATCTAAATTCGTGTCTGCATTTTACGGAATTACCTTTTACAACCTGATATTTCAACGGAATATGGTACATACATAAGTTTTTAAAAGCAGAACTTCAAGTGTTAAACATATTATTAAAGGAACATAACTATTTTATTTTGCATTAGTTGATATCTACCACTAATATTTTTTAAAATATGAAGAATAAAAAAACAGCAATTCTTACAAAAAATATACAACAGCCAGATTTTTTTATACAGGGTGTCCCATTGATATAGTACACTGATTTAACCACGTATTCCTTGGACAAAAATAAGAAAAAAAGTTCTTATAAACGTGTGTCCTATTTTGATCCCTTAGTGAGTATTAGCCCTATAAAAAAACCCTGAAAAATCAGTTTTTTTGAAATATTTCGGAAGCGAATAATTTTTTCAAAAAATTTTACAGGACCTTTTTGATTTATCTAATTACTAGAAATATTTTCTTACTTGTAAAATTTTGAACAAAGTGTTTATAGTGGGGAATCTTGGGGGGCTGTAAGTTAAAAAAAAGTCAAAATCGGACATATGTTCATAGGAACTTTTTTTCTTATTTTGGTCCAAGAAATGTGTGGTTAACTCAGTGTACTATATCAATGAGACACCCTGTACGTGTTAGAACATATATTAAGGAAACTAAATCCACAAAATGCACACTAATAAGAGTTTATGGTTGGCGACGTTGGCGTGAAAGTCCCCCCATCAAATACCTCTCCTTTAACTTGCAACACATTACACCACGATGGATCTGCACCAAATTTTGGAAATAGGTGTTAAATATGATTTTAAAAAGATTTCGGCAAAAATTGCTTCTTTAAAAAAATTTATTTAACAAACCCCAAACTCTTATTAGTATGCATTTTGTGGATTTAGTTTCCAAAATAGTTCTAACACATTATTCACCTTTCCCGCAGTTGACCACCCTCGCGGTCGTTATACTTGGGAAACGTCAGATATGCGTCAGATTGACTCAAATCATTGTGGTGCTGGTGGTCATTTAGTTTCCCAAGTATAACGACCACGATTGTGGCCAACAGCGGGAAAGATCTATAAAGAATTTGGCTGTTGTATATTTTTTTTTAAGTAAAAACGAGGGGTAATTCAATAAAAGAATTTGTTCGAAATTGCGTTAACGGCTTATAAGTTTACTAACTTAAATTTTAAATTGAATCAAAATTTATGGTCCAGAACTTATGGTTGTTGTGCGCCTGTGTAGAAGAAAGTAATAGATTTGTTGTTGGGTGCAGATATTTTTCCTTTGATCTTGAGAAATGGTCGTCGTATAGGTCAAAAAGGTCATCCGTTTGCTCTCAATACTATTTTTGGTTGGACGCTTTTAGGTAAAACTCAATGCGCATTAGCACAGCCTCCTATTTCTTCGTTGTTTACTGTAGCTAATGAGCCCATTGAAGGCATTTTAAGACAATTTTGGGAGCTTGAAAATGTCCCTGAAAGTAAAACTTTGTCAGTTGAAGATTCACTTTGTGAAGATATTTTTCGTAAAACACACACTCGTAGTAGCGATGGGCGCTATGTCGTGCGCTTACCGTTCAAGAATATTGAACCTCAATTCTCTGATTCGTATGGAATTGCGTTAAAAAGGTTTTTTTTCTTAGAAAATCGTCTAGAAAAAGATCAATCGTTGAAACAACTTTATCATGACTTCATAAATGATTATTTAAATACTGGACACATGTCGCTTGCAACTTCTAGGCCAAATAACGATAATTTGTACTACATTCCACATCATAGTGTTTTGAAACCCGATAGTACAACCACTAAATTGCGTGTCGTCTTCGATGCTTCTGCGAAGGATCGAAGGGGGGAGTGTCTGAATGATGCGCTTTTAATTGGTCCTAAATTGCAGAAGGACATTGTCACTTTATTATTACATTTTCGAATTCATCGTATTGCAATGACTGCAGATATTAAGCAAATGTACCGCCAAATCATTGTTTGTGATGATCATAGGGATTATCAGCGTATTATTTGGAGATTCTCCTCTTCTGAGCCTCCTCAAGAATATCGTTTGAATACTGTGACTTATGGTGTCACTTCGTCGCCCTACCTGGCAATTCGTACGCTATTGCAGCTTGCAGAAGATGCACCTCATGATTTTTCAAAAGCATCACGCGTGTTAAGCTCTGATTTCTATGTAGATGATTTGATTAGTGGTTGCTCTAACATTGAAGAAGCTATTTCTCTGAAATCAGAATTATGTTCGTTGTTGAAATTAGGTGGTTTTGATCTTCGTAAGTGGTCAAGTAACGATGTTAGGTTGTTACAAACTGAATCGTTATTGGAATCGTCGTTAAGCTTAGATTTGGATGCTGAAGCTTTTGTTAAAATTTTGGGATTAATGTGGAATCCTGCAAAGGATATTTTTTCGTACTCGGTAAATACTGTAGATAAGGCTTGTACAAAGCGCTCAATTTTGTCGGAGTTAGCTCGTATTTATGATCCTCTTGGATTTTTGTCGCCAATAAGCTTTTTCTCCAAGTATTTAATGCAACAATTATGGGTGTTAGGGTTAGATTGGGACTCTGAACCCCCAGAAAATATTGTGAACATTTGGAATGTCTACAAATCAGAGTTGTCGTGTTTGTCGTCACTTCAGATACCTCGTCGCGTAATTATCGATAATTACAAATCGTTTCAAATTCATGGATTTTGCGATGCATCGGAGAGAGGTTATGCAGCGGTTATTTTCTTCAGATTTGTTGATATAAACGATGAAGTGTCGATTTTCTTTGTCACTGCAAAATCAAAAATTTCCCCACTGAAAACCGTCTCTATTCCTCGATTAGAGTTGTGTGCTGCGGTATTGCTTTCTGAGCTAATCTCTTATGTTTGTACAACATTTAAAGAGCAACTTTCGTGCTCTGAGATATTTGCTTGGTCTGATTCGTCGATCACGTTAGCATGGATTCATTCGTCACCGCATCAATGGAAAACATTCGTTAGTAATCGTGTAAGTCAAATTCATTCACTTACAGATCCGTCTATTTGGCGTCATACAAAGGGGGAAGATAACCCAGCAGATTGTGCGTCAAGAGGTTTATCTCCTCGTGAGTTACTTACCCACCCTTTGTGGTGGCAGGGTCCTTCATGGTTGTTCTTATCAAAATCACAATGGCCTTTCATAAAAGATCCAGAAGACGTAGATGTTTCTTCGGAAGCAAAAAAAATCGTTCTACTAAGTGAAATCCAAGCTAGTAGCACAAATATATTTTCGTCGTTGTTAGAAAAATTGTCGTCATTAGAAAAAATTCAAAGAATTTTAGTTTACTGTCGTCGATTTTCTAAAAATTCTCCTACGAAGTTGCGTAGTGAATGTATTTCTAGTAGTGAGATGCATCATGTCCTATTGTTGTTAGTAAAACATGTTCAACATGAAGCCTTTTCAGAACATATTAGTAAGCTGGAAAAAAAATCGTTGTGTTCTAAACCATTCAGAAAACTTCATCCGTTTTTGGATGACCTTGGTCTTGTCAGGGTCGGCGGAAGATTGGTTCATTCTACGTTAACATACGATCAAAAATTTCCTCTTTTATTGCCAAGGAGTCATAGATTCGTAGATTTGTTGATAGAGCACTATCATCGAAAAAATATGCATCCAGGTTTGCACACCGTGCAATATTTAATCGCCCAGCAATTTTGGATTTTATCTTCTAAAAGAGCTATCAAAAACGTTCTTTCTCGTTGTTTAAACTGTTTTCGCTTAAACCCAAAAGGTGTCGAACCCCTTATGGGTAATTTGCCTGCATCTCGCATTACTCAAATAAAGCCATTTTCAACAGTTGGTGTTGATTTTGGAGGTCCTTTTAGCGTCACTTTAGGAAAACATAGAGGTGTCAAATCTCAAAAGGCGTATTTATGCTTATTCGTTTGTTTTGCTACAACGGCTTTACACCTTGAATTGGCCTCAGATTTGTCGTCTGAATGTTTTTTGGCTGCATTGCGTCGTTTTATCGCTCGTCGTGGCAGATGCTCGACAATATACAGTGACTGTGGCACTAATTTCGTAGGTGCTAACAAATATTTGATGGACATTATGAAAGATGCTTGCAAGGAGGAAACAATAGTTTGGAAATTTAATCCCCCTTCAGCACCACACTTCGGTGGGCTATGGGAAGCCGGGATAAAGTCGGTTAAAACTCACCTTAGTCGAGTAGTTGGTAATCAGGTATTGACATACGAAGAATTAAATACGGTTTTTATACAAATAGAGTCGCTATTGAATTCACGGCCTTTGTCTTCGTTAAGCTCTGATCCCACTGATTTATCTGCGCTTACTCCAGGACATTTTTTAACGCTGGAACCGTTAATGTCCCTACCCGATGATTCTTTGGAACAGTTGAATATTAATAGATTGTCTCGATGGCAACTTTTATTGCGTATGCAGCAAGACTTTTGGCGTAGGTGGCATGTCGAGTATTTGCACACTCTTCATCAACGTTCACGATGGAACAAAAATTCCTCCGCTGAAATCTTGCCAGGTACACTTGTACTTATTAAAAATAATTTGGCTCCGCCGTTAAAGTGGCTACTTGGTAGAATCGCAGACGTGCATCGGGGTTCGGATGGGGTAATTCGTGTCGCGACGGTACGAACGGCGCAAGGGGAGTTTAAACGGCCAATTGTTAAGTTGTGCCCATTACCTTCCAATAATTAGTATTGGCTTTTTTCCACGTAAAGTGGAATTAATTTTAAGTAATTAGTTAAATCATATTGGTGGTGGTTATATATTATATTGATCATATTTGGTGGTGGTTATATATTATATATGTTGTTATATTAAAAAATGTTGCTGAATTTTGGTCGGCGGAATGTTCGAAATTGCGTTAACGGCTTATAAGTTTACTAACTTAAATTTTAAATTGAATCAAAATTTATGGTCCAGAACTTATGGTTGTTGTGCGCCTGTGTAGAAGAAATTAATGCGTTAACTTAAAACTTTCTTTCTTTCGTCGAACGTACGCTGTCAATCAGTGCTAATTAGATGCCTACCTAAAGCACATATTAATTTGTCGTTGTGTTAATTGTTTAACGGTCATTGTTCGTTTTATGCCTAATTATGAGTGCATAGTATTATTGTTATTATTTATGCTGAAGTGCAACTGAATGTTCATCCCTATCAATTCAACAACCCAAGGAATAAGGCTGGCCAGTCCTTTTACAAGCAACGAAGTTAAAATAAGGGTAAGCGACATTCTTAGGTTTTGGATTCATATTTATTTACAGTCCACTTTTATCGTTACGTACAATTAGGTACAGAATTAGTGTACATTTTTTTAAGAATTTGTTAGAATTTGTTAAAAATTCGTAGAATTTGTTGGGAATTTGTAGAATTTGTTAAGAATTAGTGTACACAATTTGCCCATTTGATTTGCCCCTCGAGTAAAAATCAATCTATTTCTATTTCTATTAAAAAATTACTCGTATTGATTCTAGAAAGGCACGTTTTTTGGACCTCATTAAAATGGGTACTGTAAGAGGCCCCTTTTCTGTGTGTGATGTTAATGAAATAAAGGGGTACCTCGCCAAGGTTGCTTTTATTCAGTGGAGAAGGCCAGTGTCGAATAAAATAGAATCGAATTCGTGTAAATAATTTATTATTATTTAATTTATTAATTCTAAACAAGCAAAACTATAACAAGGTTTAGACGTGGTGCATGTGAACTGTCGGAGGCTGGCGTAGGGCGTAATCGGCGTTTTAAGTGAGTGACTTTGGGTTTAAATAATCGACGAAAACGACGTGAAGGTGTAGCTTGGAGCAGAACGCAAACGATGTTCTTCACTTGGTGGATAGTGACCAGCCAAGTACGCGAGTAGAATACGTACGAATGCAAGTAAATACAACCACTACGAGGATCGTGCCAGGCCGTGGGTGTAGATACTTCTCTAGGTTATTCAAGAGGATGGTGCCGATCAAGAATAACCTGGTGCATTGAAAATTTCTTACCGAGAATCTCTTCTACTGCGAGGATTGGTGCCAACGCTTCTAAACTACTAGAGCCGGATGTTTGCCGGGGCTGCTAGGTATTAGTGCCAGGGATGGTTGCCGACTAAGCACCTGAGTGACGCGCGATGCAGGTATTTATATGTTTTCGGGGTGTTGTCACTCTTCTATTGCTAGGCAACGCAACTTCTTTCGCCTTACGCCGCCTATGGTTTTTCCGTGTACGTCACAAAATCTTATAACTATTTACAATATTTATAGGTTATATCGAATAATAAATGAATACAATAAAAGTACAAATAACTTGACCATTAAATAATACTGAAAATAAAAGGTTCATCACAGTACTTTAACGGGGAATGTCGCATATATCGCATAGAAACGTGGGTATGTAATGTTGGTTACCTAAAATCAACAAAAGACAGCATTTTTTGGTCATTGATCAGTGGGTTTATAAGAGTAAAGTTATATTGAAAATTGTGCTTACCAGCAACATAAATACACAAAGTACAAGTTAATATGTTCTAGGTCCATAAATAAGCGTTTAAATACAGAATTTTGGCAATTTAAAATGCAAAAAAATTGTGCTTCTAAATTGCCAAAATTCTGTATTTAAACGCTTTTTGATGGAATATGTCAACATGTGCTTTGTTTATTTATGTTGCTGGTAAGCACAATTTTTATTAATTATATTAAAATCATTATAAACTTAAAACTCTTATAAACCCACTGAGCAATGACCAAAAAGTGCTACTTTTTTATTTTAGGCAGCCAACATAACATATTCACAGTTTCTATGCTTCGCGACATTTCTTTGTAAAAAGCCTTTTAAAATTAAATTGGATGTTAATTTAAGGGGGAATGTTGTAAATAATAGGTATAATTGATTATCAACCAATGCATTCAATTAAATTTTCAAAGCACAATTGCATTGTTAAAAGAAAGAGTAAAAACCATTCATGTAAACTGTAAACCAATATGGGTACATAGATAAATGCGATAATCTAATTAATTTTATTAAATTAAATTAAAACTTTAATGCAATTATAATATTAGCTGTTTGAAATTTCTGTATTAAAAGCGCTTTCAGTAAAACTATGGAAAATATTATACAATTTTATAAAAATTTGTATTATTTATAAAAACATAAATAGGCGGTAAATTGTTTTCCAATTTTAAGGTTTGGCATTTTTTAAATTAAATTACCAACCTTAACAAACTGCTAAACGGGGATTTCTCTGTTAACATTATAAATTTACTAACATGATGCAAAGTTGATAAAACCAACCAGAGTTATTAAAGTTAATATTAATCAAAGCTAAACAAAATAAACAGCTTTGAGCATGATAAATTACATGCATAAACAAATAAGAAATTTTAAACTAAGCAAAAAGCTACGGACAAAATAGAAAATAACAACTTGATTATCCTAAAGGCTCGGATGGTAAAAGAAGAAAAAGCAGGAGAATCACTTTTTTTTTGTTCGTTGCGTAAGTGAGATTGAAAAGACACGAAGGTTTTGTTTAAAAGATTACACCTACTGCTTTTACCTACTTTGAAAGCAACAGCACGTTATATTAAGGAAAAAAGGCACATGCTATCTAAAACTATTTTACGATTTGTTTATAAATGGTCAAATAACAATTTTATAATCAATTTAATTTTACAAAATTTCAATGAAATGAAGCTGACAACATTCGTAGCTATTCTATCGTATACATGAGCTCAACATTGAGCTTACAAAGAGTGGGGATAAGAATAAACTACCGCGATAACGGCTGCTTCGATTGTTGGACCAATTTCTTTGTTATCTTGTGCCTAGAAACTTATTTTAGGCAACACAACTGACCCACTTTATGAAGAAGCGATCTTCGCGAGCGAGTGATCCAAATATATACAGTGAGAGGCAAAAGTCCCCCCCCCTGGCCTTAACTTTTGAACGGTTCGAGATATTGGTTTTCAAAAAATTTTAGGTTAATTTACACAAAAAAAACTACCTTTTGACAAATTTGGATTATTAAAAAATAATAACCCCCAGATGGGGGGACTATGAACTTAGTTTTTTTTAATGTAAAGAGGGGTCAAGTGACCCCTCATTTGAAAGGGATTTTTATTTCTAACACAATGGTGTTTACCAATTTAAGATATATTTATTATTTTTTTGGCTAGGAGCTTCTCAATAAAAAGAACGATTTCCTTAATAAATGCAACAGTGAAAAAATAAAACTATTTGAAATTAGGTAAGGGTGCATGTTTTTCTTTAATTAAAAAAAATATGTAATATTTTTTTGTTAAAATGTGTTATACTCTGTGTCCCAACATAAAATACAAAAAAACAAAACCTTATGCTTCTTAAATTTTTTTTTTTAATTAATTATATTTTTTAACCCTATTTTACTTCGTTTTTTTGAAAAAAAAATAATTTTGGTAGGTTATTTTAAAACATTTGTTATAAAACATACTAACAAAAAAAAAATTATTAATATTTTTAAATAAAAAGAAAACATACATCCCTACTTAGTTTGGATTCACTTAAGTCTTTTATTGTTGCATTTATTACGTAAAACAGGATTTTTGTGCTTTATTTTAAAACGCACAGTACAATAGAACTACTGAATCAATCTAAAATTCGTAAACGTCATTGCCTTGGAAATAAAAATAGCTTTCAAATGAGGGGTCACTTGACCCCCCTTTACATTTAAAAAAATTAAGTAGATAGTCCCCCTATGTGGGGGTTATTATTTTTTGAAAAACCAATTTCGTCAAAAGGTAGTTTTTTTAGTGCTAATTTTTCAAAAAAAAAATTTAAATCAATATCTTAAACCGTTCAAAAGTTAAGGTGGGGGGGGCGGACTTTTGCCTCGCACTGTATAGGGAAGAAAATAAAAATCTTATTATAAATTGCTTACGGTCAGGGTAGTGCAAACGGCCATTAGTGCTCAAAGTGTAGGCAAGTAAATTGAACAAATAATTACGCACTTGGTGGTGTATAGCAAACATTGTTGCGTTACGTATAATTTAACATGCGTATATGAGTACCTACCTTTATTTTTACAGCATTGTTTTGTATCGTTTTGGTAGTTAGATGAATTTTAAAATATGTTGTTGCTGTTAAATGTGAATAAATGATAAGCTAAACAAGAATGTTTTATGGCTCAAATACAAGCAACAAAACATTCTCGAATTGATCCCTAAACAAAAATAAGCGCACATTAATTTAACAAGCCAGGCAGACAGGAAAAGGTACCTTTAGGAGCGGAACTGGCAAGCGTAGTATTGAAAGAAGACGCGTCTGCAACAAAAAATAACGAGAAAAATGACTAAATACTATTAAGAAAATTAAATACAAAGACAACATTAGTCTACATAGCGTATAATAATTAAACTTTTTCATATAAATTAACTTAAAGGGCATTTAACGTCAAAAGAGTTTCAAGGTAATGTTCTTCGGAGGTGTGTCATCGATTCTGTGTATATTATTTAAAAAAGTATAAATGGTCTTAAATTATAAAAGTAGAAATATGAATTAGAAAATTCTATGTTTTGAGGATACGCCAATCCACCCTTTTCCTATACATATAAAACATAATAAAACACTCATTTTTAAAATTTTAATAGCCTAATTTTATCAAATTGCACAAGTTTAATAAGGTATTGATTTCTTTAAATTTGAGGGTGGATCCAACCTTATTTACCCCCTCTGTATTAACTTAAGCCACTACATTTGAACTATTTTTTAGTTTAGTGCATTACAGAAGGCATGGGTATGTATAAAATGTCTCCAATGGCATTTATTTTAGTGCTGTCGGCTTGTAAATTAGCCTGAACTTTGTAAGAAATCTCCATTAAGGTTTGGCACACATAGATAGTTTGAAAAACTAACCCAAAGCCGAACGAACATCTTGATATCACTGCGAATAGCGCAAAAACAAATCTAATCCCTTCTTAGCTTAATCTGGGTTATGTTTTAGGAAAGGTAGAGAGTCGAAAATTGAAGCGTTCTAAAGCAAGTCTGGAGATAAGTGTTGGTATATCGAAAGTGAGAATCATTAGTAATGAATGTGTTTTTTGCACAATTTATGAAATAATTCTAAATTATTTCTCTCAAGAGGATGGCTGTTGCCATAGTGTGTATTTGGCATATCCGAAATGTACTAAATGTTTGGTTAAATAAAAAAAAACATGGCGCAGTCAGTGTTAGATGCCACGGGTTAGATAAGGAATAACTAGATACAAAACTCTAAACTATACTATAAAGAAACGCACCTTCAACGTTAAGCCAGATAGCAAGTTGCATCTTGGGTTCCGTGTTAACTTGGCACTCGTAAATTCCAGCGTCTCTCTTTTGCACGTAGTCAATACGTAAGTCCCAGTCGTCACTGTGCTCTGGATGACGCACACTAAACCTTTGGTCGCCAGTGTAAGTATGTATGTTCGAGGTTAGAATGTGTAGATCCCGCTTACGCATCCAGGAAACCTGCAACAAAAGAGAATCTTAGGATTTAACGTATAATAATATGTCTTTAATCATGAAAATATTTAGTGAGTGAAGAACTAGTTGTCCAAATAAAATGCTTTTGTAGACAAATAGCAAAAATGTTTTTATTCAAAAGATGATTACTAACGTTATTGACTTTCCTTTGGTTTGATCTTATATTTGCCATTATCAAATTAAAACAAATCGTACAATCCAAAACCCATGTGTACGCCATAAACAAAATTTAATTAGCATTTTATAGCTCTGACTAGCGCCAAGCTGAAAACGTTGAAAATTCATGAAGGATGCATATTTTCCCCAAATGTACGAACACTTAACATATTTACATGTTACATGGTCTAAAGTTTATACAGTACAGAGCTCTCCATAAACCGTTTCTTTATATGTGGAGGACTATTCTGTATTCTCTAGCGGTTACATAGTGTTTGATGAAAAGTTAACCACATTTTAATTTCTAATAAAATTATATTGTTACTAGTTTAAACAAAATGCTTTGTAAGTTGGTAGGTTTCTTTGTTTGTTATATTTTAATAAATTATACAGGTTGTTCACTTAAAACCTTAGCTGGCTAATTTTAGACGTAAGATACTATTTTTTTTTTGATATTTATTCTAAAATAGTTTTTTGTTTTTAGGGCTCATTAGGTTTTTTGAATTAAAAATCGGGTTTTTCGTTTAAAATAAAAAAGCACGCAATAGTTTCAGGTAAAAATGCAACGGAGCAATAATTCCGGCCTCTTGAATTTGCAGGAGGCAGTAATGGTTTTCCATTGCTCACGGATCACAGGATCATGATCCGAACTTGACCAATTACAAAGACTCCGTGGCTCACGGAGTCATTATGATTGGTCCAGTTCGGATCATGATTCAATGGATCCTTGCGATCCATGAGCAATGGAAAACCCCTAATAACTCCGGTCGAAGTCAAGTTTTCCATTACGCTTCTTTTACCGTAATAAATGCAACCAAATTCAATTTTTTTTTACAACATAAAAACAATTTTTTGGAGCATTGGTGTTTCTTTATGGCAATTAAAACATAAACCTGAAATTTAAACCAAAAAAATTAACTCCAGGACCGGAGGCAGTAACTTCGGCCAAGTAACCGGATTGGTCGGAATCAGTAGTCCGGTTGAAACTCCGTTGCATCCCTAGTTTGAGGTATATCCGAGAGTAATAATGGTTTATACAGCATCTTCATCTTGATATCTTTCCTTTCTTTCTTATATCTTTTACCTCGAAGTTCACAAAAGTAAAAATAATAATTTTATTCAACCCTAGCAAATTTGTTCGTTCCCGAAGTTGGAACAAGAGCACTTTTGACCCAATCGACAAGAGTATAGTTATTTCTTCATTTGTTTTACTTCCTTTTAAAAACTCAAAGCTCATGTATGTTTGCTTCATTTATTTTACTTATATTTAAAAACTCAAAACGAAACAAACGACCTAGTTTATCAACAACATAATGTTGATGATTTGACAGCAGGTTAAGTTAGTTAGTATTTATTTTCAGTAGGTATGAGGTAGAAGGGAAAAAAGTCGATGTAAAGATGCTGTATAAACTATGTATAAGAAATTAAAAATAATTTAGGTAGATTCATCATACCACAAACTTTCCGTAAACCAAATTTGAAAGAAAATTAAAACTGGATTTCCACTATATACGATTCCGTTTCGTACTCATTTTAGACCAACCAACTTATTTGTCAACCACGGACTCACTACGAAGACGGTATGATTGGTCGAATGCGAAATGGAAACGGAACGTATATTAGACATCGACATTAACGTCGCAGATAAGGTTGCTCTATACGTATTCGTTGGAAAACACAGTATGTTAGTCTTCATTATTTGTTTTCCATGTCTATTTAATAAATTATAATTTGTGTCATAAAGGACAAAGGTATAAGTACAAATAGGACAAATCAAGTTACAAATAGAGTACAGAGTGTGATCACTGGGTATAATCTTTTTGTCTTGTTGTTCCTGTAGGGTCAACGGCAATTACTCACGAAGATGTACAACATACAGGAGCCCTCAGGTCTTCGTTAGCTCCTCTATCTCTAAATAATGCCCACACATACAAGTCTATGTAAATATAGTAACTGGGACATGTCGAGTCAGAGATTGATTGTGTTTATATGCTAAACCGCACAAAAACAAGCAGCTTAGTGCATAGTATTTGCTTTCCTAGCTTCACCACATTGTCAACAACATGTTTAGATTGTCTGTTAATAACCCGCGCCATATATCATCATCGATACCTACATTGTGCATTTCATGTCCTTTCAACTCATCATTTGCACTAGATTTTCAATAGGTAGCAATAAGAAGATTATATATAGCATCTCAGGAAAATAAAAAAAAAATTGCAGCTGTGCAGTCCATGGTCAAAACATTGTTTCTTTGTTTATTCCACTTGATAAAAAAGGATAGAAGACGCTTGACCTACTGCGCATTGATAAAATAACGTGCAATCCACAAAATTTGACGTCGACTCTGGCTGTGGAACGTCAAAAATGTGACAATCGACAATGTTTCAACAATGAAAAAAATTTAAATTTTACAAATGCATTACAAGAATCGACGTCAAATTTTGTGGATCGCACGATATGAAGCTCAAAGCTTCTATTGGTCATTTTGATATTTGCTTGTATAACAAGCATAAGCGTCTTTGTAAATGTAAACATGTTGATAAACATTGCTTTGCTTGCCATACATGCAAATATCAAAATGGTCAAAACTTTAAGTTTCACCTCGCGCATATTTTTCGAAGTTCTAGTCTTCTCTTTTTCTATGATTATATCACAATTTTTAAAAACCTTACCTTGCATTTGTGGGGTTTTAAGGCGCGTGTCGGAGGCATATGTTTTTCGAGTTGTTATTCGTCAACAAAACTCTATTTTCATAAAAAAAATATTTTTAAAATTCATACATGGTTGTTATGACGCAGTTTTTGAGATTAAAAATTGATTTTGAATAACGATAACCTCTTTTCTATTTTATTTATACTGGGGCCAAAAGAAGATTGTGTGCCTCAATTTTTATTATAAAAAAAAACGAGTGCTTAGATTAGTGGACCAATTTTTTATCTTTTCCCACTCTTTGTGAGCTCAATGTTGAGATCATTCAAAATGTTTTGGTTTTAACAAGTCATTTTGAATTTTCTAAACGAAGAATAAGAGCAAAAAACAGTCCCATTGTTTGTTAAAAATCATCGTTGAGCAAAAATCCTTTTAAAAAATCCGTCCGATAACTTAAGGGTAATAATAAAAACATAATTGCCATATTAAAAAAAAAACTTTTAAAAATTTTTATGTTTAAGTTAGAAAAGGTCTAATATTTTTGTATTGACAAGAGAAACGTCACAATTTCTGGAAGACAAAAAGTTACTCGAACAAGGCATAATTAATTTTATTAGTCCATTTTGTCTAGAAGGTCACTTTTTATGACGTCACAAAAATAATTTTATCTATTCGCCAACAGTATCACTGTAGTCAGCAATAAAAGTGAATTCAAATTTAAGCATTTTGCTATTTTAAACAACTATAAATAAATAATTTAAATAAAGATAAAAACTTAAAACGGTATTCATTTGCCGAGGTCGTGTAAAGCAATTTTTAGTGATTTGTGTGCGAATAATGTAATTTCCGCAGAATGTTGCCCAAGCTCAAACCCAAAAATAAATATTCATAACGAATGCTGAGAAATAAAACACACTCACTCTCGAATCATGCGGACGCGCTCAGGCCATGGTATCTATTCGTATATTGTTGATTTACTAAAATAAGGTTATATTTGGTAATATTTGGACGAATCTATTTCTAATAAAAAAGCAAATAACACGGCTGCAAAATGCGCAATGCATACTAAAATTTCTATATCAGCTTCAGGCGATTTCTTGACCAAAACTTGCACAATATATTTTCTATTGAAAGATATACTTCGCTTTTATCGTTCGGGTTGTATTTATTGTTTTTTGTTTCCAATTTTGATTCTTTCAACTTTTAAATTTGTTTTCTTTCATATCACAGTTTAAAGCTAAAAGAGACCGCTGGAATTTTAAGTTTTAACCAAAACTCAACTGACGCATCGAAACTTATTTTATTTATTTTTCTGTAGTAAAAATGATTGGGTATCTTAAAACTTACAATGATAAACTCCAAAAAGAATGATTCAGTTTTTATTACCTATTGTTAAAATATGACTTTTTGGCATTTGTTGTACACAATAAAAACAATACAAGATATAAATAGTAATATTTTAAATTAGAATTCTTTTCCCAGTGTAAAATATCTTAGTAAAAATTTCGGGTTGAGAATTTCAAAAATAGTCTTAAACTGCGATTTGGTAAAACAAATTTTTAATCTGTGATTATCTGTAGATAGGTATAAATAGTTTGTCTTTACAAGTATATTAAAATGCCCGCTTTAGTCCCTATCGGGATTAGAAAAGTAATTTAATTCCCAAGAAGCAAATAAAGATGGACTTTAGTCTCTGTTTAAGTAAAATACCTATTTTAGTCCCGATATTGCAAAAAATTGTATATTAATCACAAAACAGTTTGTTTGCCCGGCGCATTCACCATATTATTCATATGGAGTTAAAATTTTACAAAGTCTCGTCTTTTGTCTCAACAATTGATGTTTTAATTACATTCGATAAATGAATCTTAAAAGGTTTGAGTCTGAAGTAGGAACCTCCTGCATTAAGAAAAGAAGTTTGTAGTAAACTTCGTGAATAATCACTAATCAGTGGATTTCACCGTTGTAGGTATCTGTTAATGAATAAAAATCTTGAGCATTTAATAAAGCAAAATGGCAAAACTAATTCAAAATGGTTTCGGGCATCAGCTACGAATTGTTTATACAATTTAAATTGCTAAAGCAGGCTATTATTCAAAAGTTGGTTAAAAGTTGTAGATTGTGTTGAACAGTTAATGGTCCACGTGAACTTATTATGCCTTAACTTATAATGGCTCAAGTGAAACTTTGCTAATAATGAGGAGGTAAATTAAGGGCAATTATTATTGTTTTTTGAAAGACTGGCTTGCTCATCTCTTGTCTGGCTACTAGCCCATTATAATGTAACTTTTTAAGTCAACAAAAAGAGCCTAGACAAACATGCGTCATCATATTAAGTTTGGAAAAGTTTCTAGACTACCACATCATCGGTATATGATGAAAAGCGAATGTTCTCAATTTATTGAGCGAATACAGTTGTTGGGTTGTGTTGATGAAAGTATAACTTGATAGATAATTGAGTTAAAAACTAATAATCCGTATATGCAGGGAACCGGCTTTATCGCAGTTGTTTGGTTAATTGCATCTAAAGGTAAATCTCTTGGTCAATATGTTCAGGAAATTTAGTATTTACGTTTGCAGCGTACTACATGCACGAGCATGAATAGTGAGTAATCATTTATAAAACCGAATAATAATTAATAAACTCATTAATGATTTATTCAGCTTAATTAATAGAAAATTAAATTGTCCCTTGCAAATTAAGGCGTAAAGTGAAATTTTATCATGGAAAACACGATTTTGGTGAAGTTGTTACAAAGTATTAGCTTTTAATAAGTGAAATTGTAATGTTAAGCCAATGTATAACACATAATTCATTTAACGATTAAAATCTCATTTATAGATCAAATTTACCTCACTTTAGAAGTTTTAAAGTTTATTTCTGTTAATTTGACTAATATCGTTTTAGGTTGAGATGCTTCGGCAGGTCTGGGTTTTTTACAAGCATCATTCAATTGGCACAACATAATACTATGCCATATTTTAAATTAGAAAGAAAAGGTTAAAGTGAAGTCTATAAAACAAATAAATTTCTTTTATTTTAAAAGTATAATCTTATTTAGAAGAGATACTGATACGAGGGCTGTCTGAGAAGTTCAAAGCTTTTCTATGAAGGAGACGTCATAGGCCAGAAATATTTTGGAAACATAATTTTGCATCAATTATAAGAAAATACTAAAAATTTTAGCCCCTTTGGATAATTAGTTATTTTTTTAAAATTGATTATAATGGTCAATGTATCAATTTTTTTGAAAATGGAGGAAATTGAATATTGAGTCCCTGTTACATTCTTGTATTTGAAAGGCAAAACCCATTTGAAAATTAAAATCGAGGCAATTTTTGTTATAGAAGACTCTTTACTGACATTTTTCATCAAAAAAGTTTAAGCAACCGAATATAATTATGACCGTACCAGCTTGGTTGACGATAAATGTTCTATGTAGTCAAAAACAGTAACCACTTTCGATAACTTTGACTAAACTCGCCAAATGGGTCTGAATAACCGTCAAATTTGTTACAGAGATAGCAGAGGCCTGGAGCATTAAAAAAAAAATGCATTTGTGACATATTGTCATAAGATTTTGGCATGAAAAAGCTTAGTGCACAATGGCTGCCGCGTTTGCTCACTTTTAGTTCTGATTCAACACCCTTATTGGTTGTGTTGGCAATAGTTTTCGAATAAAGGTCCAAATGGATTAACCTCTCATTGTATTAAACAGATATGTTCTTTAATGACATTTTTATGTATTTTGGAAAAAAATTCGCTGAAAGCTCAAAAATTGGGAAAGCCATAACCGTAAATACGTCTATTTTACAGTCTCTTACAGCAAAGTTGAAGAGGGACAAGCATTTAAAAAAAAAATATATATTTCTAATAGAGGACTAGACTGGTGAAAAATGAAAGAAAATTTGACAAAAATGATAGTGGCTTCTATGTGAGGCTTTGAATAGATCAGACAATTCTTGTAGTTCAGATTCAAAAATCCCTTATTGGTTGTGATGGCAATAGTATTTGAATTGAGGTTCAAATAAATTAACCATTTATTGAATTGTATAGAACGGTCCCTTAAAAACATTTTCATGTGTTTTCGGAAAAAAAGTTCACTCAGAACTCAGAGATATGAGAGATATACAAAAGCCACAACATGAAAAAACGTCCATTTTGCAGTACTTTATTGTAACCGCTATTTGAACCGGTTAAAGAGGTGCAATCATCTCCAAAAAAAGGTTACATTCCTAAAAGAGGCCTCTGGTCAGAAATATAAGTAAATTTTGCTAGAATAATAGTGGCTTCTATGAAAAGCTTTGAATTTATCAGACAGCCCTCGTACATTCCTCTACATTGGGTGGTATGCATAAAGTTGAAGTACTTGCTAATACTTTAAGTACCTAGTAAATACTTCAAGTACCTACTACATACTTCAAGTAACTTCTTAATACTTGAAGTAAATACTAGGTTTCCTAGTACATACTTTCAATTTTCCGGAAGTTACTTTTTTAAGAAGTATTTTTGGGTAGTCTTTACTACAAAATAAAGTGCCTACTTTCTTTGGTAAATGCTATACTTTTCGATGAAATTAAAGTATATACTCACAATTTTTGAAGCTGCTGTCGTATCAGATTCGGTGAAGATACTTTAACCAGTTTATTAAAAAAATGGCACAGCTAGATTCAAAATAAATTTACAATGTAATGAGAAATTAGGAAAATGATATTTTATATCGGAAAATATTTAAGTAACTCTGTGTGCTCTTTTTTTTTAATTTTAGTATAGCTTTTCCAAGTTTAAAACTGGCCAATTTGTATAAAAAAAATTGGAATGATCTGTAAACTATCGATTGGTAAAAACAAGATTTTAATTAATTTGCTGTTTTTAAAGAAAATGACAGTACTAGAATCGGTCTGCGCATAACTAAGAAAATTTTAAGTAGTCCACAAAAGAAACACGTATAAAACTACAACAAATTTTGCCATTTGCTTTTTGTAGATCAAATACTATTTAATTATAAACAAATATCATATTATTAATATAAAACAAAGATTCTCTCCAAACCACACTTGTAAGTTTAAAGTGTGGTTTGGAGAAAATCTTTGTTTTATATTAAACATTCACCACAGAAATCATCAAATATCCAAATTACATATTGTAGGAATGGATGTATGTCAGTCGTTCCGACCTTTTTTATTAATACTTGACTCTCATCAGTTAACCATACTGTAGGCTATTTTTCTATTCCATTATTAGACGAAGCATTTAAACACTAAAATAACTCGAACCTCCCGTTTTTTTGCATGAAGACGGATTTTGATGCAGTTTTTGGAATTAGATTCAGAGTGTCACAAATAAAGTTTGTAACCACTTTTGGTTGGGGGAAACATTTTATTGCATTTGTGCAAGTCAAAATGGCATTTTTTTGTTGCACTTTTAAATTATATTTTTTTTCTAAATAATAATGACTGAAATCAATTGAATTTTGCCACACTGGGGTTTTAGGAACCGCTGATCCCAAATATGGTGCTTAAAAATTCCTTGATGCACCCGAGGTGTCATGGCGGCCTGGCCGACCTGACCTTCGCGAATTTATGAATATTTGCTTAGAAATGGAACCAAACTTAACTTATCAATAGGGGGTTTTTGGGGTAGTTTATCACAAATATGATGTTAAAAAAATTACTAAATGCTCTTGGGGGGTCATGGAGCTCCAGGTATCACCTGACCTTAGCAAAGTTATGAAAATTTGCACTAAAATGGTATAAAACTTTTTACTCGGGGGTTTTCGAGGTTGCTAATCTTAAATATAATATAATATAAAAAAATTGTCGAATGTACCCGTGGGGTCATGGTAGATAACCGAACGGCAGAGGTGAGATAAAAAGTTTACCCTAAGCATGTATAAAATATCATCCTATAAGTACATACTTTTAGTTGCGATAGTATATACTTCGCCATAGAAGTAGATACTTCAATTTGAAGTATCATACTTAGAAAGTAAGAAGGTACTTCCGGAAGTAAAGTAAGTACTTTCGGAAGTAAGCATATACTTTAATTTGAAGAAAATACTACGTAGCACATTCTTAATTTTAAAGCATTAAGTAAGTACTTCAACTTTATGCATACCACCCAGTTCTTATAGCGTATGCTTTGAATTAGTTTAATTAATAAATCTCTACATACACAATTTTGGTCACAATTAGTTCGCGTTAATTTAAGTGACGTTAAGCTAATTTGAGTATCTCTAAATGAACCTTAAGACTAGATCGTTGCCTAGTTATTTTAGTTACCTATTTTAAATTGGTTACAAAGGACTTTTGTTTCTTTGTGTGCAAAGAGCCTTTGTGGATGTTAAATTCAAGTTAAGTTCTTTGAATCAAGCTTAATGTAAATCTCATCCACCAAATTATTCTTGTTCACATTGTTAGTGTTTGACACCAGGCTTATTATCCTTGTCAAATTGCCTATAAAAAGTCTTGATTAGGTAAATTTTAAATAATTGAAAATAATTGTGTCAGACAAACTGAAAATAGCAAGACTTGATGATGAAAAATTATATTCTCCGACCTGGATTAAATTTTATACCAACTTTGTTTTAACAATCACATTTAAACCCCAAATACAAGTTAGAGACAAAAAAACTAATTGCTCATCCGGCGCATTCGCCATTTTATTGTTTCTATGTGATACGCCATTATGTAACATGTATAGGTACTTGATATTGTTTATTAATCTACGACTCAGAACCTGCATGCACTAAAAGAATGAATAAAGAACTCTTTTAATTGATCCAAATACATATATCATTTCGGTAAAGAAACAACTCCGAAATAAAGTTATTATACAGCAATGAACTCATTGTTTTTGCTAGCTTAGTTTCTAAGATGTTTTTTATTTGAACAATTAAATTAACTCGGTCATTCCAATGCCGGTCCGGCTCTCATTAATAATGATTCAAAATAAAACGATTTGTCGTCCTAGTTCTTTCTTGGTGTTATGAGAACAAATGCGTGTTTAGGGTTGCCAGGAATAGGAACAAAAGCAAATAGAGATAAAAGATGTTATTTATTTGCAGACTGCCTCGTCTAAAAGTAACCATTTGAAGTGAGCTGGCTGGTCGTGCTGTATAATATATAAGTGTTTAGCTCTATCCTCGAAACTCACTTATTGTCGTTAAAATCACGACGAGTGAACTCCATAACACATAACGCATTTGGTGCTACTTTTTCTGACCCTTGATATAATAACCTACAGAACAGAGTGAGATACTTTTTCACTTGGATACCTATGAAATTCGTTTTTATTACATTTGGTTTGGATTTCTCTTAATAAAATATATCATGTCCACAACCTCAAAAGTAATTAGGTATTCAGGACTGGATGTCCTAGAATGGTTTGCTATAATTTATTTAAATATTTTATACCCAGATATTGATGATCAATAACTGCCAAATTATGGAACATCCATAAGTAATCTTTTTTTGTAATAATAGATTCTTAAGACTGGGAAAACATTTTCATTTTTCTAATTTCAAAATGCAATACTCGTAGGTGCCTCTCAAAACAAATAAAAGGCTGAATTTAATATTGTGAAGGGCGTGGCACCACAAAAGATGAAATAAAAGATGACTCCTCAGCTTAAAGGTAATACTTCAAATGCATAATTTTAAATAACTGCTTTCCGAGGTTTATTGCAAAAGATAAAAAGTTAAACCATATAATAAAAGGCAACGATTGTCTGTTAAGTGAATTTTTGTTATTTTATGTTCGTTTAAAAAACGCCTCTTGGGAATACTTTGCAGTTAAAATGCTTTCAGCTTTTTTTAGTATTACTCATTTAGGTACCCAGCAAATTAAAATTTTTCTTATTTTTATTGCCCATTAAAAAATATTGATGGAATGCCACAATTTTGTAATTTTTTTTAAATGTTGACCATTTATTTCATTATTATAGCTTTGTTCGTTCGTCAAAATCTACGCATATTAAAAAGATAAAGTTCCGCGAATGATTTTCGCACCTGTGAACTAGTTTGGAAATTTGGATTCTGTGTAGGTTTTGGATAGTGATTTAAGACTTTTTTTGAATACTTTTAATAATTATTTTGATATTTGTTAATGAAGTAATATATTCTGGTATACCTGAACTAATGTTGGTGTTCTTTCTGGACAAAACTGTAAAAATAAATGGAATCCTAAAAAAATTGATTGTGATGTTCCATCCTACCAGAATTTAAAAACAAGTGTACAATATGTGTTGGTAAAAATGTACAACATCTGGTTTTAGCGGAAATTGCATTAATATTTATTTTTTTAATAGAAATTTTCTACTGTCCTTATATTTTATTTATATTAACCCTTTACCACGAATAGTTACAGGAATACATTCGTTAAAAAAATAACGAAACAATATTAACCACTTTTTAAAATACATATATGCGATGTTTACGAATTACCACATCAACGCGATGGTATGTTGCTGGGGCATGCCTAGGGATCCCTGAAAAAAATGTTGAAAAAAAAATATATATTTTTTAATTTCTGAGAAAAAAACAGTTGAAGTTTAATTAGTTTTGAAAAATACATGTAAAAATCCATCAATAATTTTTGATCGCCTCATGACATTAGAATATTAAATCGATTAAAAAAAAATTCATTTCATATTTTGCAAAAAATAGGGAAAATGTTGCAATGGACATTTATTTAAATTTTTTTTGTGTTTTGCATTACTGTTTTTAGCTTAACAATTTGGTAGCTGTTCTTTTAGTTCATTTCTCTAAAGGAAATGTACTATTGTAATTGCAATTTCTGAAAATCGATGTTTTTTTGAAACTGTGCCTAAACGAAGCAAGATACGTAAATGTTAAGGGTGTTGAAAAGATGCTACAAAAAATTACCGATCTTTTAATACTAAAATCATCTCGATCGGACCATCCACTGGGTTGTTATTAAAAAATATCACTTTGGTGTATGTTAGGATGGATGGATGGATGGATGGATGGATGTATGGATGTACGGGACAAAAAATTTCTTTAACTGTAATTTACTCAACTATGGTACTAGATAGAAGGTTCAAAGTTGGCATAGGTAAATACCAAAGCCTTGTGGTCAAGGTGACCTCAAGGTCATACTGACCACTGGTCAAGGTTAGTAGATATTGCATGCAAAAAAAAATCTAGCCCAAAATATTGGCTTTTTTTTTGTTTAAAAATATTCTTTCGGAGAGCCCTTTGTGTTAAAACTTTTTAAAAAAAATTCTATGTCTAGGAAAAAAGCTATGACGTTTTCAAATGTCAATGTTTGCATTGACATAGCTTCAATACTACAATAGTTAGAGGACTCAAACTTGGAGGATGGATACACAAGAGACAGGGGTTCAAGGTCATGTCAAGGTCATATGTTTCTAAAGGTCAATATCATTTTTATTATTAAAAAACTATGCTAAGTTAAATGCAAGGTAAATGTTGGACATGTTTTTAAAAACACAAAACGTTGTTCTTATGTTTCGAACTTAGTAGGCCATCTTCAGGAAACGATTTATAGTTTGACTTCGGTTATCTCAAAGATTACAATGGTTAACGATTTCAAACTTGGAGGATGGATAACCAAAAGACAGGAGTTCAAGGTCATGTCAAGGTCATATTATTTGAAAGGTTAATAGCATTTTTATTATTAAAAAACAATGCTAAGTTTAATTCAAGGTAAATGTTGGACATGTTTTTGAACACACAAAAGGTTATTCTCATGTTTCGGACTTAATAGGCCATCTTCAGATGACGATTTATAGTTTGACTTCAGTTATCTCAAAGATTACAATAGTTAAAGGTTTCAAACTTGGAGGATGGATAACCGAAAGACAGAAGTTCAAGGTCATGTCAAGGTCACATTATTTGAAAGGTCAATAGCATTTTTATTATTAAAAAACAATGCTAAGTTTAATGCAAGGTAAATGTTGGACATGTTTTTGAAAACACAAAAGGTTATTCTCATGTTTCGGACTTAGTAGGCCATCTTCAGGTGACGATTTATAGTTTGACTTCAGTTATCTCAAAGATCACAATAGTTAAAGGTTTCAAACTTGGAGAATGGATAACCAAAAGACAGGAGTTCAAGGTCATGTCAAGGTCATATTGTTTGAAAGGTCAATTGCATCTTATTAAAAAACTATGTTAAGTTAAATACAAGGTAAATGTTGGACATGTTTTTGAAAACACACAAGACTGTTCTTATGTTTCGGACTTAGTAGACCATCTTCAGGAAGTGATTTATAGTTTGACTTCGGTTATCTCAAAGATCACAATAGTTAGAGGTTTCAAACTTGGAGGATAGATAACCAACAGACAGGAGTTCAAAGTCATGTCAAGGTCATATTGTTTAAAAGGTCAATAGCATTTTTATAACTTAAAAACTATTTTAAGTTTAATGCAAGGTAAATGTTGGACTTGTTTTTGAAAACACAAAGGGTTGTCCTTATGTTTCGGACTTAGTAGACCATCTTCAGGAAGCGATTTATAGTTTGACTTCGGTTATCTCAAAGATCACAATAGTTAAAGGTTTCAAACTTTGAGGATGGATAACCAAAAGACAGGAGTTCAAGGGCATGTCAAGGTCATATCGTTTAAAAGTTCAATACAATACAAAAGGTTTGTGTTTATGTTTTGGACCTTCTGGACTATCTTCAGGAAACGCTTTGATTCTAACAAAAAAATGAATGTAACGTAAGAAATGAACTCAAGAGTCGGATCCACCGGCCTCGACTCAGCTAGTTTTAAATAGAAGTAGGTATTTCATAAAACGGTCGACGTACTTATTTTTAATCAGCAGCGCTACGTTTGAGCAATTAAATTAATATGTTGTACCGTATTAACATTTTAGCAGTGCAACGTACAATATTATTTTTACTTTAAAAACATTTAATTTTTTAACAGAAAATACTTTAGTGGGTAGAAAAAGTATTTAGGGCAAATAGGTGTTTTGTTTTTTCCGAGGTTTTTTCTGTATAAGGGATCAAATTATGAACATGCATAGTGCTCAATTTTAAATTCTTATAAGTACAACCGATTCTTAAGCCCGATTTTCTAAAGATGTAGCACCCGGTGCTAAATTAAAACCGCTGTCCTTTGTTGGTTGACACTGTTTCGTATAAGCAAAATATTGTACTTACTTATTTGCTATGAAAACAGTTCCAAACAGTTTTTGATTTAAAACCGTGCTAATTAACCTTCATATAGTTGAGCTCTATAGAAAGTCCTATTCATATGGATAGTAAATACTTAGTTTTTTTTTTGTGTTCACTGTACGGAATTAATTTAAGCTTAATTTTGACTGCTTTTTAGGGTGTTTTAAATGGCAAAATACTTAAAAATTCTTTTACTTGAAAAAAATGAATAACTTGTATTTTTATTTTTAAATATCCATCAACTGACTACTTAAAAGAAAATTGGTAGAAGTTTTCATTGTTGTGAAAAATAACACAAAACAAAATTGTCGTTGCTTCTTTATATTTTCAACAACTAACAAGATATTAATGCTTATTAAATTTTTCTTATTCACTGTAATATAAGGTAAATTGCATTATATACAAAATCAATTTAAAAGAAAACGGCAACATTCCTACCAAAAAAAGTTAATCAAAGAAAAAAAATACAAAGATATTAAACCGAGACCAAAACTATTTTAACTTGCTGGTACAGGATTTATCCTGCGAACACAAATTAAACGTCCTGTTTGCAATACTTCGTCGAATTAGTTCTAAGCTAAAAGAGAAAATGTGACTGAAACAAAAGGGGGAATGTTATGATCCTACTTTATACAATCGTAAAACCCATTTTATTGTAACAATCACTTGACCTTTGGAAGTTTGATGGTCATGAGAAAATAATAAAATTGAACACGTTTAGTCAAGGGTAAGGGACTATATCCACATTTTTATGTGATGGAAGTAAATAGAATATATTTTTTTTTTCTTTTCTATTATTTCAGACTTATAAATTTTAACATAAAATATTATATTCTATGTGTTTCTTTGATCAATCCACCTACACTTCTTCCGTCTACGCATGATCTTAAATGTTGACCCTTCTTAAACCGAACATTACAGAGGACTCTTTACGACTAGTCCGGTGACACACATTATCATTTCTGTGATAGCGAGGGGATGCTCAGGGCTGATACCCAAGCTTTACTGCAGAGTCGTCAAAGAACCATTTACAATAAGAATACCTACAATGTTATAATGTAGGTAGGTATTCTTGTTTTTGCATTAGATTCATTACACAGAACCCACTATGGATGCTCCGAGAGATGCCCACATGCATTACAATGTTTCTTTCGCAGTTAGTTTTAATTTTCTCGTCGTCAATAACCATCTAAAGCTCCCTTTATTTTTATGTAATAATGTAAAACATATAGGGTAAGGTTACATAAATTGAACCACCTCCTTTATGGGCAGGTGCTATATCTCGCAAATGAAACATAAGTAGCGCCATTTATTGATTCAAACGTCATCTAAGCTGCACAAAAATTGTGTATTAACAGCACGTGTAGTACCTTCTGCGCATGGTTAGTATTTGTTGTTAAATTTATAAAAATCACGTCATGGATTTAATATTTGTATAATTTAACTTTTTTTGGTTCATTATTCAAGGGCTTAGAAGCCGAGATTAACTCTTTTATTTCTGACGTATTTGAGATGCGTCGACCGTCGACTTCGGTACGAACTGAATGGGTCAATTGGGGTGTTTTATAATGTCATGAAAAAAACTTAGGGGGCGATTCCTAGATCCATTTAAAAACAACAGTTTACATAAAATTGTGTACGATTTTGCCCCTTAATTGTTTTCAGGCCCCTGAAAAACCCCTTAAAGATAATGGGAAATTAAACAAACACAATCAAATCCATGATTATTTTAATCACTTTCATTTAAAAAGTGATAATGAATTGAATGACCCATTAAATCAACGAAATAATGTAAATTTTGTTTGTCTATAAGGTTAGATTACCCAATTCAACACAAAGCAGTAGTTTAAAAGATAAAATAACTTAGATAAACAATACCAAGTGACTAAAGTTGGAGTTCTTTTTATGAATTAACAAGTACAGCTACTTGCACACATTTATCCTTTAAAGTAAAAGTTAATAGATAAACAGTAAGCAATAAAAAGTCATTTATAAACCACGCATAAGAATCTTATTGTAAATGATACTGTCGGACTGGTGAAGAAGAGCGCAGAATTAAGATTAGATCCTTTATGGCCAGGTAAATACCTACTGAATCTCCATCTTGCAGATTAGGGCCGACAGTCTTTACTAAGAACGTTTCATGATTTAAATTAAGGACCAAGGATTGCAATTAGGATAATTGCATTACGATGTGATTAACTTTGATTTAAAATATCTTAATGACGCCTCTTTACACATCGTGCTGAAATAATCATTATTTGAAATTTTGACTGCAATATACAATATTTTGCACATTATTATGTTTTATTTTTGGTGAAGATAATTTTCCTTTGTCTCTCGAAAAGCAATTTGGCGAGAATATGGCTGTATAAGGGTAATAACAATACAACTTTATTTTTATTATGGCGAATTATTATTACTTTCAGACAAGAGAAAAGTGACCTCTTTGTAATAAAACATGCATTCATTCAGCGTTCGTGACATGGTACAATAAACGGGATTATTAAATAGTCTATACTACAACTTTAACAATAATTGCATTTTTATTAATTAAATTTTTTTTGTTAAGAATTTTAAATAATGTTCGCTTTTATTAGTTTTCTTATCTTAATAAAATCTTGAAGTTATGTTTATTTTGCTTAGAAAGCGCCGAGAAGAATACCTGGAATTTTTAAATTTTGCGCATTGCATTGTTTAAGACCAAGGTAAGAGGTTTGTTTTCCCAGATGACATTTCAACTAATTTGGAATGCTAAACATTTATGTATATAGGTGGTTAAATTTAACTGCAACATCTGCAAACATACCATTCTTGTTTCGAAGACGTTCGGTGTAATTTGATGATAAATTCCGAAAATGGTTTTATTTCGATAAGCAGGTACCTACGGTGTTTTCTGTTTTGATTTTTTTTTAATTCTTGATACATTCTACTGTTATTTGCATTTTTGATTTTTGTTAAAAATGATTTAGCAGATTTGTGATACATTTTTCAATATATTCTTAAGGCTAATAATAATCCTGACCCCGAAACTCCCCCCCCCCCCCTGAATACGGCCTTGCTAAATTATATTGTTATTGTTCTCCAACACTGAAATGGTTTTGCAGTTTTTCTAAAAAAAAATTAATTTATTTATTGTGGTTTTGCATAAATGTAGCTTTTAAAGACGATTTTTTCTAGTACCTACAATTTATAATGCCAACCACATTTCAAACAAAAAAATAAAACAATTTTCATCATTTTTAATTTAAAAATAGCATGCACAAATCCATTTGATATGCGTTTTTCAGTTCATGTATACCAAATCAACCAAATTTGTACAATTTTCCATTTAGGAAGCAAAATACAATGAAAGAAACTTTGTGTTATAGTATTTCTTCATAAAGACAGGGCCGGATTTAAGGAATGTGCTTCTCCAGGCCAAAGATAAAATGCCGCTTATTTGACCAAAGAAAATACGTCGCAGGCAGTATCTTTTTTTTTGGGAATTTCTTAAATTTAATATCCCTTAAATCTGCAGCCCTAGGCCAGTGCCTAGTTGGCCTATGCGTAAATCCGGACCTGCATAAAGAAACATTATCGAAAACAAAAAAGATCTAGCTTGCCAGGACGGATGCTAATTTTTGTGTGCTCACTTTTGTATGTTTGTTTAAAGTATATTTTTAAAATTCCAGTAACCAATTATTGAAAATTCTTTACTTTAAACATTAATTTTGACCTGAAGATGGTGCTGTAAGTGTCGAAACCGGTCGTCATGTAAAAAATAAGGATGCTATTTTGTTATTTGATTTAAAATAAATGCAGATTTTTGTAAAATTAATATGTAAAGGATTTAAAGGAAGCAGAATTGCTTTGTATGTAAAATCTGAAGAATCAACCAGTTTAGCCTTAAAAAAGTAATATTTTTAAAATGGCAGCGTTTACATAGGTATACATTTTTGCTTGGTATATTTTGATATACAATTTAAGGATGTGAAATATGATAATATGAGCTAGCTGTAGCAGGAAAATGGCTCATATGAGGCGTGAGCTACTTTACAAAATGCAAAACAGACGTTCATGTATCCTGTTTTTACTACGTAACTTTTCATTCAAGTCATTTTAGAGTATGATCTTTCACACGATATAACTCTGAATAAAACAATTTTAAAAAATTACCAATCTTGTTTATACACAAAAAAACGTAGAACTGTGTATATTTTACACGGTTAGATTTACTTTAGAAATTGCTAACATTGTTTTAGAAGGGATACCAGTTCTGTATTAAAATAAAACAGAAAAAAAGGAACATTGCAATCAGTTTAATGGTATTATTATACCTACATACTTGAACGTGTTACACCGAATCGAGCCAAATACTGATTTGGTGTTTTAATTTAAAATTTATATAAGAAATGGCGAAAGCTCTATACCCATAGAAATTGAGTGACTAGAAGCGAAATACTTATAATCATAACATTGTTTGACTAAAAGATCTAAGGAGGTAGCATAAATCGGGATGATTAGAAACGTTTTTTTTTATTATGCTTAATCAGTTTAATTCTATATGCATTGAGATTGATGTCAACATTGAGATATGACAGATAAATGACAATTTTACATGTAAAATGTCAGTTATCTGTCATAATGTCAACGTTGACATCAATCTCAATACATATAGAATTGGGCTGAATGTCCCAACTTGCTTAGTAAATAACTTATTACATTGAGTAAGCAAAAATGTCTTTTTTCCCAACACAGAATATTGACTAAATACATTCTTTATTATAAAAAATATAGAACCTCTTTAATAGTTTATTATTGAGTCTTAAACTATTTTTAAGTTGCTTTGTTTGTTAGTAATACGCCATATTGCTAGTAGCGACATATCGGGTGAGCAAATAAAAACGGCCCCTAAGTAGTAGGCTATGAACAGTGTAAAATCTGTCAATTAACAATATTTTGACAATCCCCATGGCCTACTTGTGGGCCGTTTTTATTTGCTCACTCGATATAAGTTCATCAAAAAGACAAAATCGCATCTAAGTTTCCATGGTTTTAAATCCTTGACTACTATGTACGTGTCAAAAAGTAATTGTTAAAACGTAAAAACCATGGAAAGTACGATGCGATTTTGTCTTTGTTGGCTTCAGTGACAACACACTAATGGGACGTTTACATAGACAGTATCAGTACTGACAGTGACGGTACTGAAGCTAGTTCCTATAGTTTTGTCAGTATGTGTCAAGAAGTAATTGTCAAAATATCAAAGCCATACAAATTATGGTAGGCTTTTCTTGTCTTATTATACTCTTCGCAGACAAAGTCGAAGAGTATTATAAATTCGATCCGAAAATCCTAAAATCGTCAATTTTCGTCGTAGAGCAAAAATTTTTGCAGATTCGTGCGTTTCATCAAATTTTGAACAAATTTCAAAAAATCCGTCCGTCCGTCTGTATGTCACACTTTCTTGTGCGCACGATATCTCAAGAACGCATGCTCCAATCATGTTTAAATTTTCTGGAAAAATCAGTTTTCACAAAAGAAAGAACCCTATTGTTTTTGAAAAATATCGGGTAATTATAAAACTGTTAAAATTGATTTTCAAAATTAAAAAAATTACATCGAAGTCATTATTAAATTAATTTAAAAAATATTTTTAACTAAATTAAATATTGGCAAAACCTACCAAAATTTATCAAAATTTTGTTTATAACTCTACGCGTTAACGAAAAAAAGCAATTAGAAAAATCAAAAGATGCACTTAGAATGTGACTTTTATGAGTCGTTTAGCGTAAAGCAAAGAAAAACGTAGTAGGCGAAGAATTTTCTTTAAAATCAAAAAACAAATAAAACAAAACAATGCTAAGTACGTATCGCGTAAAGCGACCGAACTTACATAGTCTTGATGGCCTAGCGGGTTAGGAGGTCTGTCTCTCACAACGGAGAGCTCGGGTTCGAGTCCCAGGAGCGGAGTAACTTTTTTCCTTTTTAAAACTGTTTTTTTTTTTCTGAAATTAATACTGCGAAGAGTATTTAATAAAATCTACACACATTATATAAAAAAAACACACTTGATATTCAAAAAATCTACGAAGAGTAACTTCTAACCCGTTCACTGATCTAACCCATTTCTTGTTTATTACGATGTACTCCATCAAAATAACACGTTTATTTGTAATAAAAAAGACTCATGATACTCGTAACATATAAATTAAAATTTTAATCTAGTTGCAGTAAATAAATCTGGTCAAATTTAAACTTCAAAGGGATTATTTTTTGAGCACTAATTAACATTAAAACAATACTGGTGACAATGTGGTTTAAAAAAGCCATAGGTAGGTGGTTTTTAATATGCAAAACAAACACAATAGAAAACTAATTAGAGAAATTTTATTTTAAAAAATACTGCACTTTTTATACAGAGTGGGAAATATTAAGATCATACTTATATTAAAAAATATTATTTCTTAATTTTGTTATCAATTTTCTTTAAATTGGATTTACGAAAATTTTTGGATATTATGAATTTAACTAAAATATTTAGAGGCGTATCCAGTGTCCACGATCAACAACACCCAGCATTTATATACTAATACTTTGATCTGCGTCACATTGGTCGTTAAAGCAGGATTCTAAAGAAAGTATACTTTATTGCACTTCTTCTAAAATTTTATGATTTTCAAACAACGACCTTTTAAAGGTTCACTGCGCGCATAGCATTGGATAGTAAATTTGGGCCAAAATATTAGGATATAATAACCTACCTACCTTTAAAATTTATGTAAGATATAAAATATAGGTCTCTTACTACATGCTAACGGAGGTCCCAGAACACACTGTTTGACAAACAACGTAAGTCTACACATATAACATGCTTTATTCAAACAAATAAACAAATTATTACTTGGATAGCATTTTATACACACAGTATACAAAAGCATTACAATATACTTTCGCCATGTTTATTAGTGATTATTATTAAATTTATTGAAGCTGAGTTAAAAATAATTTAAAATGGCAATGGAATTTTTTTTCATCAAAGTGACTTGAACCTCACGTGCCTCGTGCTAAAAGCGCACTCTGCGAGTTAAATTCATTTTATTTGCGCCCTTGATACGTAATCTACTATATTATTTATACTACTAGGTACTACACCTACACATTTATGTTTTTAAAACTAGTCTTCATTGCTTGCAAGTATGTATGTGGATGATGTTTTCTGTGAATATTTTCTTATATGTATAGTTGAATGCCAGTTTAGTTTAGACGCATATAGGGCAGTAGAAGATATCTACCTATATTTCCCACGGGTGTTATTTTCTCTTTTGTATGACAAGCTTTGAATTGCTTCAATTGAAATGTCTGCATGTTATTAAATAACACTCTTTTCAGTAAGAATGTATTGAATGTTAGGATAATCCAACAGTTCAATTTACAAAAACATGTCTAAAACGTGTGGGTAGATACAAAATGTAACAAATAAAGTTTAGAATCATTGCGCTAAAGGTTTAAGTGTGATTTAGAGTTAAATTAAATTAACTCAACGCCACTCAAAGCTACTTTACTCCACTTAACTTGACTTGACTAAATTAAGGCATTTATAGTATAAATTTATACGTTAGTTAACCACAAGCTAATTTAGTAAACGCCATCTATCGGTAAATGTTAGAATCGTCTTATTTCTGTAAATATACAGAAATTCATATGAAATTCTTCAATTATCTTTGTAATTTTAAAAATTTGGTCTAGTAGCCGATAGATAACTCTGTAAAGAGGCTTACTTTACATAGAATTAGATGAAATTAACCAAAATTAAGAAATAGAACCTTAAGTAAACGTCAAGTTGATGTTATTGTTATTGGCAAAATAAAGAAAAATAAAATTTCGATAGAATGAGATGATTTGGATAGCGCTGTGCAAAACTCAGAATTATATATTAATAAAACACTTTTAAAATGGGTAAAGAAATTCAACACCATTTGTTTTTTGAAAAGTTCTTAGTTTTTTGGTGTTTCCGAGGCGTTTCTTACAGACATGTTTATCATTTTGTATATATTTTTAAGAACCTTGTAAGAGATTTTATTTCGAAGAAGCAAACACTTTGCCGCCAAAACAAAACGATTAACAGAATGTAAAAAATTTCTTTGAAAACGTAATGCAAAGCGACTAAATCGTATACTCAAATAAACACTCAAATAAACATATATCAAAGACGGCTTGGATTTGTATTTCATATGTGGATAAGCGCATAAGAATATTTATTTTTTAAAACTCTCTTCAACTCCTACTTATGTTCTCAATTTAAATTTATATAATCCGATGTACGAAACTCGGAAAGCGAGTCGTAAAGTATCCTGAAAATAATTCTTTGCTTTGCTTTGATATTATATCGTAAACATTGAGCAGTGGGTGGGTATATTGATGAATGGGTTGGACTCTGAATTGAGGCTGTAAAGTTGAATGTCTTGAATGGTTTAACAGGGCTATATTTCTCATAAAAATAAATATCTTATACATGGAAAAAGCGGAGTAATTGGCTGGAGAATCGCTGAAGACTACGTCAAGGATCTTTTTTGTCCCACAAGGGGAATTTTGAACGTTTATATCTGTACTAAAAACACTGGCGAAATAAAATAAGTATAAACAGGGCGAGTTACTACGGACTTTTGACTTTTAAAGCCTTCTTTTCAGCTTTTTTTTGAATTTATTTAGTACGAGAAACACTTCCTTATTTATAAAAATCAACCCATTAATTTCTTTGTTTGTTGGCATGTTTTGAAAATTTTTGACAAAAAGGTAATTAAAGAAATAATAGATGATTATATAGGTGATAGAATTTGCGCGTAAATACACCCCAAGCTGTGTATCCATATTTTTTAAGAACTGGTCCCCTAATGGATGGGCTTTAATGCATTCTAAGAGTGGTGTTAAAGTTCTGGTCGGGAATCGCATGCAAAAGTATTCACGGTCCCATAAAAAAAATCTGCATTAGGGGGGTACTACCTACCTGCGAGTTGTCACTTGCGACCCCTACCATTACCTTTTAAACGTGTACTGTGTGTAATAAGTTCTCAAGATTTCTGGCATTTAAATCACATTTTTTTACAAATATGCCAAAAACTTATTAATTTAATAACACCTTAGTAGAAACAGAAACTATCAGAAGAAACAATTTTGACATAATTTTGATCAATAAAACTTTTAATAATTTAATTGATATTTCGGTAATGATTGAACTTATAAACATTAACAATCAACTAGATCTAAAGAAATTTTTTCATTTTCAATCTTACGCTACCAATTATTATACTCTTCGCAAGACTAGGTCCGAAGAGTATATTGCAATCGATCAGAAAATCCTAAAATCGTCAATTTTCGTCGTAGAGCAAAAATTTTTGCAGATTCGTGCGTTTCATGACTTTTTAAGATTTTCATTTTTTGTCCGTCCGTCTGTCTGTCCGTCTGTCTGTCGGTCACGTTTCTTGTGGTCACGCTATCTCAAAAACCAAGAGCGATATCAAACTCAAATTTTAAGGAAAAATCGATCCCTATAAGAGGAAGAACCCTATTGTTTTTGGCAAAAATCTGATTACTACAAAGCCCCCTTTTAAGCCCCCCAAATGAAAAAAAAATTGTAGCGCGACTATTATTAAATTTACAAAAAAAATTATTCGACATAAAACATAGAAAATTTAATTCTTTACAAAAAAGTATTCGTTAGTTTTTTTGTCCGACCCCCCAATTTCCCCCCAGCACAAAAAATCTTCGTTATTATTTAATCTACACAAAAAATTATTCTTTACAAAATTAATGAAAAGTTAATTTTCTATTAAAAATGTTTGTTCGTTTTTTGTAAATGTAGACAGTAAGGTTAAAAAAACAAAAAAAAAATGATTTTAATAGCAAAAAACTTCTAAGTTCGAATAGCGTCACGCGTCAGTCAAGATGGCCATGCCAAACATATTTTAAACAAAGAAACAAAACTAGCTGTCAGAACAAATAACCCCAAATTTCTGAGACGTCAGAACTGACGTTTATCTTCTTCGTTGACGAAATTCTTCGTGTTTTCTGTTAATAGTTTGCACTCTTCGCAGTTTTTTTTTTAATTTGTTTTATTTAAAAGAAACTATTATCCAATAATAATGTTCTTGCGAAGAGTATACTATAGAATGTGTAGCAATTATATAAAATATTGATTTAGCTTTGGCTTAAAAAATATAACATTAAACTTCTACCGATTTCGAATTCTACTCGAGCTACTCATCTGCGAAGAGTAACTTCTACCCATTCTAGTTACTTTACGAATCTCATACATAGAGGTGTCTTTTAACAAACAACTTAAATAAGACAAACAATGTATAGTAATTAAGTCATAAAAATATATCATTGATATGATTTTTATAAATTTTTCGATAATTACCAACCCCGTGCTGAAGGTACCACACCTGCTGATAATACAAAATAGACATGGAGCAACGATGACATATGTATTAACAGATGGCGCTACAAGTTATAAAAAGAAGTCCTTCTTTATTTCTTAGTTGTATGCACTCACCAAAGCTGAAGTGATTGATAGATGTTTCGCTCTATTGGGCTTCATCAGAGTCACGTATCAGAAATGAATAGTTGATTCTTTTATAACTTAGCTACACTTCATATCTAAATAATAACTATTAAAGTAATTTTAAGAGTAGTTAACCAAAGCTTAAGTCTTAAAAATACGATTTAAACTTAAGTTTAAAATGCATTGAAGTACATTTTTTTGAACAAATATAAAATCAACTTACAGTTCGTTCCCCTGGATGTTTAACCCGACAGTTTAATAACGTTGATTGTCCGACAACTGCGGTTACATTTCGAGGACCCACGTCGTCAAAATCTGGCCGCTTTGGTCCAATTCCCTTTACTGATGCTTCGGGAAGGACTGATTTTGTTCTATCCACTTCTTCGACTAGTTTGGTTAATGCTGAAACTAAGATAATTAAATTTAATAAAATGATTTTTAAATTTTTACTATTTATAATAAAATAAAATACATAATAAAAATATATATTTTTGTCATATAAATATTACAATTGATTCTTCTAAAAGAAATACTTCAACCTAGTCTACCTAGTGAAAAAAAGTGATTTGAATTGTAAAAGGAAAGTGACTGCTAAATACAAAAAATAAAACATAAAACCAATGTTGGTGCATGAAAAAAGGCTTTTAAAATTTTGATTTATCCTGTGAAACAAAACGACGTAGGAATTAAAATTAAAAAGTCATCCAAAAAAGGCTTTCAGTACGTAGGTATAAACAAAAAGTGGTATAAAATATTAATAGTTTTTGTAGGATGCTCGCTATATTCGGCTAATAAAGCGAGATTTTTCGTAAAAAATCAAAGTAAAAGCAAATAGAAGGTAGGTACGTAATGTGAAGTTGCGTTTGTGCTATTCAATTGAAGCGATGTTTTGCAAAATTTAAAAGGCTTTTTAGCCAAACGCGTTTTTAGCCAACTGATGTTTTCCAGGTTTTTACTTTTCAAAAGATTTTATATTTTATAGCTTTAAATTACCAACAAAAGTTTTTGCATTAGGATGGTAGGTATTTATTTTGTTTATTTCGGATCTTTTATTTTTTTAACATGGGTTCGTCTTGATATCAATAAAGTATTACCAGTGGGTCAATATTTGGAAAACAACCAATACCTTCTCTTATTTTTATTTGGTTCAATCAGCAACCTAAGAAATTTATATCATTGCTATTTATTGGGTTTTACATTTTATGCTTTGTAAATGGCATACATTTGAATTAGGAAGGTAATTAATTAAGGTTATATGATCAAAGTAAATTTTGATAATAGTCGATAGAACTTAACTGCGTCAAGTATTGAAGTGCCCATCTTTGATTATAAGGTAGAAACTAGCAGTCTACATCTTTACTTCATCTAACAACATATCTAAGGTAGGTTTTGAGAAGGTGCTCAGGACTATCAAGGCATCTAACGCGGTTACATTTGAAGAGAAATTCTAAGGTTAACTTCCACATTGAATGTTAAGAAACTCATCAAGAATTAACACATGGTTAGGTTTATACAAGGGATTCTAAAATTAATGCCTAATTTTGTCAGTAGTGATTTAGTGATAATTTTTTAAAGTTATGTTGATGCTCCATCTGCTTTTTGGCCAGTTATGGTTGAGTTTATTGACAAAAATAGATTTAAGCCAGAGAGAGGGTATCGAAGGCGTTTGGGTGAAGGGTGGAACGTGTTAGCACATGCAAAATGTATGGTTCGTTAGCGTCATAAGATACAATGATGAAACTTGGTGAAATGTTACAAATTTTGTTATAAACTCGTATGAACATCATTGGCAGACATTTTTGTGAACTTATTTGGTTTTGCCAAATCAGGAATGAAAAATTACAACATGTATTACATTAATAAATGGATTTTCCTAAAATATAATGACATTTTAGTTACAGCTACTAAAATAAAAACAAGCAAATCTTTTATAAAAAAAGTTGTTGTTTGTTTTTACAGATTGAAATAATGTAACCTAAAGAGATTAGTTACACTTTTATAGCAATATCACGTCATTTTAAGGTAGGTGCTTGGTAATGTTGGAGATATAAAAGGGCGTTGTGTCATAGAATATTTAGAAGGAGGTAATAGCAGGCCCTGCAAATGACATAAACGTTCCACTTTTACAAGCACGCAGCCTTCTAGAGCAATCATTTTGGCATTCCACAACCATAATAAAAATTGCGTGAAGTGGAGCGTGATCCTATTGCGCTGTGCCTTAATTTTAATTTTATTTAGCGTGGTTTTTGTTGGAAAATATTTTGGTGGCAAATAAATTAAAATGCAGAATTTTGTTTTATTTTTTGATTTAAAATGTGGCACAATGTGGTTGTTTTAACCATATTACCGTTAAAAAGTGCCAACCTAGATTTTTGCGAGGCGTATTACGTAAATACATAGTTTTCCATATCTTCATATAAGAAGTCCACCCGGCGCATTCGCCATATTACAAGTTATAAATAAAAGTAGTTTATGTATAGGGCCTATTCCATATATAATCGACCAAAATTCGGTTTTCGAGTTGCTGCATGATTTTAAATTCTTTTGAAGTTTAGTCCAGTGCTTACTCCTGGTAACTTCTTTCTATTAAAAAATTAGCAGCTGCATATTTGCACTCTTTCCCCATCGGTTAGCACCTTAAACTATGAAAAATGACCAAATTTAGGTTCAAAAAATGCTATGTGAGAGTGAGTAAATTTTTTTTATTTTTATGTTAAAATGTTACCAAGGACATAGTTTACAATAAAAAAAATAAACGATATTGTGATTCGATTTTTTGTAAAGGTAGGATATTAAAACCTTTGCTGTTTCTAAGCGAAGTTAAATCACAAACCAATTTTTTTATTTTATGCGTTTATATTATCACATCAACATTTTAAAATTATTAAAAAAAAAATTTACTCAGTCCCACATAACTTTTTTTAGTGCCATATTTGGTTCTTTTCCATAGCTGCCTGGTAGAGAAGGAGAGCAATTATGCGGTTCATATTTCTTTTGTAGAAACATATGTCTATTGTCAACTAAAAACTATTACTAATTTTAATCATCCAAGAATTTAAAATACGATTCGATCTTGTTTAAATTTAACGTAATCAGTTACATTTTAAAATCAATGCTGTTTCCAAACGAAGTTAAATCACAAACAAAATTATTTTGATTATGAATCTCCACTAGCACAATAACATTTTAAAGTAATAAAAAAAAAAATTTACCCAGTCCCACAGAGCTTTTTTGGGACCTAAACTTGGTCATTTTCCATAGTTTGGGGTAATTAATAGTAGAGAAGGAGTGCAAATATGCAGCTGGTGATTTTTTAATAAAAAGAAGTGTCCATTTTCAACTTAAAATTACTACCAATTTTAATCTTCCAAAATTGTAAAATCGGAAAATTCAATTTTCCGATTTTTTCAAGAAAAATTATGAAAACTTAGAAAATGTTTTTTTTTACCACCTTTACCAAGGCTAAGGATTGTACCTACCAAATATAAAATGAATCAAATAAAAGCAACTATGATTGGTCGATTTTACATGGAATGTCCCATAGGTATGTACATATTCTTAAGCTTAATTAACAATAATAAAAATTAGCTTGCATCATGTGAGAATTAAGGTAGCTTGAAAGAACTTAAAATTAAATGACAATAAAGTTAGTTTTTAAATGATACAAAAAAAAATTCAGTAAAAGTAAAGTGACCAATTGGGACATTGATGAAATTCTTAGTCTTATGTAATTACAAAGATATGTATAAAATAAATGTCCAGTAAGATGTCCTATTCTTTAGGCACACGCAACAAATAAAAAACTCAATTGAAATGCAAAGGAATTGCAGTTTTCATATTTCCTTTTCAATATTTTGAGCTCTGTCGTCATATTTTAATATAAAACTTTTCATACTTTTGAGAATATATGCTCTTTGTGTTTGAGATTCTGTGCCAAAACACGTAATTTGTTATTTTTTAAAATGAAAACCTTGTGTACATTTATATAAAAAACAGATATTTGAGATAAACATGCCTATTATAGGCAACGGTTGTAAGCATTGCTTCTTAATTTTTGCAAATAACATTTAATCATTTTGAAAAATAAAAAAAAAACTTTGTTAAAAATATCTGTTGTCTTTTCTATACAAAAATGTTGCATTCAAATAAAATTTAATTTTTTATTAACGTGTTTTCTTATTAACTCTTTCAAATTAAAGACAAAGATTCGTTACGTTTCTATAGTGCTGCAAGAAAATTGAGCGCAAAATGCATTTTAGAATGGGCATCCTTAAATTGAGTTTTCAGATAAATAATGTTTCTATTTTCCGGACTGCTAAGTAAGATGGAAAGTATACAGAGAAATATCATCGCTGTAATTTGAAATATAAATTTCGACTCCCGTGAGACTTTAAAAATGAAATATAAGTCAATAAACTCAATACCACCATTTTTATAATATTTTGAAATTAGGTGGGTAGCTGTTTCAACTTTTGCTTACGTTTGCTTATTTGCTTTTCTTAAAGCAAAATCATTTTTATTTTGTACTTTATCATTTTATTTTAATGTATTTTATAAGAATATTCTAAGTACTTAAGAGTATTTAGGAGGGACTTAATATTAATTACGAAACAATCCAAAATGTCTTTTCGATTCTAATATTAATATAAATTCTATATGAAATGCCTTTAGGTAATTTCAAGTAGGTAGGTACATTTTTCTTAGTAAACCTAATTTGTTTTTGCTAAAACTTAAATTAATAGTATATTATAACGTGAAGTTTTTTAAGAAACATTTGTCAGCATGCGTCCAGGGTTTCGAAAACGAGCCGCGCAGCGGTAAGTTTTCCAATGGACAAGCGCTAAAAAACGGCTTATAAAACGATTTTTTTATGATATATTTCAAATTTGCTTTATTTAATTTATTAAAAAGCATTTTTAATTTGAATTAGAAGTTAACTTGAAATTTTATTTTTATTGGATTGGCATCATTGAAATTTTGAAGTAAAAAAGTAAATTTAGGTCAGACATATTGAATAATGACATTGTAAATGTTACTCACTTAATACCGAATGAATAGGCGTTTTTGAGAAAATGTAACCATTGATATCGTTAGGTACTTCAATTCTTCTAGTTATTTTCGAAAAAAACTATGCCCCCCGATAGTTTATAATAGTAAAATTTGTAAATTAAAAGTGTCTTAGAAGAATTCATCTATTTGCATTTCGATAACCAACCTTATAAAATAAAATTTTGGATTTAATTGTTTAATAATAAAGCAATTTAGCAACCTTAAAAAACCAAATTTCGGGATTCATAATGTGCTTATAACAGAACGCAAATTTAAAAATATTTTTTATATATATACTTCCAATTGAATATACCTACATCTACCACAAAATGCACATCAGAGATATTTTGCACCAAGGTGCAAATAAAAACCGCATAAGATAAGTATTACTCGAGGTATTACTTTTTTTAATATAAGTATTTTTCAAGATGTAATATGAGTGTTGGCTATAGCGGCACTTATTTTTAGTTAACAAGGATTGAAGTTCTTCTTCTTACTTCAACTACATCCACAAAACAGTGATAAAGCCACTTTTCTGCTGGTACGGTTTCGGCAACAAACAAAATTAAATATTATACTTGGAAACTCTTCCCAACAGCAAGAATTTTTTTCGTACACAGGTACATTAAAAAATTATATCACTAGGTTTATTTCATAGTTCGCCGGATTTTAATCCAAGTGGAGGGCGTGGATATAAAGAAGAGGCGTCTCAAAAAAGTAATAAAAAGAATCCATTTCAAAAGTAACAATGTGCAAATCGGAGTAATTGCTACGTTAATATGTTAAGAATGTGCTGACTGAGTGTATATTTCTCAAAGTAGAGCCACCTAAGGCTCAAGAAGGCGAGTTGTTCGTGAAAACAAAGGAACACATTACGTGTTGCGGTTGTCTGAAGCGGAAAATTAACTAAGGCTCCTCTCAGCCCACTACTTCTCTTGCATAAACATTACTTGGAGATTTAGTTTTGGGTAACTTACACACATTAGCAGTTTTCTTCTTGCAGCTATCACACATCTTGGTTGGTTGTTATGGGGGTTAGATTACTTACTTGAAGATCTTAGCTACTTACTTAAAACTCAATGCTGTTTCAACTTATAAAACAATCCAAAGGATCTGTTGAATGTTACGTTTTTGAAGGACGATCTTTGGTAATAAAATAATAATAAAAAATATCCTTATTAAGTAAAACTCAAAAGGCCATTGACCAAGAAGTTATAAATAAAAAAAAAATTACTTTTTCCTAAAAATGATTTTTAAATTGTATCCGAATGTTTGTGCAACCGTTTCTCCGACTTCTTTGTTAAAGTAGATATTTGTTTCAGTTAATTAATTTTTTTTAATTTTTTTGAAATAAATCCCAGTGTATGTTTACATTTCAAAGAGAATAAAATAATAAAGCCGTGAGTGAATGAAAATCACTACCTCCCTGTGGGGACTAATGTTATTATATCTCAAAAAACCTAGAATGAATGTGCTCATCATCATCACTGCTTTGGAATATTATTTTCCAAGTGATACGTTTTTAAAATAATAATAATACGTTTACAACCAACAACGAGAAATTCTATTATAAACGCACTGAATAGATGAATATAAAATAAATGCGCTCGTTTCGAAAATATAAAGCGCCATTACACACATTCTTTATTTTGCAGATGTATATTTACTAGCTATTAAGGGTGTGCTATTTTATTGCTAAACTGAAAAAGTTTATGAACTAAATCCATGCAAATATAGTGGGTCAATTAAATCAGAAACTTGTTGTATCGACACTAAAGCGCAATAAGTTAACGCCACTCAGAATTAACGTATTGCAAATTAACAAAAAATTAAATGAATTATCTATACAAAGGATGAAATCTCATTTATAGATTAAAGTTACTTATTTAATTAAGGCAAGCGTTGAAGTTTATTTCTGTAAATTTGACTAATTTCGTACGAAGTTTATCGGCACAATAGCATACTAGGCCAAACTTTTTAAATTAGAAACAAAAATTAAAAAGAAATCTGTCAAATAGAAAGATTCTTTCTTTTGAAGGGATACTAATGATGGCAATGTTCCGATACATTTTTCTTCGGGTGTGTTCATTGAAGCACGTCTGCAAACTCTATTTCAATTTTTTGCAATAAATCCTGCTAATGTGAAAATTTTAATAATCGAAACTTGACATTTAAACCAGTTTTTTTCACAGAATCGAAATAAAGCTTGCAGCAATTGCAATTTCTCATACAATACAAAAACCTCCAAATTATGGTAGAAAAGCATTTTAGTTTCTCATTAAACAAAGAAATGTAGAAAACAAAAATCTTGGGTTCTCAAGAGACGAGACAAAAAATACGGTTTTGTTAAAAGGAAGGGTGATACCAAAAATTAGGAAATTCGAGTCCGAGATTTTGGACCACGATGAAAACCTTGCATATCGCTAAAACTGACAGAATAGGCTTAGGTATAACTCAAGCATCGACATCTAGCAATTTAACTATTCATAGCAATGATGTAGACTCGCAATACGTCAAAACCACTCATCTCATCATTAATGTTATCCCACAACGCTTCTAGATATATCTACCCATTTAAATACACCATTTTATAACCAAAAATGTTATTCTGTTCTTGTTTAATTTCGTAATAATAAGTAAACATTTTGAGAATTTTAGAGAAACATTTCATAGGAACTACGTGTAGTACAAATAACCTGTAATTATAAAACAGAGTTACCTTTACAGTATAAGTTCTCTAAGTAAATTTCTCTAAAATGTTGCACGTTTGTTTTATTAAGACTGATAAATATTTACGTGTTTCGCAGATGTACATCTATGCTACGAAATTCTAAATTAATATATTAGACAAAGCTGGCACAAGCATGGCGAATCGGTGTCCAGCTTATAACTACAAAAACTTTTGTACAATTCAATTATGAAATTACCTTATTAATGCCAAATTATTATCGCTTAACTATTTTTTAATAATATTTTAGCCAATATAACCCATTATCACTAATAATTATTTAGGCCTTATCGTTGATAATAACGTAGTATTAATGATTACAATGCTCATCCGGCGCATCCACCATTTTATACATATTAAATATAAGCTACAAGTTTTTGTTAGAGCTCGCGATGTCATTACATCTTTTCATTTTGATATACATTTCGATAATTACTTTACCATTCTCTTACCAATAAACTTTTAATTATAAGTGAATGTTCACAATGGAGCCTATATAGTAAAGATCCTTAATAAAACGATACGCCGATACTAGGCAGCTTTTGATTGGTTGACACCTTTTGCCCGATTTACAGTATGGCCAAAAACGTACATTTTGTCATTTTGACAATTTTATTTCGGTTTTAAATGCCAAAATATCAAAAATCTATTTTTAATCACAGATAATAAAACTTTTTAAATTTTAGATCTCCTGTGAAATGAACAAAAGGTCATAGAATAAACTAATGTTAAACAATGGTTAAACCAAATAGGAGTATACTTGATAAATAGTTAAACAATGGATATCATAGAATAACATCGTATTGGCGCTACTTTGTTTTAAAGGTACTTTACTATATAGGTGACCCAAAATTAGCGCATCACTTGCAGCAACAATAAAAACAACAAAATCTTATACACTTACTATCTTGAGAATCTTAAAATCTCGCCCAAAATCTTAACTTTATAGGTAATCTAGTAGCCTGTTCATACCTATTTGCATCAGATTTAATTGACATTGTTGTCAGCTTTATTTTATAAAAGAAAAGCTTTAAAAAATTAAATTGGTTATAAACATTTTATTTGACCATTTAGAAGATTAACAAACTAAGATGGTTTTAGGTGGACTGTGCCTTTGTATATTAAGCCATTCTTTTCGTTAATATGTGCTTTTGTTTTAAAGAAACAAGGTTTTTAAGTTTTGCACTTTGGGGCTTCATATCTCCAAGGGTATAAGTATATGAGATTTTTGTTAATAATTGCTTCAAAAACGTACCGTATACAGGTGGTGTGCCAATTTTGAGATACCAGTATACATGTTTTGCTACACGCTCTATTTTAATTATGTGAAAATAAGCCTGTTTAGGCTAAATTCTAATTGAAAAAACTAAGCATAAACCCGTTTTTTTCACAAAATTAAAATACAGCTTTCAGAAAGGCGTAAGGTTTGTCAATTGTGAACGAGTATTTAGAATTGTGTGCAGGATTTATCTGGAGCGCCAGGTTTATATGCAAAGTTGCGGTTTTCTAAAATGCTCAATCTGTAGCTGCTTTGCAACTGAAGCTTGCTGTACACACATCTAGTTACATACGGATATTGTACACTAAGCTGCCAGAATTTCCAGGTAGATATCAAGCTTTTCCTTCTACGTTTTATTTACCTTATTTTAGGTTATCTTCACAACAAGAGTATCACTTAGATTGCGTTAAAACCGTTTACTCAGACAATTGCTGCAATAAATTCTCTCTTGGAATTTTGTCCCTGTAAGTTCTCCAAACTAATTTTAAATTTTAATTTAAGTACAAAAAAATATTTGTGATAATTAAAATGCAGTTTAAAAACTAAAAATTTGTCTTGTATATCTATTTTCTTGAGGATAGTCTTTGTTTTAAAGATGCATATTCGAAGCCAAGACCCAAAACTTAATATTAAGTTAATAAAGATGGTCACAGGTATTTTCAAAAAGGATCATGCCTTAAAGCGTGCAATATGGAATAGTTGTATAAAGTTCGAAAACCCTCGAAGGCTCTTAGAGAAAATAAGTTTTAATTTAGGCAAGTTATTCATAGTGGCCTGCAATCTATCTCTTCGTTCACAGATGAGTCTGATAGATTATGCCTGAAATCTCTCTCTCCAACTTATATGCTGCTGAAGGGTGTTGTGAAGGTGAGCTGACTGAAAGCATACGAAGGGACAAAATGAAATTTACGCTAATGAATATAAATGCCCCAGTACTTCATCGCATTCCTTCTTGGGAAGACCTTTTCCAATTTGTAAACTACTTTTGCATTTTATTTTATAAAAGAATTCTGAAAACTTTTTATTTTCTTGTGGACTACTTTACTTTTATTTTTAGTCCTTTAAGACAAATTAGTATAGAACTCTACTTTAAAAATAACACAAGGTGCTTTTTTTTTAATAGGAAATAACTGACAAAAATTTAAGATAGTCATCAATTTATAAAAAACTTTTTGCACTAACAGTCATATCTTTTTTAGGTATTTTATTTCATATTTAAAAAAGCAAAGTTGGTTTGGGTTGTTGGACGAAAACCTCTTTTTTTTTTTGAGGAACTTAAGCATATTGCTTTTAAAGTTATATCTGTAGATTAGATTTTATTTTACTATTGGTTTTGTTTAGGAAGTTCTGGCAAGTCGAATATGATGAGTTCATTGGTCTTTTTCCACGTACATGTGGAACTTATAACTGCTCAAGTTAATGACACCAACAAAGAATTAATCAAAAAAGTTCAGATTTAATCAACCAGAAAAAGTGAAGTTTTGTTAATTAGATTATTTTACGCCAGTTTAAACATGAAATACAAACAAAATGCATTATACCTACAATATTATTTTAGCTAAGTAATGTTAGTTTAAAACTATTTAACAATGAGGTCCAGATTATTGTTTAAATAATAACTTTAAGGGCGATATTTATAAAACATAATGGGTGGTATGCATAAAGTTTAAGTACTTGCTAATACTTTAAGTACCTAGTACATACTTCAAGTACCTACTACATACTTCAAGTAACTTCTTAATACTTGAAGTAAATACTAGGTTTACTAGTACATACTTTCAATTTTCCGGAAGTTACTTTTTTAAGAAGTATTTTTGAGTAGTCTTTACTACAAAATAAAGTACCTACTTTGTTTGGTAAATGCTCCACTTTTCGATGAAATTAAAGTATATACTCACAATTTTTGAAGCTGCTGTCGTACCAGATTCGGTGAAGATACTTCAACTAGTTTGTTAAGAAAATGGCGCAGAAAAATTTACAATGTAAGGAGAAATTACGAAAATGATATTTTATATCGAAAAATATTTAAGTAAGTCTGTGTGCTCTTTTTTTAAAAATTTTAGTATAGCTTTTCCCAGTTTATAACTGGCCAATTTGTATAATAAAATTTGGAATGACCTGTACTATCGATTGGTAAAAACAAGATTTTAATTAATTTGTTATTTTTAAAGAAAATGACAGTACTTTACTAGAATTGGTTTGCTCTACTCATAATTTAGAAAAGTTTAAGTCCAGAAAAGAAACACGTATAAAACTACAAGAAATTTTGCCATTTCCTTTTTGTAGATTAAATACTATTTAATTATAAACAAATATCATATTGTAGGAACGGGTGTAAGACAGTCGTGCCGACATTTTTTATTAATACTTGACTCTCATCAGTTAACCATACTGTAGGCTATTTTTCTATTCCATTATTAGACGAAGCATTTAAACACTAAAATAACTCGAACCTCCCGTTTTTTTGCATGAAGACGGATTTTGATGCAGTTTTTGGAATTAGAATCAAAGTGTCAAAAATAAAGTTTGTGACCACTTTTGGTTGGGGGGAAACATTTTATTGCATTTGTGCAAGTCAAAATTGCATTTTTTTGTTGCACTTTTAAATTATATTTTTTTTCTAAATAATAATGACTGAAATCAATTGAATTTTGCCACACTTGGGTTTTAGGAACCGCTGATTCCAAATATGGTGCTTAAAAATTCCTTGATGCACCCGACGTGTCATGGCGGCCTGGCCGACCTGACCTTCGCGAATTTATGAATATTTGCTTAGAAATGGAACCAAACTTAACTTATCAATAGGGGGTTTTTGGGGTAGTTTATCACAAATATAATGTTAAAAAAATTACTAAAATAAATGCTCTTGGGGGGTCATGGAGCTCCAGGTATCACCTGACCTTAGCAAAGTTATGAAAATTTGCACTAAAATGGTATAAAACTTTTTACTCGGGGGTTTTCGAGGTTGCTAATCTTAAATATAATGTTGAAAAAATTGTCAAATGCACCCGTGGGGTCATGGTAGATAACCGAACGGCAGAGGTGAGATAAAAAGTTTACCCTAAGCATGTATAAAATATCATCCTATAAGTACATACTTTTAGTTGCGATAGTATATACCTCGCCATAGAAGAAGATACTTCAATGTGAAGTATCATACTTAGAAAGTAAGAAGGTACTTCCGGAAGTAAAGTAAGTACTTTCGGAAGTAAGCGTATACTTTAATTTGAAGAAAATACTACGTAGCACATTCTTAATTTTGAAGCATTAAGTAAGTACTTCAACTTTATGCATACCACCCAATATGACTTTAGATACTACTTGTCTTTAAATTGGGAATTAACCCTGAAGTCTCTGTAATTTTAACAATTTGCTGAACCTAATAATTATTCATTGTGAAACTAGTATGCCGGAGTTTTCCATGGTTTCCTTTAGCGGTAAAGTAGATCCATTGATAACCAAGAAGAGATTTACCAACCAAGTGTACAACGATTCCTGCTAAAAAAATCTTTTTTTTTCAAACGTCAATAAAGTAGTACATTTTTTGACAAATTTGCGTCATAAAAGTTGACGTTTTTTTTACAGGTAAAAAATGAGCCGGTTGCTAGGCAACACTTTTACTGCCTAAGCGTTAAAACTGCATTTTAACGCCTAGGCAATATTCATTTTTAAGAAATTACTGAGTTTAGTTAAGTTTAAGAACATTTTATTAATAACATTACATTTTTTGTTTACAAAAGCAAAAGCAATATTACTTAATTTTTTTATTTGTTAACGGTAATATTAAAAGTGCAATAATTACATGATTGATTAAAATTTATAGATCCACTTTTTTCGATTGTGTTAGTTGTTTATTACAGCTACTGGTACTAGGACCGGCTTCAAAAACATCTATGGGGCTGATTGGAACAGAACTTGTTACCCCCAGTATTTTTTCGGCAATACTTTTTTTGTTTTCCAATGAATCTTCAATATATCCTTCTGCCACTGAGCTAGACCGCCATCCACCATGTCGTTTTAATGACATTAGATCGCCCCCCGAATCAACAAGTAAGGTAGCGGATGTGCGGCGTAAACTGTGCCCTGTATATTTTCAGAAAGAGTGGCAAAATATGCCAGCAGCACATCTTCAGTGTGGACGTGTACATTTTTTTCTGAACACCAATCAAAATATTTTGCATAGGCAATTTCATATACTTTCCGTGACTTGTCCGGTAACAAATTAAGAGTTGCTGCCTTTGAAATATCTAGAATTTCTTTCGGAATATCTTTCGGAATATCTTCTGACATTTTTTGCGACGATTAATCTGACATTCAAAGTAAACAAAAAAAAAAGATAGTAACTGGTAACCATGGAAATTTCTGAAATTAAGTTACCAGAAACCTAGATCATTAAAAGTACAAAAATATTTAATTAATTTTATATCTTTAAAATTATTAAAATATGTCGTTTGAAAAAAAAATAGTATACAATATTCGGAGAAAAAGTAACTTTTTTCGCCTCGCAATTTGTATCCGCTCGGCTACGCTTCGCTCCGCCTCGCAGCTACATCTAATTGCTAGGCGAAAAAAGTATAACTTTTTCGCCTAACATAGTAATCTACTATTATATTTTCGCTGAATATTGCTAAACCATAAAAATACTTTACATACAATTTTTCCAAAAATATCCTTTTAAATTTGGCAAAAAATGTTTTTAATATAAGCCCTAAAGAATACTCTTGAAATACGTCCCACTAAAAAGTGTGTTGTTATTAAATTAAACTTTGTCAGATTCTAAAATTCGATGCCAGAGATTTGCGAATTTAAACCTCTTCAAGTTTTAATTTCGAGTTCTACCTTTGTAAGGAAGTATCAAAACATGACGGTAATGCTTTAAGAAATGCAATTAACCATAATGAGAAATTTTACTCTCAGAATAAGGAAAATCAGATATATTTTTAAATAAAAACAAAATTAGAGATAGAAACTCTGTTTTTAATATCGAATTGGAATCCGCCAGTTTTGCTTAGAACCAAAGCATAAAGCGAGCTCAATTACTTGTTTTACTCTTACGGGTGAAAAAATAAATAAAACGCTTAATTTTTCTTCTCGACGACTTCAGTCCAATTAGAACTAAGCAGACAGACAAACAGACATTCCTATGGCAACTGGTTGAAATTGTACCATTTGAGCAAGCCTAAACAACATAAAAGCAAGGCAATGGATTTAAATTAGTATATAAATTGTGTTGTAATTAATTCCCTTTCTTTAATTAGGTAAAATAAGCTTGCTTTCTCGAAGATGAGTATTTTGTTTAACGATATAGAAAGTTCAACAACCGATCGATGATTAAAACCAAAGCAATAACTTGTCTGAATGTCTTTAGCGTAATCTACATATTGATTTTGGACAGACTTTATCTGACCATTAATTCCCAAGAGAAAAGAACTGGAAATTATACCTAAGCAGTAGATAAGGTACTCCAGGGATGAATTTTAAAGGAAGCTTCCAATATACCTCTCCGAATCATGTAGGTATACCTTTCTATCGTGATGCCGTGGTATGGGTCAAGATTAAATTTTAATGGTGAACACTAAAACGGAAAATGACGGAATGTTCTTGTTTTTAGTTTATTTTTCTAAAGAGATGTACTATTGTAATTGCCATTTCTGATAATCGAGATTTTTTGGCAACTGCGCCTAAACGAAAAAGATATGTTTAATGCTTATGTGTAGGGAAGATGCTACAAAAAATAACCGATTTTACGATACTGCAATCATATCGATCGAACCATTCACTGGGTTGTTATTATACTCTTCGCAGACAAAGTCGAAGAGTATATTGCGATTGGTCGGACCATCTCTAAAATCGTTAATATTTCTAGAGCAAAATTTTTTGCTGATTCGTTTGTTTCATGACTTTTAAGACTTTTATTTTTTGTCTGTCCGTCTGTCAACATGTTGGACGTGTCTTTAAAAATATAAAAGGTTGTTTTTATGTTTCGAACCTTGTGGGCTATATTCAGGAAAGTGATTTTACTTTAATTCTAACATAAACAAAATTGAATTTATACGTAAGAAATGAACTCAAGAGTCGGATCTACGAGCCTCGACTTAGCTAGTTTTTCTTTATAGACCTGTAAGGCCGATTTATACCACGTAACTTTTACTTTACTTCGGCGTAACTTCACTTCCACTTAACTTTACAAATTTGCCTAATTTACAGATTGCAAAGTTACGTGAAATTGGGATCAGTTAAGCGCATGTGTCTGAACTCGCGACTTCTGACAATTTATACCTGGGCTGTAATTTCGAAATATCGCTTCGTAAAACCTACATAAGAAGACCTAACAGGTATCGTATACGAAGCGATATTCCGGAATCACTACCCTTGACAATAAGGGCGAATATCTCACTTTTGCAAATTTTGCGCATGATGGCCAAGCTCGGGTCTCGAGTTAGTACGACTTTATACGACTTTAAGCTAAATGAATCAGAAAAGTAGCGCTAAAGCGAAGTATAAATTTGCCAATACATTCCCATGTATTTTATTTAATTTTTGATTAAGTTACGCCGAAGTAAAGCGGAAGTAAAGTGAAAGTTACGTGGTATAAATCGGCCTGTAGTTTTAAGTAATGGCTGTATTAGAACTTTTAATAGATTAAGAAGTTAAACGACCATTTTCACGTCTTTTTTGTGCCTTTTATTTCAATTTCATTTCATACCCTCTTAACAAAAGAGTACTTTTCAGATATTTAATTTAGGTAAAAAATTCAGGAACTTTCCTAAGAGCTAAACACAAACACTTCAAATGTAGTGTTGACTAGGCCAATTAAGAGCAAAACTATCGGCAATGGTTCGGGTATAAAAGCAAAGCAGCACACTATTGTTTAATAAAAGTAGGTCTGTGTTTCTGTCTTTTGCTCGGTCTTTTGTTATAATGCTTTCCACAGTAAGAGCAGGTATTAGTATTCAAGTTTGAATATACTTACTTAAATCTGGCTAAATAGCAAACGTATAAACCGTTCTGTTATAATAATTATAATCTCTAAGCGGACAGCTAGTGTCTCCTTTAGTTCGCGAAAGGATTACATAAGGTACCTATACCTGCCTATTCGGATTACAGATTCTAACTTAAGTTATAACTCGGTCTACATGGATTTGAAATTGAGGTGGTTTTCCAATTTAGAGATTATATTGGGCGGAATATACCCATATTATAGACCTCTTTAGTACCTACTCTAAGTATTCATACTCGTAATGGCGACATTGTTATAATAATAGTGTGTGACCAGTGTGACCCATACTTGGCGTCTTAATTATAAGTTTGAAATTCATTTACATACTAAATACATTTCACTTAAAATAAATGTTGAACTGTAGGAGGGTAAATTTTTGGAAAACAAGGTATTAATCATTTCTCTGTATTTTCAGGACTAATAAAATCCTGAAATAAGTATTTCCTTATTGATATTATTAAGTAAGACATATGTATATGTATGTTGTTACATTACTGACTACAATACTTGAAATAATTGCGTCTTTTAAGACAGACAAACTGAAATATCATTAATTGAATGATGTGGTTATATTTGATGTTAAATATTTTTAAGTTTCAAATTAAGACGGAAAAATTTTATTCCCCGACCTGGGAATCATCCCCCTTACACACGAAGCAACAACCAAAATTTGAATATTAAAATCTTCACGCAACGAGTTGGTACTACTATATTTAGTTGTCATATAAAAAGTAGCACCAACCCGTTGTCTAGTGATTTGAGTATCCAACTTTAGGTTAGTGATTTTATTTGCTTTGATGCTTTATTTTAAAGAATAATTTAAAAAAAAAGGACGGAATTAGATTAAAACCCAACAGAGTGGGATATTCTTTTGTCACACAATGGACGCGATTCTTTTGTAAATGGATTTTTCAGCAAAATATTGCTTTAAATTTAACTTAAGCGTCCACTCAATGTTTCAAATGTGGGCAACAATAATAACATTTCCTGCTTTTATAGTGTGGAAAATCCGCGCCTGAAAGGAACAAAATAGGATTCGATTTGAAATTGTTAACATGAAGGTCGCTTCAGGCCACACGGCGAGGTGGTGGGTCGGCCATGCAAAACCTGTGACAAACACTTTGTGAGAACTGGAAACAATATATTCTTGTTGCACCGTTGCTATGGGATTTGTAGCTACTATCACTTTAAGTGAGCGGAATATTTGATTTGTACAAGCATTTTTCTATATTTCGACGCAATAGCTGCGGGAAATCTAAAATTTCTTATTGCAATGACATTTTAAAAATTGTTTCGATAACTAAAAAATAAGTCAAAATAATTCTAGTCTAAAAAAATTAAAATTCGCACGAATGTTGCAAAAAAGAGGCAGTAAAATATTTATGTAAACACCAAATAAGTAGAAGGTTAAAAAAAATAACAATTTTTTAAAATAAGGTACCGTCATTAACGGTGACCACTCTTTGATCCTGGTTGTAGCTTCAGATGGATCTGAACGGGATAGATGAATACTCTAAATAGGTCTTAAAAGAAAATTTGTCCCATGTGTTATCCAGGATCAGCAAATTAGCGAGTGTCGACTTAACGCAACTTATCAGTAAATGCATTAGTAAACCCCGATGTGAGCATAATATTATCGCAATAAAGTAAAAAAGAGCTTCAGTATTGTTCCTTTGGGGAGATTGCCTCCAATTGCCTAAAATTGTGGTCGACCTAATCGAAGATGTTTTAACTTAATACCTACTAATGCAATATTTACTTAGTTACATTACATGTTTCTACTTGAAAGACATTGGTTCTTCGTTCTAAGTTCGCTAGTTGGCGAAAGCACGTCATAAAAATTTAACAAAGAACAAGGATCCCAATCCAATCTTCATTATTTAGTGTCCTAATTTTTATGTCGATAAACTTAAAGAGATTTTTGCATTTTTATAAAAAATAGTACAAGCATTATACATTACCAACAAATACAAAAGCTGGTATTGGTGGTTAATTTAAAGATAATATATCTTAAAATATCCTTAAAACTATAAAACTGCTTTTATATGATCAGGATGCTGCCGCAATATCTAGCAATCTCGCTGCCTACTTGCATAAGATATTTTAAGAACCTATTACATCATTCACTATGATATGTCATAAAATAAAGTTGTCGTACATTATACCTTGGCATAAAACTTTACTTCCACTTAACGTAACAAATCTTTATTATTCAGAGTAGGCATGCAGCTGATTAAGAATCCGACCTTCGGCCGGAGGTAGTAACTTCGGCCTTTTGGATTTAGCGAAAACAGTAACTTTGGCTGGAAGAAAATTTTCCATTACGCTTGCAATTTTTTTTAACATTAAAACATTTTTTTGGAACTTACTTTGTTTTTTTTTTATAGCAATTAAAACATAAAACCTGAAATGAATACCAAAAAAATTAACAACGGCTGATTCTGTTTAAAAGAGCCGGAGGCAGTAACTTCCCTAATTTAGAAACATTTTCAGCGATTCCCACTTTGGTATGAATGATCTCAAGATTGAACTCCGAACTCACAAAGAGCGTGAATAAGAATGAACCACCGCGATAACGACTGCTTAGATTGTTGAACCAATTTCTTATCTTTTCCCACTCTTCACTCCCACTTATCAGAAAGTTATATCGGGCGAGCAAATAAAAACGGCCCATAAGTAGGCCGTGGGCATTGTAAAAATATTGTTGATTGACAGATTTTACATTGTTCACAGCCTACTTATGAGCCGTTTTTATTTGCTCACCCGATAGTTGAAATCATCAGAATAAAAGTTAAGAATAACGCTAATTGATTGGCCTTAAAGTAAATTAAAAGTAGAAAATATAAAGCGCAACTAAATAATTGTGCATGCGCAAGTTAGACGCTTATTTCAGTTATTACATCTTTTAACATAGGGATGAACTAATGCCACACGGAGCTCACACAGAGGAAAAGTCTATTTGTCAACTTGGGAAAATAATAAACAGATACCTACTAGGTCACTACCAAATTAGATATTAACTAAAGTATAAATAATACTACATATGAGATATAATTTATTTAAGCAAAAGTTAAAATCAAGTAAAGTGAAAAGCTCTGAATCAAGCGCCAAAGAATAAAAAGTAAAATGGTAGAGTTAGTTGATTGATCTCGACTTAGTTAGTTTTAAATAAAGCACTTTCGCTTGACAAAAATAATGTTAATAGAACAAAAAGTGTGTGGGATTTGGTAAACCGGCCAACTTCGTATGAAGCATCACGCTGTCGCAGTGTAGGTACTCAGGTCACGTCGCAGTAGCTCCCTGTAAGAGGCAGAAACCAGTCCCCACAAAGGACAGTGATTGAACACCCTTACTTCTATCTTGATATTTTATTCACTAAAGGACATTCGTTTTAAATTTAGTCTGATGTCAACCACCGGCTAAATCAAGTGGGCCAATTTGGCGGCTTTAAATTTTCAGTAGGTACCTACCGCAAGTTGCCACTTTCTTTATATTGCCTTTTTTTTACGCAATTTTATTTTTGTTGTTGTTGTTTTGTATTTATTTGTTTATTGTTTTTTGTAGGCCAAGATAGATCATTTTTAGTCTTGTAAAAAATATACAGGATGTCCCAGCATTGGCGCACCACCTGTATGCTACGTTGTTGGGGCATGTCTGGGGTTCCCGAGATAATTGTTAAAAAAAAACCACATTTTTTTATCTCTGAGATATTTTAGAACCCATCTATGATTCTTGATCATACATTTTGGCATCAGATCATATTGACATTGTTGTCAACTTCATTTCATAAAATTTTTTGTAAAATAAATTAATTATAAAAATTTTATTTAATCATTTTAAAGATAAATCAATAGTAAAATAGTGCCTAGACTGTGCCTTTGAGTTAATTTTTCGATAATATGCGCCATTGTTTTCAAGGTACAGGTGTTTAAAATTTCGAACTTTGGGGCCTCATATCTCCGTGAGTATATGAGATTTTTTTGACAATTTTCCAGAGATCCCCAGACATACCCCAACAAAAAAATATACAAGTGGTGCGCCAATTCTGGGACAGCTTGTATAACTGCTAGATTTTTTAAATGTGTTAGAACATATCAGATTCTGGAAGCTTAATCCACAAAATCCAAACAAATAAGAGTTTAAGGTTGGTGTGGTAGGACGTGCACTCCAAAGAGCCCTCCTTTAAATTGCAAGGTTAGATCTGGACCAAATTTTATAAATATGTGCTAACTAAGATTGTTGGTTTTTTAGCAACTATCTTGAAGAATTAACTGCCTTATCAAAATTCTACAAAAAGCCTAGTGAGGGGGTAAAATACTCCTTCATAATTTGAATATCAACATATTTCAGAAATTGGGCTATGATAACAATTTTTGCCAAATATGTTTTAATTATGGTCGCCAAGGTGTATGCCAAATTTCGTATCCCTAAGATAACGTATACGATTCTCAAGTTTTCGGTATACACACGTGCTAGGTACCTATTTAATTATAACATAAAACTCATAAAAGTTTTTTTTCTTAGCTTTTAACCAAGGTTTTAACATATTGTTTGACTATTCATTTATTTCCGGGATAGCTGGAAAGCGTTTAAACCCTTGATGTTCAAACCTCTCTTTGATGCTATACGTCGTCTGACATTTAAATAACGAAGCTAAGGAATAGTAAAGATTACGTTGATTGTTGGAGTACATGTAAAGATTTATTAGATTTTAACTATAAAAACAAGCTGCTTGAATTTATGGGGTTTTTTATTAACGAAGGAAATGCAACGTCAAGACGAAAAGGTATTTCTCTAACAAGGAAGATTTTTGACCATGGTTGCTATACATAGTATGACCACTATGTTTAAAATAAATATAACAAACAAACAATTATTACTCGCAAAATTTTAATTTTAGCAATTATATACTAGCACTAACACTTTTGCTTCCTAGTCCCTTTAAAAATTCAGTTTCCAATGAGAAACAATAAACGAGAATAATTTTATAAAGTTTATTAGTTTTTAAAATAGCTTTTTGTCATTAGCGCTTAAGAAGTTTACGAGCACAGTGTCAATTACACGGATCTTTCTTTTTCGTTTGAAGCAAAAGGTTTGAAAGGCTTTATTAAAATAAAGTGTTTGCGCTAATGACCCAACTATGTTTTCTACTTTTGTGCACTTTTTATAAGTTAAAAGAATAAAAAAAATATCCTTATATTTTTAGTTCATTCGCTAATTTAGTAAAAGTGTCAAAAACAGTTTTCCATTCGACCATAACAAAATTGGAAATCCAATATTTTCACCGTTTAGAATGCTACCATACCAGATTGTTTTTTTTTCTTTGTCTGTATTAGTGTGGTAAAAAAAACACCTACACTGACATGTATATACAAAAAAAAAATTACACAATACTAGTGAGTACAAACATGTTTAGGCCAAAGATATTTTCTAAGTAGTCTTCTAATAATGACTTATTAATGAGCGTGTGTTTGTTGTGGATGTAAGTTCGAGTTCCAACTCCTTTTTCCCATGCTTAATAGTTATGTTTAGTTTATACAGCGTCTTAACTCGGCTTTTTTCCCTTCTATACCTTAGTCTCATAGCTTCTACAATAAATATGTGTATAGTTAATGCTATCTGGCGTTCAAATATCTTCAACTCCGTCTCTTAAATGTTTATACCTTTAACTATTTAGAGGATATTTTTAAAGAAATTGTCTTCTTGGATCATCTTTTACCTAGTTAACCTTATTTAGGTAAAAACGAATAAGGATCTTGTCAAAACATTTTTGTATTACTTATGTATAACAGTTTTTAAAATATGTTAAATGAAATTACCGTTTAATATTTGTCTAGACACAAAATATTACTTGAACTAAACTGCGATTATAATTGATATTTACGTTAATTGGATGGTTTCAGTGCTAAGCTTGAATTTTATTTGCAAAATAACAAGCTAACTAATAAAAGTTTAAAATCACGTCCATCCACTAAAGAGAAGTAGCATTAAACGGATTGACATGTTTAGTAACCACATTGTCATTGACAATGCAATCAAATTAAAAGTGTATTATAATAGGTAGTCAACATTACATTAATTTAAAACTCGCAAGTCAAAAATGTAGAGAAAATGAGAACATTCGTTTTATAGAAATAATAATGCCAGAAGCTTAAATTGCAACTGTTTTCTTTCTTTAAAAAGAAATTAAGCTTGCTTGTTTTATGTTTTAAATTTTGAAATTTATTAGTAGATTTAAATTTAATTTTGGTTCTTTTTATGACAAAGCAAACATAAAAACAAAGATGAATAAAAAAAACTACCGTTGTAAATATATCGTTTGGTACATTGTAAAAAAAACATGGAGGGACAACCACCCTTATCCTTTACGATTTTGACCCAAACACGTTCACTAATTGTTTATAAATATTAACGTCATAATATTTTATAATAAAGTTAATGGATTAGTTTTGGTATTTGGGTGGCAGTAACAATATAGAAAAGAAAATTATTGATTTTTCTTCTATAAGAATACGTTATAATCGTTACATTTGATTATTTCTAAAATGTTGTAGTGGAACTATCTAAAAAACATAATTTCATGGTCTGGCGCCAGTTTTACCTTAATTTATTCGTAATTTGGAATTTTCCACGTGAAATGAATCTAAAATCAAATTTTAAGGGGCGGCAATTCGTTTATAGGGCTTATAGGGTCTGAGAGTCGACAAGAGTGCTGGCTCTCGTCAGACGCGATGCCCTGAAGGCAACTTTTATGCTTATGGGGCCTTGAAGGCAAACCCTAGGGTGTATTTCACTTGGATCGTGAAATCGAGATTCTGACAAATTGAAATGGCTCTTGGCGCTCCTCACTAGACATTCATAGGATTGGCGGGCGACCCAGGCAAAGATGACAATGTTACTGGGTGTCGAAACATTTATGTTTCATTTATTGATGTGCACAATTTTTTGTCATGAATGCACAATACAATCGCTTGTATGTTTGAACTACACATGGGTTTCACAAGTCTGGACAAACCAGTATTTATACTACTTGAAGTAAGCTTCTAACAGTTGTTTGAGGTAAGCGGAAGATTCAAGAATCGTACTTCTAACTGTAAAATAGTACCTACATTATTAAAACTAGAATGGGTAGAAATCGAAACGGGTAGAAGTCGAAACGCGTAAAAGTTACTCTTCGCAAATGAGTAGCTCGAGTAGAATTCGGATTCGGTAGAAGTGTAATTTTATATAATTGCTACACATTTTATACTATACTCTTCGCAAGAAAACTATTATGGGATAATAGTTGTTTTTTTTTAATGAAACTTTTTTTTTATTCTGCGAAGAGTGCAAACTATTAACAGAAAACACGAAAAATTTCGTTAACGAAGAAGATAAACGTCAGTTCTGACGTTTAACATATTTGAGGTTATTTGTTCTGACAGCTGCTTTTGTTTCTTAGTTTAAAATATTTTTGGCATGGCCTACTTAAATGACGCGTGACACTATTCGGACTTAGAAGTTTTTTGCTACTAAAATAGTTTATTTTATTGTTTTTTTAACCTTACTAGTTAACTTAACAAATAATAAATCAACATTTTTAATAGAAAATTAAATTTTCTTTAATTTTGTAAAAAAATTAAAATTTTTTCTGTAGATTGAATAATAACGGAGATAGAGGGTTTTTTTGAACTGAGGGGTAATTGGGGGGTCGGACAAAAAAAACTTAAGAATACTTTTTTGTAATGAATTAAATTTCCTATGTTTTATGTCGAATAATTTTTTTTGTAAACTTAATAATAGTTGAGCTACGATTTTTTTTTCATTTGGGGGGCACAAAAGGGGGCTTTGTAGTTTTCAGATTCTTGCCAAAAACAATAGGGTTCTTCCTCTTATAGAGGTGGATTTTTCCTGAAAAATTGAGTTTGATATCGCTTTTGGTTTTTGAGATCGCGTGACCACAAGAAACGTGACCGACAGACAGACGGACGGACAAAAAATGAAAATCTTAAAAAGTCATGAAACGCACGAATCTGCAAAAATTTTTGCTCTACGACGAAAATTGACGATTTTAGGATTTTCTGATCGATTGCAATATACTCTTCGGACCTAGTCTTGCGAAGAGTATAATAATAAAGGAATAACTTTTGATTAAGCTCAGTTAAAACGGACCAGTAAATGAATGAGCTTACTTAAAGTGATTCTTTCTTAAAAACTTCTAAGATGAAAGATTATGAACACGCCATTGGTATTTCTTCTTCAATAGATGTTTTTATCTGTCCATCTATCAATCTTTTATCTGCTTATTTTGGTTCTTTTACAACATCAAAATCAGGTAGGTACTCATAGATGTAGTAAAATTATTGAATGTACGGTATGTAAGGCATACACATGAGTGAAATAGGGACAGATCAATAAAGAACTCTTTACGACCACTTCGTTCATACCTACATGCGTTAACACCTCCGAACGGCTACATTTATATGATAAATTCTCTAACTTTTCCTGGCAAATTTAAACTACTGCTATATATTTTCCTGGATTGTACAGCTGTATACTTCAGAAATGAACCTTTTTTAAGTTGACGAACTTTTTTATTGATCATTAAAATAGGTCTATTTTTTAGCTTTATAAGCAAAAAATGAACAGGATGTTGTTTTTAGAAACCAACTCAATAATATTTTGAAAATTTAAATATTTATAATGATAGCACCGAGGATAGCACTGTAGTTACCACTTTAATTACTAATGAATGTTTGGGATGGGCAAAAACTGGAACCTCAAAAAGAAACATTTCAGAAAATCCTTGTATTGCAAATAATTGCTTACTATTCCACACAGTAACCTTAAAAAGTATAAGGTGTTAAAGTATATAAAGCTTAAAAGGTAATCGGGTAATTATTGTCAAAGTTTAGAAATCAAATTGGCTAAAATTAGGTCATTTAGAGTTGGGTTTCTCTCGACCAAGGGATATAATGAGGACGATACCATCAGTGCGACTGACCTATTCATTATCTCATTCTTCCTTTTAAGGGCTCATTTTGCCATTCCTAATGGCTTAACTTCCCGGAAATTTCTCAACCCCTTTCTTATGTCCATTCTAGTTTTAGTTTTTAACATTAAATAAGAGTCATATTCCGAAAAGTTCGTGAAAAGTATGTGGATCTGTATAAAACCTTTGGGATTTGTTTCCGTACCTACATAAGATTGACTTCATCTGTACGGTTTTACCGAATGCAACATCTTCAACTTTAATTGCAAGTCTGTTTTGACGTTCGCTTTAGATAAATAAAAAAAAATTGGTGCAAACAGGCTCTTTTTTTGTGCATTACTTAGACTAATGAGATTTGTAAGTTAAATGTCGGATTTTTAACAGGCAGGCCATCTGTTTTATCGTAGTGCTTGTTAGGAATCAATATCTCCGACAAAGAACAGATTAAAAAGGCAGCTGAGCGATGACGCGTGTTTGATTATACAAATAAAGCTGTCGAAAAACTGGGACACTATCCTCTGATGTTCGCCAAAAAGGATAATGAGAAACGAAACTTGGTTCGTAAAATTTTACGGTTTTCTGCTTTAAGTCACTTTAAAGGGAAGCGATTAACGTTTATTTTCACTACTAACTAAAAAAGTACTATTTTATTTAACAATTGTGTTTTATTAAACAGTCAAAAAAAACTAAATAAGAAAAAATATTGGCTAAAGGACCTCGGTCAATGGCCTTTTGAGTTTGACTCAATAAAGATATTTTTTATTTTTATTAAGAAAAAATAGCCAAATAAACTTATTGAACAGAAACAGATACAACTAGCTGAGTCGAGGCCGGTAGATCCGACTCTTGAGTTCATTTCTTACGTACAAATTAATTTTTTTAGTCCAATATTTACATTGCATTTAACAAAAAATAGTTTTGGAATAATGAAAATTATACTGAACTTTTAAACCATAAAACCTTTACATGACCCTGAACCCTTGTCTTTTAATTATCCATTCTTTAAGTTTGACTTGACTAATCGTCAAATTATAAATCGTCTCCTGAAGATGACCTACTAGGTCCGAAACATAAGAACAACCTTTTATGTTTTTGAAAACATGTTCAACATTTACCTTGCATTTAACTTAAGATAGTTTTTTAATAATAAAAATCCTGTTGACCTTTCAAACAATATGACCTTGACATGATCTTGAACTACTGTCCTTTGGTTATCCATCTTCCAAGTTTAAAACCTTTAACTATTGTGGTGTATGAGATAATTGAAGTCAAACTATAAATCGTTCCCTGAATATGACTTACTAAGTCCGAAACACAAGAACAACCTTTTGTGTTTTCAAAAACATGTCCAACATTTACCTTGCATTTACCTTAACATAGGTTTTTAATAATAAAAATGCTATTGACCTTTTAAACCATATGACCTTGACATGACCTTGAACTCTTGTCTGTTGGTTATCCATCCTCTAAGTTTGAGACCTTTAACTATTGTGGAGCATGGGATAATTGAAGTCAAACTATAAATCGTTTTCTGAAGATGGCCCACTAAGTCAGAAACATAAGAACAACCTTTTGTGTTTTCAAAAGCATGTCCAAAATGTACCTTGTATTTAACGTGACATAGTTTTTTAATAATAAGAATGCTATTGACCTTTAAAAAGATATGACCTTGACATGACCTTGAACCCCTGTCTTTTGTGTATCCATCTTCCAAGTTTGAGACCTCTAACTATTAAGGTGTATGAGATAATTGAAGTCAAACTATAAATCGTTTCCTGAAGATGGCTTACCAAGTCCGAAACACAAAAGCAACTTCTTGTGTTTTCAAAAATATCTCCAACATTTACCTTACATTTTCCTCAACATGGCTTCTTAATAATAAAAATGCTATTGACCTTTCAATCAATATGACCTTTGCATGACCTTGAACTCTTATCTTTTGGTTATCCATCCTCCAAGTTTGAGACCTTTAACTATTATGGTGTATGAGATAATTAAAGTCAAACTATAAATAATTCCCTGAAGATGGCTTACTAAGTCCGAAACACAAGAACAAGCTTTTGTGTTTTCAAAAACATGTCCAACATTTTCCTTGCATTTACCTTAACATACATTTTTAATAATAAAAATGCTATTGACCTTTAAAAAGATATGACCTTGACATGACCTTGAACCCCTGTCTCTTGTGTATCCATCCTCCAAGTTTGAGTCCTCTAACTATTGAAGTATTGGAGCTATGTCAATGCAAACATTGACATTTGAAAACGTCATAGCTCTTTTCCTAGACATAGAATTTTTTTTAAAAATTTTTAACACAAAGGGCCCTCCGAAAGAATATGTTTAAGCAAAAAAAAATCACAATATTTTGGGCTAGATTTTTTTTTGCATGCAATATCTACTAACCTTGACCAGTGGTCAGTATGACCTTGTGGTCATCTTGACCACAAGACTTTGATATTTACTTATGCCAAGTTTGAACCTTCTACCTAGTACCATAATTGAGTAAATTACGGTTAAAGAAATTTTTTGCTCCGTACATCCATCCATCCATCCATCCATCCATCCATCCATCCATCCATCCATCCATCCATCCATCCATCCATCCATCCATCCATCCATCCATCCATCCATCCATCCTAACATACACCAAAGTGATATTTTTTAATAACAACCCAGTGGATGGTCCGATCGATATGATTCTAGTATCAAAAGATCGGTAATTTTTTGTAGCATCTTTCCAACACCCCCAACATTTACGTATCTTGCTTCGTTTAGGCACAGTTTCAAAAAAACATCGATTTTCAGAAATTGCAATTACAATAGTACATTTCCTTTAGAGAAATGAACTAAAATGGTAAAACTTGACGACGACAAAAAAACTGTGCCTCTCTTAAACTGTATATCTAAGAATAAATAATCCTTAAAGTAAGTTTTTTAAAGTATGGAATTTAAAAAAGTAATAAACTGATTGCAGTTTTATTCCTAATGTGTAATTTTTTTTTAAACATAATTGTTTCAGTTTAAATATGTGATCCTTGACTTTTTTTGGCACTATTTCAAAAGGGAGGTTTATTTACTATTTGGATCGTAATAATAAAAAGCCAGATTTTAAGATATTCCAGAAACAATAATAGATATTCTGTCGTAAACTAGGTTTTATGCCTTTTCCGCGAGTTCTGAATGGAAATCGGAACTTCATAAAACGAAATGTTGATCTTAAATATATAACAGGGATAAGGGTGGCTAAAGATTACAACTCTTTTGAATATAATAAATCAAAATAATTAAAAAAAATGAAAGACGAAGATTTTTTTCTTTGATTTTTTTGTATAATGCCAGATTGTTTTGTTTGTTAACTTAAATTGTATGATTTTTATGGTTTTTAAACTGGCAGCATATTAAAGACAACTACTCGGACAACTATTAAAGCGTAAATTCTTTTTTGGATATGATATAAATGCATGTTCGTGAGAAATAATACACAAATAGGGTACAGTGTTTGTGTTCCTTTCAGGTTTTTTCTATTTTTTGTCTCTTGAATCTATAGTATAGTCGTTACGGAGTATCCAAAAATTGGCACTTAAACGCGACGGTACGTTATTGGAACATGCCTAGGGATCTATGAAAAAATATAAAAAAAATCCATTAAGTATACCCTTCTAGATATAAGGTTCCAAATTACAAAGCTTATAACATCAAATAAGATCATATATTGACAAAAATATGGTTTAATACAAAGCTACAGTCTATCCTAAAAAAAGAGATTATATATTTACAATTTTATTATTTTGATCTATTTCTATGATCTTATACATTACACAATTTGTTTGTCTTTTAAATTTTCGAATTACATTTTTAAAATCAATTTAATTTTAAAAATTTTTCATGAAATGAAGCTGACAACAATTTCAACAAAATCTAATGCAGAAGTACATAACCGCTATTATATGGAGAATTCCTAGAAATTCTTAAAAAAATGTTGAGAAAATCTACCTGTTACATTTTTATTGGGGAAAATGCGAACGAAGTAGCATAAGTTCGGCAACACAGTTTAGGAAAATACATCTAAAAAACCCATCTTTAAGTCTTGGTCGGCGGTCGCCAATTTTTGGACATAACAACTGTGGTGGTGGTTCCATTCTTATCCTGACTTATTCGATGTCAATGTTTCCAACAAAGTTTAGAGCATCATAAAGCGCTTTAAATATTAAATTTATTGGTATTTGTTTTATTTAATTAAACATCTTAAATTAAAGACCAGTTTCACTTTGCTTACATAACTTTCTACAGATTCATTTGCGTTGATCCAAGTTCCTAATCGTTTGCAAGAGATCTTAGGAAGATTTTTATGGCCCAATTATAAACACTTAGAAAGAAAAAACTCTTTTGCAAAAGAATCATTTGTTTGCATTTATAACTTCAAGATATTTAAGTACTTATTTGATTGCCTTATATAAAGTAAATTATACTAATTAGAAGGCTAATTAAAATTATTAAACTTCTTGGACCATCCTTTATGAAAATGTTCAAAGGACGTACCAATGTGCAGAGATGAAAGTAGCCAATTAAAATTAATAATTGTGATATTTCAGGTTGAAGAAGTTTAGTCTCTCTTTAGGACATAAAACAGAAAATTTAAAAATGTTAGAAATTAAGCCCATAACTTTAAAATTATCTTGCTTCATTATTTATAATGGCGCTAAATACAAATTAACAATTCATGCTATTGTTTTATCGAGCTTTAACGTTTATTAAATTAGTAAGACAGAGAGGCTACAAAAAAACACCTGAGTTTACTGTCAGAATCAAAAAAAGTTGGTAGTACTAACAGCATTTTTATAAGAATAAAACTGTTGGAAATTATTTAAAAGAACAATAATTCAATTTTCAATATGTATGTTTGTCCACAGCTCTGACCATAAACTAAAGCGCATTAAATTAGAGAAACAACGTAATAACCATGTCATGTATCTAAAAGTTAGTTAGGTCAGTATCCTGTAGACGGTTTTCAAGGACTATTTGGTACAGCTTCGACAAAATGTTGTTTGCGGAAATAACTTTATATACTCGTGACTCGCCAATAATAACATTTTCAAATGTACTTCAATCAGAAATCGAAATTAACTTCCTTATTTTAAATTGCACATTTTTATAGCATATTTCAATCTAACGTAACATTTAGAAAATTTAAATTAAACCTTTGTAAAAATATTGCGTTTTTAAAATAGTTATGCCACTTCTGCAATCAAAAAATAAATTTGCATTAGTAGGTAAATAACGGTAAATAAGTACGCAGGAACGTTTTATACAGAAAATCCCGATTTAAATTATTTATATTAATTTAAATTGGGTTTTAACATAAAAAAAAATTATGACTTAGAATGGAGGTTTGGTACTACCTCACCAAACAAATAAAAACGGTAAAGTTTCATTCATCAATATTTTTAAAATGATCAAATTCGGCCAAATTCATTTGCTACTTCGTGGTTTTAAAATAAATAATAATAAATCTATAAACAAGGTATGTTTTTACGAAAGCCTTTTATGCTCTATTATATTGCATACAAATTTATGACCCTGGCTTAAAATATAAGAAACCTATATTATAATGACGTGCACCAAATCTTCTTTACGTTTGTACATTGCAAACAGGATCTACAAATGTGGCAGTCATAACCATGATAAATTGGAGTTTGTGCCACAGCTACAAAGTCAGGTTTTGTCAAATATAATGTGACGGAATTGAGATTGGGATTATCATTTTATTTGTGTACTCGTACTTGCTAAGATTGTAAATATTTCTGGTGGGCAAAAATCTTTATAGTCCTTGGTTTGCATAGCAAAAAAATCGTTCACTTTAATTTTTTATTTTGCAATTAAAGAAAAAATCTCACTGAGCAAAAGTACCTAGTGAGTTAGTTAAGCAAAACGAAATTTATTCCCGTTTTGTGTGTGAATAACCCAGTGATTTAGGGATTCATCTGCCGAAAAATTATTTGTTAACTTTTTTTTTTACCATTATCTTTATATTGCCATAATATACAATATATCAAAAGTCCCCTAAGATCCCGTGCCGGCGTCATGCCATTTTAGAGGGTCAAAGGTCGAAGAGGACAGTTTTCGGTAAATAAATCTCTTCCTATTGGTCGGACAAAAAATATGTAGGATGTAAATTGCAGATTGAACAATTAGCTACAGAAAAATTCATACAAACTTTTCCATCGAGCGACCGTTATCGCGTAGTAGTGTCAATTATGCATGACGTTGGTATACTTTTAACACCGGCTAAAATACAAAAACAAGGAAAATTTCTTCCAAAATTTTTCAACCAGGGTTTTAATTTAACCCCTAAGATACATAATCGGCAATAAAGGGTCTTGTAAATTATCAACTGCTTGTATACAGGCGCTCCAAAAATAAATTTGGATATGTCTGTAATTCCTCAGGTTAATAAAACCAACTAAAATTTTTACAAAGAGGTGTTAGCTCTGGTCATATCAATGAGTTACAACCCCCTAACAAAGCCCCAAAATATTTATTAATCTTAAAAAAAAATAATACAAAAAAATGTAGCAAAATTTTTAATACAAAGCAAACCATGTATTTACGGCCATCTCAATAAATTAAATGTAATTTTAAAGTGATGGGACCATTATTTTGGAAGCAATAGAGAACATCATCACGTTAAACATCATGTAATTCTATTCAATTTAATGAAAAGGCCTTAAATACATAGTTTGGATTGTATTAAAAATTTTGTCATATTTTTTTATATTATTTTTTTTTAAAGATAAATAAATACTTTGGGGCTTTGTTAGGTGGTTGTAACTTATTGAAAGGACAAGAGCCAACACCTCTTTGTAAAAATTTTAGTTTGTTTTATTAACCTGAGGAATTATTAGACATTTCCAAGTTCATTTTTGGAGCACCTGTATACACGCAGTTGATAATTTACAAGACCTTTTATTGCCGATTATGTATCTTTAGGGTTTATACAAAATCCTGGTTGAAAAATTTTTAAAGAAATTTTCCACGTTTTTGTATTTTAGCCGGTGTTAAAATTATACCAACGTCATGCATAATTGACACTACTACGCGATAACGGTCGCTCGATGGAAAAGTGTGTATGAATTTTTTTGTAGGTAATTGTTCAATCTGCAATTTACATCCTACAATTTTTTTGTCCGACCAATAGAAAGAGATTTATTTACCAAAAACTGTCCTCTTCGACCTTTGACCCTCTAAAATGGCATGACGCCGGCACGGGATCTTAGGGGACTTTTGATATGTTGTATATTATGGCAATATAAAGTTAATGGTAAAAAAAAAAGTTAACAAATAATTTTTCGGCAGATTGTATTAATTTTTGTTTTATTTTCCTGGGTTAGAAATGATGCGAGAAAACATGTATTTTTCCGTAGAGCGCACTACTTTAGCTTACTATTTGTGAGGCTTTTTTTCTTAATAGGTAACCGTAATACAAAATGAAATTTTTTTTTCTTAAATGAGGAGAAATAATAAAAAGTAACCGTCAAAATTTTGCAAAACTCCTAGTAAAGGGTGTTAAAATTAATTTTTTATTATTGAAGCCCGATTATTTCAGAAATAGGGCACACTACGATAACAATTTTTGTCTATTTATTTGAATGTAGTGACTGATGAGCAAGTTAGCATGCCAAATTTTAAAGCTCCAAGTTCTGCCGTCCAAAGAAAGAAGACCGTAAGTCTAAATTTTACGAAATTGAGTTTTTTTCATTTTTGGCATCTTAGGCATTGCCTTTATCGATTTCAATAAAAAAAAAATTAATTTTTTGCTTGAAAGTATGAAAACAACATGAATCAAATTAACCGTAAGTCCACTACGTCATCAATTTCGCAAGTAAAAAGGCCGTTAGAACCATTACTAAGCAAAAAGACCGTAAGTTCATGTACACTTGCGGTCTTTTTCCTTAGCATATCAGTCATTTTGCTTTACGAGATTGCACTTACGGTTATTTTACTTAGTAAAGGATGACGTTGTATGTATGGACTTACGCTTTTTTCTCTTAGCGTATCTATGCAAACTACATTGATTTGTCACGTACGGTTTTTTTACCTTGTATAAATACTATAATTAGTAAGACCGTACCACCGTAAGTACGTTTTTGGTTATATTTTATAAACAAAACTACATTTTTGAATTATTTCTTCGGAATGTGATCATTATTAATTATAATTACAAACAGCCTCCCACAAAAAAAAATCACTGAATTACGTGGAGTTCAAAAAGTACCAACGTAAAAATATAAATCCGTTTTTCTCAAAACTATGAAATTGGGACATACGGTCTTTTTGCTTTGGACGGCAGAGTTAATGTAAAGGATTTTCATAAAATTTGTCGGTATTCGAACGGGCTATTGGCTTAAATTACTGCTATAAAAAATTATTATGTTTGACGCATAAATTAAGTCGTTGGTCGTGGGATTTTGTGAAAATATTACCAATCTAACAATGTTAAATATATTGTTTAACTCCAATTTAATAAACACTAATCCGGTAATTGTAGCCCCGATCGTAACGGAATAAAAGATAAATACAAAATGTAGTTTTGGTGAGACGTGACCCATTCTAATCCAAGGCGCATTTGTCACCGACTTAAAGAGATAAAAATATAAATATGTCGTATCTAAACGAAAACGTAAACTTATAAATCCAGGAAAAAGCCATCGCGGCCGCTTAAATGAAATAGGCAGAGCAACCCCTTAAAAGCCTTAAAGCCCTCTTAAATGTTTCATGTTTAATTCAGAATGGATATTCTTTATGACTAAAACTTTGTCTACTTTGTTCGTGAGTTGAAAATCTATTTATCGATTATTAGTTTTAACATTATTGAGTTAAAGCAGATATAAAACTTTTGGACCACAACGTGTTCTCATAAAGGGCATCCTTTTGAATATAAATTCCAAAAATTGTCTTTGTTGTCATTTTTACACAATGCACACCAAGGGGTAATTCACCAACCCGAATAATGTACCGAATTCTCCCTAAAATAACCACTAATTTTTTTAAAATAAGGTTTGTACAGTTTCGTATATCTAATTATTTTCAAAAATATCTCTAGCGCAAAACGGCGAGACATGTGCAAAAATACATCTTACGAGTCCTTTTGATAAATTAGGGTCCATTTTGTAGTGAAATTAAATTACCGGGAATTTATTTTTTAGTATTGTTAGCAGTACGGCTCCCCTTTCCTACTCTAACAGTACGATAATTCTTTAGCGAATACTTACATGTGTAAACTATAGCGTATTTCTATTTTAAATTGAATTAAAACGTTCAAACACATTTGCAAATCGCATTTATCATCTAAATTCTAAAGCGTGGGAAGTTGTAAGGGTTAAAACTAAAAGTGTTCTATTGCCCTTCCTTTCAGAATATGAACATGTTCTATTAGTGTGCAGTGTCAAGTATAAATTTTAGAAATGTAAATTTTCCTGACTTGTTACATGGGTTAACTATGAAGTTTATTAGGTAGTAGGTATTATGATTCTCTCCAACTTTACTTTAAATAAATGTATATTACATACCTATCTATAAACTAGTGTTAAACTAGAACTAATCTAACTTTAGAAGTTATCTAATATTTTTATTTTAAAATTTGAATTTCGTATTTCGATTTAACTTTGTGTCAATGGGGGGTTTTTGATAAATTAATCAGATGCTGGATTTTTTTGCACATCTTAGAATATTGCATACTCCCATATGGACCAGTACTGTAGGAATCTAGAGGTCTATTTAAATATTCAGTTTTTAATTCATTGGTATCCTGGCGCATTCGCCATTTTTAAGTGGTAGTTATTATTTCTCTGTTTATAAACTTGGTAAATATGAATTTTTGTGGGAGTACGTATTGCCTTTTATATGCTTATACAAGCATTATTCTGTATGATTTAGTTTTCATGTACACGTAAGTCATAGAAAACCATGACCAAAGCCTTACTCTTGCATATATTGTGCATTAACTCTAACTTGAAAAGGAGTAAAATTTATCATAAAATGTTTTGATGGAGTTTTGCAAGAAGGTTTTGTATTCTCAATATAGGTATTTTTAGTCCTATTTTTATTTATTTCCAGAAGCACATTTTTGTCAGTTCTATTCTAATATATTATGGAAGTAGATCGTCTTTTAAAATTCATATTTTTACAGCCTCACATTGAGGCAGTGAAGCAGACTGTTGAATAAGAAAATATGTATTATGGATGAGAATAAAATATTATAAGACCTATTTACGAATTCTATTCCGCTCTTGAGCATATCTTCAAGCACTAATTTAATTTTTAATATTCAAAACAATTTTAATGTAACTACTTAACTTCTTATATGCAAAAAACTATTAGAGATTTTTCTGCATCAAGATGTAGTGTAATAAATATTACATTGCATAAGTGCAGTATAGAGTCTCTCACAGAAGGTCCGAGTAATTATATATTCTTTAATACGCTTCCAATATTACATAATTGTTTTAGAGGCCAATTCTGTAATATTATAGTTTTATAGATGCTTTGTTCCTACTTTGTACTAGAAAAATTGTTTACATCTTTAAGGTTGACATAAAAAGATCCGAAATCCGAATGCCTTAATTAAAAAAAAGCTAACGTTTAAAAAATATTTATAATTGCGATAATCATCACTAAAAGAAAAAATAAAATATAAAAGGACGCTTATCTTTTTCTACCATTCAGTAGAAATAAAAATTTCATTAAAACTTAAAATAAACGAGTGCGTAAATTAGAAGTATAAATCTCAATAAAGGACGCTCGCTTAATTTTAATGTATTTCATTTTAAATTTTTGCATTTTACTTACTTTTCTTATTTTATAAAAAATGGCCACTTACTTACTTTAGTCTTATTATAAAAAAAGTGGTAAATAATAAAAATTAACAAATTTTTTTTAGCAAATTCTTTATCTCAAATTCAGCACTTTCTTACATTTTTGGTACCAGTGGGTCAGTGGCGTATTTAAAATTTGAGGGCCCCCCCCGCAAAAAAATTATGGGGCCCTAAAAATGGCGCCGCAGGCAAATTTTTTTGAATTTTTACAGATTTTAAACGCTAAAACACCATTTTTTTAGTTATTTTTTTTAGTTCGGGGCCCCTAAAAAATCCTAAATGCCCGGGGCCCCCCCGCATTGCGGGGTCTGCGGGGGTACTAAATACGCCACTGCAGTGGGTACTCTTGATTGGCGCCCATTTATTACACCTAGTCACTTTATTCTGGAACCAAGCCGTTGGTAATTGTTTTTTAATTAATTGAAACTAAAATGTGTAGGCAAATGCGTTGGATTTCATTATTTACTTCACGCACACCAGATTTATCTATAATTTCAGATTAAAATAAATAAATAGGGAAAATATTGTATGTATAATATAACCCACTTGCAAATACATCCATTGAAATTGTAATTAAAATAGCAATTATATTTATAGTTTAACCAGCCCAGCGCACATATTATTGGAATTATCCCTCTCCTGATAATAATTGGAGTTTGGAAATTATTCATAAGTTAAATGTCGACGTGAAAATTACCTTCAATTCCAATTGGTATAGAATGTTCCGTCCATGAACGTGTTGTAGATTCCTGAAACTTCTGTGCACCTTCATATAAATTACATTAATTTTAATGACAATTTAATAACGAGAGCATGAAAAACTGCTTTGTACACAATAACAAGCGCATACATACATCTTGTAATATTGCCTTGTGGGTTTGATCTTTTTTAATATCAGGTAGAGGTTACGAGAGAAAGACGAAGCCCTCAATTTTGTTTTTAGGTTAAAAACCCAACAATCTGTAGCAAAGCTTTATTGCCAAATCTTCAAGGTATATAATAATCATTGGAGAAAAAAAATTAGTGCCGCCTAATAATTATTAGACAAAATGACCAAGATGTGTTGTAAAATCGGAGAGCATGGACCATAGATTAGTCCGGATGACCGGTTGGATGAATCGTCCATCTAATGGATGACCAACCGCAGACAAATCGATCAACAGTATGGTCTTTGCTGCAGTAACTAAAGCTTGGCTTGCTTGGTTTAAGGGTCCTTGGGCTTGCAGCTGATGTTAGCAGGCTGGTGCCTTGAGATACTGATAAGCCTGGATATTGCTAGGTATACATGCTATATTGCCACCGCCTTAGAGATTTGAAATCCACATATTTGAGGATTATTATACTAACCTTAAGACAGGTGTATCTTGACAATTATTAGTATTAAAATTAAACCGAAGGTTGTAGACAATATTAATTTATACATACACCAATTGTAGTTTCCATGGTAATTGTATTTGCAATTAATGGTACATGCATCCTAAAATGTAGAACTTCATATCTGGGTGATCCTTAGTATGTTGTTTGTTGTACCTAGTTACTTAGAAAGATGACAGAACAAACTCTGCAACATCGTATGAACTAGAGTGCCTAGATGTCATATTGACAGATATTGTCGCCTTATAGAGTGGCGCCATGCATCTTTTCATCTCTCTCATACAGATTCTGTCATCAATTGTATTTGTAAGTTGTATGTGTTGTCATCTTTGCTAATATGTTGATGACAGAATCTGTATGACAGAGATGGAAAGATGCATGGCGCGTCGGTGCCACTCTATAAGGCGACAATATCTGTCAATATGAAATCTAGGCACTCTAATATGAACTTGACTCTTGACATGAAACGTTAATATAACAATCGACAATGTTTTACACATGTAATAATTTAAAAATTGACTGATCCACAAGAAGGAAAAAGAGAGACAAAAACAAAAAGCTACTATGAGCAACTTAGAATTCGACATCGTAAGCTAAGCTCATCTTTACGGAAAGAAACGAGAAACTCAAGGTTAGTCAACCATTAACTTAACCAAATAATCTATGAGACAAAAATGAACAGTAATTAATAATTAACGTACAAAATACTTCCACAAAAGCTCTTTTAAGAACTAGTGGTTGTATTTAACAGTGAATTCGTCCTAGGAGAATTAATTAAAGTAGAGTTTATTTTTATGGATTTTGCTCTGGTTTTTCACTTGCACAAAAACTAAAGACAAGCTTGAATTTTTTAAAAAACAGAAACAAATAAATGGAAAGTTAATAACTCTACTTTAAAAAGTAAACTGACACATATGGTCTCCAATTGCCTAATTTTCCATCTCGTTCTACTGCATGGGCAGTGTCATGCGCTGCTTTTGGTTAAAAATCCGTATATATAGTTCTTTTAGGTATGTGAGCAGATCCTTGTGACCTTGAATGAGCATCAGATGAAATGGGCTATAAACATCCAGGTTAGATTTTTATGTCGTGGTTATCGGTAATCGGTTGGAAATTATTGATAGCGTTACTTACCAGTTAATTGTGACAAATTTATCGGTACTTTTTTTGGATCAAAAAAATGAGTTGTTGGTAATTGAACCCAAAATCGTCGGAAAATATTGAGATTTTTTCGTATATTATCTGTTATTTGTGAATCAAGTGTTTCTTAAAAATACTTAATCAAATATAGATTTAACACAGTGCTTAAAGTACAGATTTTAAAACAAGATTAACGTTGATTAATAAAAGAATATCCTATATGTAAACAGCAACATGAACATCTTTATAAGGGGGTATTTTTATAATTTAATGCTTCTAAACTACGCACCGGCCACTATTCAAAGATTTACATTCGATCCTATATTGAAACAAAGGGCTTTGCCATCATAAATTGTCTTAAGAAACTGTAATTACTAGAAACCTTCTGTGGAAAAATTCACAATGCAAATACACCCACGATTAATTTAAGCATAATCATTTAATTATCGTGAAGCCAGGATGCATTGTATTGCACAAGGTGACAGAAATTGTTTCTCAAATAGCTTACATGTAATCTAATGCGTCGTGCTCTAAGATAAGAAGAAGTTACTGCTTAAATAATGCTGTGTATTTGCACCCATATACGGTATCATTATTCTCTGGCTAAACAAAATTGCACAGAAAAGTCGATGTTTCCTTCAGATATCTATAATTTTTCAGCGCGCTCAGTGCATTCGCCATTTTACACCCAAATTAAAATGAGATTTTAGCGATGATTTTAGGCATGCTTAGGATCCTGTAATAGAATCTCCTCATACATATTATGTGGTATGAAATATACGATTATTATTAGATCTATACTAATGCACTTACTATGTAATACGTATCAATCTATAGCGGCACCTCTAATATATTGAGTGTATGCGATTGTTAAATAAATTACATTTAATTTGAAAACGTTTTGAAAGGCATGTTAAATGTTGTAAACAATGTAACACACAGAGCATTTTAAAATAATTAATTATTGAAAGGTAAAACCTGTATCTATAAACCAATAATAAACCGTTTCCAATTTAGAGCCTTTAAATTAAACAAAAAATAATAGATCATACATTACGTGTGGTTTTGGAATCAAATTGATTATATATGTTTTGGGAATTTGTTTTTCGATTTTATTGTGCAACCAAATAACAGATTCGTTTACATAACTTTTGAAAGCAGTTTGTAGCCAGGAAATTTCAATAAAGTGGAACTAAATCATAGCCAAGCTATCTCCGCCGCCAAAATATCTACGTTGTTAATGCGATTACTAGTTTGGCTGGCACATTAGTTACACCTAGTCTTTGAACTTCAGTTTAATAATTTAAAATGTTTACTGAGTTGTTCACCTCGATAAAGGTTTTTTAGTCAAAATAATTCAGTAAATTTTTTTTGCATGGTATCAAAGATTATTTAAACTAAATTAAGCTATTTTTTAAAAGGCTATAAAAATAACCCTTAACTAAAATAAATAACAACGGATTTCTAATCTCTTTAACCACTTTCTCATTAGGAACAATTAATGTGACCTCGAAAACCTTTAAAATGGCTTTAATTTCTACACCAACTATATTTAACGGTGAAATCTAAAAGCGGATACTAAAGACAATTTTGACCATCCGGTCCCACTTCTATCCTTTTTTGAAAGGAAATTCCGAAGGGTGCTCTTGCTCTATGGTTTACGATAGTCCTTGCTCATGTGCGGTAACACGGACACTATAGTTGTTTTTGTTTGTTCTACTTTTATTTAATTTATACAGGGTGTTATTTAAATAGAAAAGTTGACACTTCCAGTATAAATGGGAGTGGCGTAAAATTTAAAGGATTTTTAATCGATTCATCTAAAATTCCAAGTTTGAAAAAAAAATTGTTTTTTAGTTTTCTATATGCGTTTAATCTACGTTCATTGTAAAGCACCCTGTGAACCACAATTTATAAAAACTTTTACAATGACAAAAATGGATTTTCTAATATTGAAAATTTCTCTTAGCTCTCAGGAAAAGTATCATTACCTCTTTATGCTCTTATAAAAATGAAAAAAAAACCCAAGAATTTATGGTTGTTCAATATTTCACAATGATGATATTTCTCACTACTGAAAAATGCTTGTAGAGCCGAAAGGTAGAAGGACTAATCCGTTTTTTTTAAATGCGTTGTACACATCGTTGAATTACAATTTATATTTTTAAAACAGCTTTAGCTCTTCCTCTACCTTTGTCCTTTATACCTTTCTATCTATTAATTCTTATTTACTTTTTGTTATAAACAGTAGTTTTTGGGTCTAGTTTAATTGTTGAACATTATACAATATTTCTTGATGTATTCTTATGAACATTAGTGAATATAAACAGAGTCAGGTTACTGTTAAAATGGCCACGATATTTAACAAGTACGAATTAAACTAGGATGGGTAGAAGTCGGAATGGGTAGAAGTCGAAACGCGTAGAAGTTACTCTTCGCAAATGAGTAGCTGGAGTAGAACTCGGATTCGGTAAAAGTGCGATTTTATATTTTTTAAATCAAAGCTTAATCAATTTGTTATATAATTGCTACACATTCTATAGAATACTCTTCGCAAGAAACAATTATTAGATAATAGTTTTTAAAATAAAACAATTTTTTTTATTTATCTGCGAAGAGTAAAAACTATTAACAGAAAACACGAAGAATTTCGATTACGAAGAAGATAAACGTCAGTTTTGACGTCTAACATATTTAAGGTTATTTGTTTTGACAGCTGCTTTTGTTTCTTTGGTTGAAATATTTTTGGCATGGCCTTCTTGACCAAATCGTGACGCGATTAGGACTTAGAAGTTTTTTGCTACTAAAATCATTAATTTTTTGTTTTTTTAACCTCACTGTCTACATTTACAAAAAACAAACAAACATTTTTAATAGAAAATTTAATTTTCATTAATTTTGTAAAGAATACTTTATTTGTAGATTGAATAATAACGGAGATAGGAGGTTTTTTTTTGCTGGGGGGTAATTGGGGGGTCGGACAAAAAAACAAACGAATACTTTTTTGTAAAGAATTAAATTTTCTATGTTTTATGTCGAATAATTTTTTTTGTAAATTTAATAATAGTCGAGCTACAATTTTTTTTTAATTTGGGGGGCCAAAAAAGGGGCTTTGTAGTAATCAGATTCTTGCCAAAAACAATAGGGTTCTTCCTCTTATAGAGACCGATTTTTCCTTAAAATTTGAGTTTGATATCGCTTTTGGTTTTTGAGATAGCGTGACCACAAGAAACGTGACAGACAGACAGACAGACAGACGGACGGACAAAAAATGAAAATCTTAAAAAGTCATGAAACGCACGAATCTGCAAAAATTTTTGCTCTACGACGAAAATTGACGATTTTAGGATTTTCTGATCGATTGCAATATACTCTTGTGAAGAGTATAATAACAATAGATGCTTACCCGGCGCATTCGCCATTATTTACATTAAAAAGTATTATTTTATAAAGTTACGTATTTGTGATTGGGGTAATTTATTGCTTTTAAAGGGCCTTTTGCAATTTAATGTTTTTGCATACCTGGCAACAAACTTTACAAAGAAATGAAACGGTAAGCTTACTGTTTAAGATGTTGCATTTTTAAGAAATCGATAGTCACGTGCTAGTTTTAGTAACACTTTCATTCTACAAAAACGTGTTTTGAAGCAACGAACGTTTGAAAGGCAGGTACTTGCCTAGGCTAACCGCATCGCAATTAATTTCGTCTTAAGTCCATTTCAGGCTTGCCGCATTCCCGCCTGGTTATATTTAACGTTGACCCAAAAACCACATTCGATGTCCTGATTCAGCCTGGTAACAAAATTATGGAGCCCTTAATTTGACCCTCACTTGATAACCTATAATTAATTTTGGGCAAAAAACACTTAGTTGTTAATTCTGCAGGACAGACAAGTTGTTTAGTCTACAGTTCCTATTTTAAATATTAAGTTTTTTTGTGCCAAATTCCTTTGTTAATTTAAAAGTAAATATATCTCTCGTAGGATGCACCATCTTTAATTTGCATCTTTTAATACCTGAGGGTTAAATTACCGCTTTGTACGTACAGTACAACGCAGATAACAAAAAGTAATTGGTTGGTAAGAGGAAAAATATGTTCTTGTTGGATCTTACCGTGTGAAATTAGTGGCTGTCTGTTAAGTGTCTGTAGTGTATGTAGGTTTTCTCTCATTAGGAACTATGTTGTAGTGGCTGCTTTATACCACCGTTTTTACCGACTGAGATTTACTCTAAAGTTTCTAAAGAATTCTTGGAAATGAACTGGATCTCTTTCGAAGCATAAGAAACTTTTCAATTTCAGAAATACTGAGAAAATACTAAAAAGGCAAAAAGTCACAATATTTTACCTCAATTTTTACATTTTCAATAATTTACTTAACATTTTTCCTAGGAATTTAATTAAATATAGTAGCATATGATTTTATTTCGAATTTTATCATGCATAATTTAAGTTTGAATTTTGCTTAACACAAAATAATGGCGATGTTTTCTATTGTTGTTTTGTCCGGCTAGTTGGTAACCTATTTAGGACCAAACCATTTTATAGGTAAGATACCTACAAATCAAAAATATAACAAGTAAATTTAGTATTGTCGTTGTTAATTTGCATAAAACCGCAGATCAAAGGATGAGGTAAAATAATTACAATAACATTTAGTCCATGCTTTATTAATTGGTAAGACACGGTAAGATTGGTTAAGGTCGGCATAAAATATGCAAATGGTTTGTGTAATTGACGGTCTAACTATAAGGCACGAATTACACACCATCGCGGACGCATTAGTGAATAATTTGCCAGTGCCAGTAAAGTTTGACAAGGGATAGACTGACTGCTCGATATTCAATTCGCCGTACATCTATAATAATAATAATTCCATGTTAATCACTAGAGATGGGAGACCATTGGCATTCGAGCGTCACGTGCTCTGTAGCAGACCGTGCGGTCGTCCATAACGCAATTTAATGGGTATGCATCCCCTCTTACTAAGTTTGACTCATGATCCGCTCTTTAGTTCAATCAATTAGCCGTAAACATGAATATCTTATGGATCATGCTTCAATGTGCATTTATACAGTATTTAAGCAATTGTCATTGACAAAGACATAATCAATTCAAGACTAATTCATTAACAAATCTTTATCAAAGTGCTAATGAATAACATAAATACTTATCCGAGTACGTATCTTTCTAGCTTCAACGTCAAACCTTACATAAACCAATATTTATGGGCAAATATGTTCTTATACAAACCCATACATTTTTGTAACATGTTAGTAAACATAATAAAAAAAATATTCTTCACAAAAAGCATCCAAGTACACAATAAGTATTTAAAACCAATCAAACTCCGGAACAAACTTCTATCATATTCAGTGCAAAACATCGTGCAAAGATACCCTAAGATTAATGAAAATGAAATGGAACAAGCTCATTTAAAGCTTATTTATTCATATCACCCAGGTAGACTTTCAGACGACTGGGACTGGACCAGCAACCTACGGCATGTCCAAAAAATGGTGCATAAACGAGATACATTGTTGGGACTAGGGTGCCTTGATGATTTTGACAGATATTGTCGCTTTATAGAGTGACGCCATGCATCATTCCATCTTTGTCATACAGATTCTGTCATCAACGTTATAGCCAAAGTGACAACAATTACAATAATGGTTGACAGAATCTGTATGACAGAGATAGAATGATGGTTGGCAGATGCATGGCGTCACCCTTTAAAGCAACAATATCTGTCAAAATCATTAAGGCACTTTAAATGGGACGTGTCTAGGAAGCCCCAATAAATTTAAAAAAAATCTATCTTAAATACCCTCGGAAATATGAGGCTCCAAAGTGCGAAACTTTAAACGTTTATACCTTGAAGATAACAGCACATATTAACAAAAGAAATGGCTAAATGCAAAGGCTCAATCTATCTAAAATTATTTTGTTTATCTCTTAAATGTTAAATTACATTTTTATCATCAATTTAATTTAGTAGTTAAATTAAATTTTTAAAAATTTTATAAAATGAAGCTGACAACAATGTCAATATGATCTAATGCAAAAATATATGCTTAAGAATCTAGATGAGTTTTTAAGATGTATTTTACAAACTGTGTTGCGGAACTTATGCAACTTTGTTCGCTGTTTTCTCGATAAATATAACAGAAGGATTATTTTTTTAATTTTCAAGGGATTCCTGAGAATGCCCCAAGAGCGTCCCATCGCGTTTTTGAGCCATTTTTTGAACACCCTATACACTTCTATTAATACGACTTCTTGTTTTTTACCAATAGGCGAAAAGGCTTGTTAGGAATAATGTTTAATACGTATTCATACTCAAAATGTGTAATTTGCGACATTGACACTCCGCGTTTGAGGATAAAAGCAAGTATCCTATAAAAACAGTCTAATGGTTCTCTCACAGATTGATACGTACTACACTGTGAAAAATGTGTATGTGTAAACGCAATTTTGTAATTTTTAAAAAAAAATGTGTAAAAAAATCACACGTATTTGAGTTTTTTTAACACAATGTGATTACACAATTGTGTCAAATTACTATTGTGTAAAAATTACAAACCACCGTGTTACTTATTTATTTCTGTGTTAAAATTACAAGTTTATGTGTATCATAGAAGTAGATGTGTAAATTTTAAAATATGTTTACACATACTGTGTTATACTTGACTTTATATTAGGTCAAAAATACAAAAATATTACATACAAGCGTGTTTGCAATTAATTTATGAGTTAAAATAACAAATGTATGTGTACTACAAAAGTAAAACGTATATTTTAAAATATATTTACACATACTTTGTTTAATTTGTTAAGTCAAAATTACCAAAAAATGACTATCAAATCAACCGTATTACTTATTTATTTCTGTGTTAAAATTACAAGTATATGTGTATCATAGAAGTAGATGTGTAAATTTTAAAATATGTTTACACATACTGTGTTATGCTTGACTTTATATTAGGTCAAAAATACAAAAAGATTACATACAAGCGTGTTTTCAATTTATTTATGTGTTAAAATAACAAATGTATGTGTACTACAAAAGTAAAATGTATATTTTAAAATATATTTACACATACTTTGTTTAATTTAACTATAAGTTAAGTCAAAATTACCAAAAAATGACAAACAATCGTGTTATTTATTTATTTCTGTGTTAAAATTACAGGTATATGTGTTTCATAGAAGTAAATGTGTAAATTTTAAAATATGTTTACACATACTGTGTTATACGGGAGCGAGCGGCCAGGCCGCTTGGACAGTGATCACACGATCACTGAAGTCAAGCAACGTCTGGCTAGGTTAGTACTTGGATGGGTGACCACCCAAGTACTAGTCGAAAGGCTCGCAACCTCGTGGTTCGGAACCCACGTTAAGGTATAGGTCCCCCTTGTTCTTAATCCGGACAGCCTTAGGCTTTGGAGTAGCCTGGCTACTTGAATATAGGGTTACAAACATTATACTATATTGGGTCAAAATTACAAACAAATTACAAACAAGCGTGTTTAGAATTAATTTATGTGTAAAAATTAACAGTATGAATGTTATAAATTGACATAATCTTGTATTATTGTACAAAATTTTGTCATCTTAACATTTACAATGTAGATTTATTACATAAAATAATGTAATAATACTCCCTCCACATACTTATTTGACCGGCGCGGTATTTTAAAGTAACAGTTGCAGATAAATATGCACACTGAAAGGAGGCTAAGTGACTAGTGCTCAGTAAGTATAAATAATAATTATTTTTATTTAAATGAATCTGGTTTTATTAACGTATTTTAAACATTTTTATGACATGTGTAAATATCATACATTACTTACAATAATATTTAAACCATTGAATTTGATTTAAAATAAGAAATATTCGAGTATGTTCACTTAGTTTACGTAATCGATTAATTTTTTATCTTAAAATTTAATAAATATTTTTGTAACTATACCAATCACAGCAAAATATCTTTAATTTAAATTTAAATAAATTATATTATTTACCCATGGTGTAACTCTTGCATATCAGTCTAAGAATGAACACACATTTATGTTGACTGTAAAGAATTTACTATTTAATGTGTAAAACCAACAAAAATTTTTTTTGTTTTTACACAATGGATGTAAAAATTAAATAAAAATAGTACATTTTTACGCTAAAATAATTAATGTAGATTTTACTTATCTTTGTAGATTGATCAAGATTTTGCATTTTTATACTCGAATGCAGAAAACCAAACGTTTAAAGACCAACATGATGACAGAATTCAGAAAATCCTAGACGAAATTGGTAAGTAAAGAAATAATTTTGTTATATTATTTTTTAATCCTGATGCCTTTTGGGGTAACCCAAGAATCATTGCAACATGTTTAAAAAAAAAATGTACCCATATGTGGGTTGTTTTCAATTATTTTTTGTTATCAAAACTTTATAACTAATTTTATGCTGTTTTCTAGTCTTGGATGCTACGACAAGTTGGACAAGATCGCTTACCATCTAGCAAGCTGCCATTAGAACTATTGAAGTATTTACGAAGAAAGAAATTTCATACAATTTGCATACTTTACTGTCTGTAGGTATACTTTTTTTTAATATTACTTAACGAATTAACATATAGGTTAACGATATCGGTGCATATGCAGACATACTTTATTGTTTTTTTTTTTATTTACAGTAGTAGGTAATACTTATTAAGTTAAAATACTATAGTAACATGATTGATATTTATGACTAATGAGTTTTTATCAATAAATTTTAAGAGCCTCGAATTTGCTTTGCTTGTACAGCGAATACGAGGCTCTTACCAGGTTTTCATTTCTGTCTTTTTTTTATAGTGTAAATGTACAACACATTTCCGAGTCCTAACTGAAGGACTCGAAAATGTGTAATATTTTTACAAAAAAATGTAAAAAAATAAAATGACACATTTCTACGTCAAAACAAGTCTACTTATGAATTTGTAATATTTTTACAAATAAGTATGTAAAAAAAATAACACATTTCTGTGTCCCAAAAAATTCACTTAAAAATGGGTAATATTTTTACCAATTAGAAGGTTAAAACAAAATAACACATTTCTGTGTCCTAACAGGTTAACACATATGTGTGCGTAATTTTAAACACATTTCTCTGTAAATATTTTAACACATTTCGCTGTGGACCTATTGGAACAGCAAAATGTGTTATTTTTGTGTAAAAGTAAATCTTTTTATTTGTGTGATATTTTTACAAAAAATTGTGTTAATATAAAAAAACACATTTTTGTGTTAATATTTTAACACAATAAATGTGTACGCTTTTGACAAATATTAACAACATTTACATTAAACACATTTCGCTGTGGACCTGTTGGAACAGCGAAATGTGTTATTTTTGTGTTAAAATTTACACATTTTTTTTACAGTGTAAAGGAATTCAAAAAAGTGCAAGTTGTGTTATTTCTGGGATGCCCATGGACAATGTTTAAGTACTGATGAAGCATATTTGCTTTAAAATTATAGAAGAAATCATGGGAAAAGTAACTCTAGCATACGAGGGTCACAATCCAGTTTTATTACAACACAAGGTACGATACATTGCCAAAATAACATAGGTTTCAGGGTTGATATGTATAATTTAATGCATTAGGACTTAGAAGTCGAGTCAGATCATCTATAAAAACCTTCTTCAAATTTTGACATCAAAAAATTAAATAAATGGCTTAGAAAGTATTGTAAAGAATACTAGCCCGGCGCATTCGCCATTATTTACGTAAATTATAAATAATTACATTTTATGGTTATTTTGTACGTATTTCTTAAGCAGAATCTATACTTATACTCCCACTTGATTTAGGGTTTGTTAAGATAATTTTTCTTTTGTTGTATTAAATACAACATGTCAATCGATAGTAAAACCTTATACCTACCATTCTGCTTAAACAATCGGCCGTTTGTTGTGGCATTAATTGTCTCTGCTGTGTTGTGTACATTGTGTTGCATTGTGTACGATGTTAAGTATATCGTCCTAGAGGTACAGTGTATGCTGTAAAAATTTAATAAATAATATTTTGCTTCCATTTAAATAAAATAAACTAAGAAAGAACATCGGTTGTGGTAGCCATTAATGTAAAAACAGTGACTAAAAATATTTCATAACCACAGTACAAGTACAAGCTTATCATAAATATGAAATGCAATTTTTCGCAATACGTTCACAAACAAAAGCAAAGTTGCTGGGAGCAAAACCTGATGACATTTTCATTAATTATAAATTCTAATTATTTTTGCGTTATGTGCGGCAAGTATAAACGGAACTACAAATTAAATTACATTCAAAAATAAACACCGTTTTACATAAATCAATGTACATTTTAGTTTAGTAAATAAACCATTTTTTACTTCTAATGAATAGGTGGTATTTTTTTATTCAGGATACAGCAATCTTTTAAACAAATAAAGGGAAACACACAATTACATAATTACTAATGTTTTTATAATGTTCTTTCTAATAACATTTATACATTTTTGGATTGTTCGTTTTCCAGAATTTATGCTACCTATTTACTTTATTATAAAAAAACGGCCTCTGGAGAAAAATGTTGCGGACCGGACATTTTTTTTAAATTCGCAGAATTATTTATTTTAAATTTCGTTTTTTTATTAATTGTTAACATTCTACCATACCGCTCCCTTGTCCATATTTCTGTTTTGTTATATTTGTAAAGCGCTATTAATTATAAATGAATTTGGACTTTTACTTAACGTTGATAAAAAAGCAAATAAAATAAAGAACTAAAGTTTTCTTCCAGATCATAAAAAGGTAAAGTTAATTTACAATTCAAATGCCAGATATTTTTACATTTTGTGTTTCTAATTAACTAAAAAGTTAATCCTTTTTCTTGATGTATTCTTATGAATAAAGAGCACCTAATGGCTAAAAACTTTTTGAATTCATAAAAAGTAATGCCATTTTTTTTAATTTGATGTTACCCAGTAAACACAATTATGTAGTATTAATGTAATCGTTATATGCTCTAAAGTAGCAGGGATGTAACATTAAAGTAAGGATAAGGTAAGTATCGTATGGAAATGTCCGCAACAATACGAATGTAGTGTCTATGTAGCATCTATGTACTCCCATTACCACGCGGTTACATATTGTCAACATAGTATTTACGTAGTGGTTATATAACCTGATGTAACATCTATGTAACATTTAAGTAAGGATAAGGTAAGAATCATATGGAAATGTCCGCAACAAAACGAATGTAGTGTCTATGTAGCATCTATGTACTCCCATTACCACGCGGTTACATATTGTCAACATAGTATTTACGTAGTGGTTATATAATCTGATGTAACATCTATGTAACATTTAAGTAAGGATAAGGTAAGAATCATATGGAAATTTCCGCAACAAAACGAATATAATATATATGTAGCATCTATGTAATCCCATTACCGCGTGTTTACATATTGTCAATATAGTATTTACGTAGTAGTTAAATAATCTGATGTAACATCTATGTAACATTTAAGTAAGGATAAGGTAAGAATCATATGTAAATGTCCGCAACAAAACGAATATAATCTCTATGTAGCATCTATGTAATCCCATTACCGCGTGGTTACATATTGTTAATATAGTGTTTACGTAGTGGTTATGTAATCTGATGTAACACCTATGTAACATTAAAGTAAGGATAAGGTAATAATCATATGGAAATGTCCGCAACAAAACGAATATAATATCTATGCAGCATCTATGTAATCCCATTACCGCGTGGTTACATATTGTTAATATAGTGTTTACGTAGTGGTTATGTAATCTGATGTAACACCTATGTAACATTAAAGTAAGGATAAGGTAATAATCATATGGAAATGTCCGCAACAAAACGAATATAATATCTATGTAGCATCTATGTAATACTATTACCGCGCGATTACACATTGTTAATATAGTGTTTACGTAGTGGTTTTATAATCTGATGTAACACCTATGTAACATTAAAGTAAGGATAAGGTAATAATCATATGGAAATGTCCGCAACAAAACGAATGTAGTGTCTATGTAGCATTTATGTACTCCCATTACCACGCGGTTACATATTGTCAACATAGTGTTTATGCAGTGGCCATATAATAAGATGTAGCAGCTATGTAAATGTAAAGTAAAGATAAGTATTTTATTGTTACATAAATGTTACATCTTATTATATTGCCACTGCGTAAACACTATGTTAGCAGTATGTTTCCATGAGATCATGGAAGTACATAGATGGTAAATAGATACTACATTTGTTTTGTTGCAGGCGTTTTTATATAATATATACCTTATCTTTACTTAATTATTGCATAACTGTTACATACATCAGATTACATAAACACTATGTTGACAATATGTAGCCGCGTGGTAATGGGAGTACATATATGGTAAATAGACACTACATTCGTTTTGTTGCGGACATTTCCATATGATACTTACCTTGGCCTTACTTTATTTATGTTACAGATACCAAATTCAAGACAAAAAAAACTTACCCATACACATGATGAAAATAAAAAGTGATGGTCAGAGATCCCATATATTTTTAACACCATTCAAAACAGATAAAAGTCGTCTACTTTTCGAGTTCGTGTAACCAATTTTGTTAAAGGCTGAAAACTGTGACAATTTGTTCCTTGGCGTTACAAAAAGCAAAAAGTTGATTGATCGAAAAATCCTGTATAGTAAGACACACTAATATGGCGTATTCTATATTATTCTAGCTATTTACATTTATCATGACTTATTTCTATGACAAAAAATCAAAAGTTCGTTTATGGCAAACAAAACAGTTTATTTTCTTATAAAAAGAATAAATTAAAATTACAAACAAAATAAATTTTGTACGTTGTGGAGGGTTAAAAAAAATTTTGTTTTATGTTAAACATTCACCACAAAAATCATCATATATCCATAGTATTTAGATATCTTAATGTTGAATGTCACGTATAAAGAATTTTCTTATAAAATCTTCTTCAGTAGACTATGTTTATTAAAATTAGTACTTACCAATTTATGTTATACTTAGTATTTTTATTATTATTTTATTAGTAATTTAATAAAAATAATTTATTTATTTATTTTAATATGATACTTACCAACTTACCTTACGACTAATTTACTGCTACATCTTATTACATAACCAATACGTAAACTCTATATTTAAAATATGTATAACCACGCGGTAATGGGACTAATGCTACATAGATACTACATTTGGTTTTTTTAAACATTTATATGATCCTTACCTTACCGCTTACGGCTACTCTATGGTTATATAAAGCTTCATTCACAATGAAAATTAGCTTGCATCCGGTAAGAATTAAGTTAGCTTGTAAGAGCTTGAAATATGTATTTGGGATATACCATTCACAAATACATATTTCAAGCTCTTACAAGCTACCTTAATTCTCACAACTCTTACAAGCTAACTTAATTCTTACAACATGCAAGTTAATTTTCATTGTGAATCCCACTTAACTGTTTAAAATTAAAAAAGTTGCATTTTACTAAACTAATGGAATTAAAAAAAATATTTCTGTTAAAATATTTTTAATATTGATGAAAGTAAATAATATTTTAAATAATTTACCTTTAATTATAGAAATAACGTTTATAAAATCAATATGAAAAAAATAAAGTCTAAACTAAGTACTATTTTGTATATTTTAATTAATTATTTAATAAAATAGTGTTCTAATAAAAAGTTTAATTTTACAATCTTAAATTACTTAAACAAAATAAATACGACTTAAGTAGTAGGTGCTGGTAAAATATTGACTTTTTGCCTAATCAAATTTAACGTATGACAATTCCAACAAGAGAAATGTCACACCTTTGGGAAAACAAAAAGTGATTCGTAGCAAGGCATACTTCATTTTATCAGGCCGACGCACTCTCATGATTATTTTTTTGAATCCTGGAGGCTTTATTTTCTAGAAGGTCCAGTTTCGTGACGTCACAAAAATTAGTTTGGCTACTCGCTAACGGTATCGCTTTAGTCAACAATAAAAGTGAATTTGGCTTCCGTGAAAATGTCACTTTTATAATCTAAAAAAAAACATACCTCTTAGTGTTCGCGTTTACCAAAACAAAGCAGAAGTGTAACTGACCTGACCTGACCTTGCTCATAAACAAAATGCATCATCAGTTGCTCTGCATTTTTTCTCATGGCAATCAATATGTCTTTGTTTAAATTGAAGGGTAGCTTTTCTCATAAGCCAATTTATCTCATTTGTTATTAATTAATAAATTTCTTCACTTCTTATATAATGAATTAGTTTTTGTGCTGCTGTAGTCGAGCCTTCATAATTGACTGCTTCTATAAAGATGATTAGAGCCTAAAAGTATGTAATTAGCACTAAAATATAAGTATCTATACATACAGGTGTTCGCTATCAATGTGCTTTTTTTGAATGGGAAATAGCTGGGAAAAAAGCCCAAGTCATTTAGTAAAAACAGTTTTTTAAGTCTAATGCAAAATATAAAGTACATAACTAGCTAGAGTCGAGGTCGGTAGATCCGACTCTTGAGTTCATTTCTTACGTATAAGTTCATTTTTTTGTTAGAATTAAAGCGTTTCCTGATGATAGTCCAGTAGATCCAAAACATAAAAACAACCTTTTATGTTTTTAAAGACATGTCCAACATTTACCTTGCATTTAACTCAACGTAGTTTTTTAATAATAAAAATCCTATTGACCATTAAAAAGGTATGACCTTAACATGACCTTAAAGCCCTGTGTCTTGTGTATCCATCCTCCAAGTTTTAGATCTCTAACTATTGTAGTATTGGAGCTATGTTCATGCAAACATTGACATTTAAAAACGTCATAGCTTTTTTCCTAGACGTAGAATTTTTTTTAAAAGGTTTTATCACAAAGGGCTCTGTGAAAGAATATTTTTAAGCAAAAAAAATACACAATATTTTGGGCTAGATTTTTTTTTTGCATGCAATATCTTCCAACCTTGATCAGTGGTCAGTTTGACCTTCAAGTCACCTTGACCACAAGACTTTGGTATTTACTTATGCCAAGTTTGAACCTTCTAAATAGTACCATAGTTGAGTAAATTACGGTTAAAAAAGTACACAAAATTGATATTTTTTAATAACAACCCAGTGGATGATCCTATCGATATGATTCTAGTATCATAAGATCGGAAATTTTTTGTAGCATCTTTCCAACAGCATGAAGTATTTAAGTATCTTGCTTAGTTTAGGAGCAATTGCAAAAAAACATCGATTTTCAGAAATTGCAATTACAATAGTACATTTCTTTCAGAGAAATGAACTAAAAGGGGTTTTGGGGAAGTTTATTCGGAAATGGTACAGTTTTCCAAAAATGCCAAGTGGTAAAAAAGTGTTCACGTGAATTGGGGTATTAAAAACAATAAACAAAATTCTTTGAGGTTAAGAAATTACATGCAGTTTTTACTAACACCATATCTCTGTGTTTAACCCATTTTAAAATGACCTATTTTTATTAACTTTATTGAATTCACAATTTTCATAATGGTTGGACAAACCAATTGGTAAATATTTACGATTGGGTGATTTTAGTCCTGCTTAAAGGCCATTATTTACGAAGAAGGGCACTTTCTCAAAAAATTGTCTTGGTTTTCCCAGCTTTTCCCCTTAAAAAAAAGCCTCGGAAAAAGCACATTGATTGCGGACACCCTGTATATTGATTTTTATAAAATTGATAATTAATTTTAATGCAGAAGTTAAATGCCTTAAATCTGCTAAATCTAACAGAGATAGTTCTTATTTTTGACTTTGTCAGCAAGAAGTGTAGTACCTTTATGGGCTTTTTTTTCACATATTTAAATGCAATGTACTTCATTGGGAAACTGGGGGCTTTTAATCGCATATTAAGTTTCAAACATAAACAAATGCCTATAATACTCCAAATAAAACGAAAAATGTTAAAATGCTATATTGTACGAAAAAATGACGTCTATTAACCTAAAATATCGAAATGTTTCATCAAGCCAATCTTTTCTTAGGCCCTAAGGGCATTGCGTTGAATCTTAAATCCTGGTTGGACATATTTTGCAGATAAACGTAATTTCTTTCATAACCTCTGCATAACAACAATAATTTGCGTATTAATTTGCATTTATTGCTTGTAAAAACTACTCTTACAGTGACTATTTACTTACTAGTGATATGAAACAAAATAAACCACACTAAACAAGCACTCACAATAAAAACATTACACAAAACGAAAAGCTCATTCTATTACAACATGGCCGCAGTTCGTGTCTCGACATGATAAATTGCATACTGAGAATGCTCATACATGGACACAGTCACAAGCGAGCTGTGCTGAAAACGAACTAAGAACGAAGTTCAACGAGCGTGCACGATCATTTGTGTAATTTTGCTTACATATTGAGTACGTTAACACATTACGTAGCTTTTATGTCTTCTTAGATAAAACACGAAAGAACGCATTAAAAGAATGTTTATCTGGAAAACTCTTATTTTTACCTAACGTGAAACAGTCTGTAATGTGTCAAAAATAAATCCTCTTTTTAAATTTTATATTTTTTTTAACTGAGATAATCTTTGAAATTTTATTCCAAATTCCATCACAATTAAATTAAAAACGCATGTAGAGTACACTATTTTTTAAAAATTTAATTTGGCACTTGTAATATAAAATATTGCGTGTATATTTTTTTTAATTTAATATTTAGAAATAAAAAATTACCAACCAGAAAATAATATTGTTTTTAAAATATTTAACAATAAACTTATAATGTAGTTACAACGATTTGATCGAGTGACAATTCATATTTTGTACATTTTGGTGTGGTATAAACCTTTTCCGTTGGTCCGACATTCTTTGTTAAATTTGACATAAGTCATTGTGACACTGGTGGTGACCACCTGTATTACAAATGATTTATGTCAAATTTAACAATAAATTTCGGGCCAACGGAAAAGGTCTATAGGTCATATAAATAATTTTACCATTATTTCTAAAAATTGCTTTACAAGCAACCATCATGTTTTATTAGGCTTTCTGATGTATAATTGTTAAATAAGACCCTTTTTAAAAGTGATAAAAGAATGACTATTTTTTAACATCGGTCGATCACAATGAAGATGAAATTGTTGGATTAAATCTTTAAAGTTTAAATTTATTACAACTAAATTATAAATAACAAATAAATTTATTAAACATTATGATAACTTTGCAGTAGGATTTCGATCATTTTCTCGTTTTTTGCTGCTATTCCCTTTTTAGAGGCACAGTGATATGTACGGGTCTTGAGGTAATTTTTTCTTTTATTTCGTTTAATCTAACTAGTTACTTAGTAGTGGTAAAAAGTAGGTATTGTAATAGGAAAAAAAAATCAAAAAATTTTAAACTTCTATTTCTATTTCAGAAAATTTTCGTTTTTTTAACTTAAAGTGCAATAAAATTATAAATAAATTTCTTTTAAATATTTTACTTTAGGGCACCAAATTTATGCTTGAATTCACCGCACATCGAGATTGTTTGATTGCTTCCATTTATTCTCTTTTTGACATTGACAATGATTGTTATGTATTTGTTGTTAAGAACAAAACTATTGTTAATAGTATGACTAGAAGAGATGAATGATACAAACAAACACGACCATTCTGTCCCTTAAAGTCTAAGTGACTGTAGCATATTAATTGTTTAAAATTGTACTTTCTATAAAAAATAGTATATAAGATTTTAAGGAACCGATAAAATTGCAGTGCCACCGGCCATTTTTAATTTAATGTTATGTAACAAATACCTAAATCAAATAACATAGACTTTACATAATTTAAATGTACATACGAAATATGTAATTTGGTAATATAAAATCGGTTATTTAAATATTACGTATCGAATATCTAAATCAAATTACGTAACCTCCACATAATTTTTTTTAATCATATAAATATAGCAAATATGTATTTAATTTACATAAATTAGTAACTTTAAGTTTACGTTACAAATAGGTAGGTAAGTCATAATATAATACATAGTCTCCACAAATAATTCAGAGAATATATATTATATTAGTGATTTTTTTTTTTGTGCTGGGGAATTATTGGAGGGTCGGCCAAAAAAACTAACGAACTACTTTTTGGTAAAGAATTAAATTTTATTATTATTGTTTTATGGAGAATTTTTTTTGTAAATTGAATAAAAGGCGAAATATGTATATATGTTTTTCACTGCGGGTCCCTTAATGGGACATTTTTAATAATTCAATATTTAAAAACATTAAAAGTCGACAAAGTACTTCTTGAATATTTATTCTCACATTTATCGCTGCCCAACTACAGACTACATCCATTTTCATGGGGCTACTGGGACATTCCATGTAAAATCAACCAATCATAGTTGCTATTATTTGATTTATTTGATATTTGGTAGGTACAATCCTTACCCATTGTAAAGGTAGTAAAAGAAACAATTTTCTGAATTTTCATAATTTTTCTTGTCTCAGACAAAAAATCGAATTTTCCGATTTTACGATTTTGGAAGATTAAAATTGGTAGTAATTTTAAGTTGACAATGGACACTTCTTTTTATTAAAAAATCACCAGCTGCATATTTGCACTCCTTCTCTACTATTAATTACCCCAAACTATAGAAAATGACCAAGTTTAGGTCCAAAAAAAGCTCTGTGGGACTGGGTAAATTTTTTTTTTGACTACTTGAAAATATTATTGTGCTAGTGGAGATTCATAATAAAAATAATTTTGTTTGTGATTTAACTTCGTTTAGAAACAGCATTGATTGTAAAATGTTACTGATTACGTTAAATTTAAACACGATCGAATCGTATTTTAAATTCTTGGAAGATTAAAATTAGTAGTAGTTTTTAGTTGACAATAGACATATGTTTCTACAAAAAAAATATGAACCGCATAATTGCTCTCCTTCTCTACCAGGCAGCTATGGAAAAGGACCAAATATGGCACTAAAAAAAGTTATGTGGGACTGGGTAAATTTTTTTTTTAATACTTTTAAAATGTTGATGTGACAATAGAGACGCATTAAGTAAAAAAAAATGTTTGTGATTTAACCTCGTTTAGAAACAGCAAATGTTTTAATATGCTACCTTTACAAAAAATCGAATCACAATATCGTTTATTTTTTTTTATTGTATACTATGTCCTTGGTAATATTTTAAAATAAAAATAATAAAAATTTACTCACTCCCACATAGCATTTTTTAGACCTAAATTTGGTCATTTTTCATAGTTTAAGGTGCTAACTGATGGGGAAGGAGTGCAAATATGCAGCTGCTAATTTTTTAATAGAAAGAAGTTACCAGGAGTGAGCAACTGGACTAAACCTCAAAAGAATTTAAAATCATGCAGCAACTCGAAAACCGAATTTTGGTCGATTATACATGGAATAGGCCTACAAGGAACGAAATTTTTTTAAAACTAATAGTAATTATTTTTACTATTAGTTTTTAAAAATTGTCGTTTCTTGTAGTAGCCCCATAAAGATGGATGTAGTCTGAAACTAGTTGGGCAGCAATAAATGTGAGAATAAAGATTCAAGAAGTACTTTGTCGACTTATAATGTTTTTTATGATGGGCTTGAATAATGGCTTTCTAACCAATTAATTAATTCAATATTTGTCAAAAACAATTGGGTTCTTCCTCTCATAAGGATCAATTTTTCCTGAAAATTTGAATTTGATTGGATTTTTTGTTTTTGAGATAGAATCTGCAAGAATTTTTGCTCTACGATAAAAATTGACGATATTAGATTTCTCTGATCGACATAGTCTTTTGAAGAGTATATTTACATCCTCCATATAACGTATTAAGGTCATTTTTAAGTACCAAATATGTATTTTATTTATATAAATTTGCTACTTTACTGTTATGTACCAAATATCTAATGCAAATAACATATCCTCTACATAATATATTAAGGTCACATTTAAGTAGCAAATATGTATTTTATTTATATAAATTTGCTACTTTACTGTGATGTACCAAATATCTAATGCAAATAACATATCCTCTACATAACGTATTAAGGTCACATTTAAGTAGCAAATATGTATTTTATTTATATAAATTTGCTACTTTACTGTGATGTACCAAATATCTAATGCAAATAACATATCCTCTACATAACGTATTAAGGTCACATTTAAGTAGCCAATATGTATTTTATTTATATAAATTTGCTACTTTACTGTGATGTACCAAATATCTAATGCAAATAACATATCCTCTACATAACGTATTAAGGTCACATTTAAGTAGCAAATATGTATTTTATTTATATAAATTTGCTACTTTACTGTGATGTACCAAATATCTAATGCAAATAACATATCCTCTACATAACGTATTAAGGTCACATTTAAGTAGCAAATATGTATTTTATTTATATAAATTTGCTACTTTACTGTGATGTACCAAATATCTAATGCAAATAACATATCCTCTACATAACGTATTAAGGTCACATTTAAGTAGCCAATATGTATTTTATTTATATAAATTTGCTACTTTACTGTGATGTACCAAATATCTAATGCAAATAACATATCCTCTACATAACGTATTAAGGTCACATTTAAGTAGCAAATATGTATTTTATTTATATAAATTTGCTACTTTACTGTGATGTACCAAATATCTAATGCAAATAACATAGCCTCTACATAACGTATTAAGGTCACATTTAAGTAGCAAGTATGTATTTTATTTATATAAATTTGCTACTTTACTGTTATATACCAAATATCTAATGCAAAGAACATAGCCTCTACATAACGTATTAAGGTCACATTTAAGTAGAAAATATGTATTTTATTTATATAAATTTGCTACTTTACTGTTATATACCAAATATCTAATGGAAATAACATAGCCTCTACATAACGTATTAAGGTCACATTTAAGTAGCAAATATGTATTTTATTTATATAAATTTGCTACTTTACTGTTATGTACCGAATACGCAATTTTAGTAACATAGTCTCTACATAACGTTTAAGGTAATATTTATATGCCGATTATGTATTTTTGTTACATAAACTGATTACCTTAATGTTACATGTCGAATATATAAATATTACATCTGTGTTTACTGGGTACCTACAATGAGCTTTGGGAAGTGGGGACTGAATGCTAACTGGCTTATTGTTTATTTTTTGGAATATAATTAGGCTTTATTCAAGTTCCTAAAGTAAAACAATAGACGTTATACAGGAACAGATTTTTCAACACTGCCAACGTAATAGAAAAATGCATATAAAAAACATGTACGTGAGTGTGTACTGTTCATGGTTTTTCATTTCACTGTCACTTTTTGGCAATGATACAACCACAAACTCATTGTCAAAAAATGACAGCTAAATGAAAAGTCATTTAAATAGCCACACATCGTCATCCGTGTCTATGTTTTTATTTCCATTTTTTATTAGATTGGCAACGCTAATACTTTCAATAATCTTTTCCAATGTGACCTATTCGTGTACAAATCTTTGGATAATAAAACAAAATAGAAACGTAGCAAAACTAAGTTTTTTTTATTTGCCTGAAATTTAGCTTATGTTACTTAAAAAAAAACAAGAATAATTGGAATTTTCAATACATTCTGGTATAACAAATATCTTTTTTATAAGCTTAAAAATCAAAACAAAAGGCTAAGACAAAAATTCGAACATATAAAAAAAACAAATAAATTTAACAATTCGAACCAATAACTAAATTTTAAACAATATTAATTTTATTTGACCAACTCGGCATTTTCTAGTAGCAGCTTAGCAGATACTGTTACTCTAAGCGTAAAGGCCAATTTATACCACGTAACTTTCACTTTACTTCCGCTTTACTTCGGCGTAACTTAATCAAAAATTAAATGAAATACATGGGAATGTATTGGCAAATTTATATTTCACTTTAGCGCTACTTTTCTGATTCATTTAGCTTAAAGTCGTATAAAGTCGTACTAACTCGAGACCCGAGCTTGGCCATTATGCGCAAAATTTGCAAAAATGGGATATTCGCCCTTATTGTCAAGGGTAGTGATTCCGGAATATCGCTTCGTATACGATACCTGTTAGGTCTTCATATGTAGGTTTTACGAAGCGATATTCCAAAATTACAGTCCAGGTATAAATTGTCAGAAGTCGCGAGTTCAGACACATGCGCTTAACTGATCCCAATTTCACGTAACTTTGCAATCTGTAAATTAGGCAAATTTGTAAAGTTAAGTGGAAGTGAAGTTACGCCGAAGTAACGTAAAAGTTACGTGGTATAAATCGGCCTTAAGTAAACAATTTGGCGAAACATACAATTTAACACAATATAGAATTTTACAAGATAAATTTAATAAAAGCTTCAAATAATTGAAAAGTAAACATCCAGAATGGTTTTTAAGTTAATTAGAAGTATTAAAACGATCTGTGTGTAACAAATTAATGCTTATCCAACATAGCCTATTTAACAATAATTGCACAAAAGTGGATTTACTTTAATGTCTACTCTCGTGTCTACTTTATGTAGTATTCTGTACTTAGTATTTTTTCGTATTTCAGAACTAAAGATACTAAGAAGTAATGTAAAATTATTAGATAAAAGAACCACATATAAAATAAATAAATTATTTATGTAAATATACAAATTTAAAGAATAATAATTTCTTTTATTCATCACCTTAAAAAATCTAAAATCTTTGAAAAATATTTATTTTCTTAGATGGTTATTTAAAGAGAAAAATAGCAAACAACTAAGAGGGGTTTAAAGTTAAAGTATTTGCTCTAAAATATTTGAAACTTTTAACAATGGAATTTGTTCCTTATGAATATCTCGTGTCGTTAGTGGGGCTCTTGGACGTCAATTTAATTTAAAACTCTTATTAGTTGGTAAAGTTTCTTTTATATTACTATAAATTCATCAAACCATTATAAACTAGAATAGATATTAAGCTATAAGACAAATACAGATTTAAAAGCAGCATCTCTTACCTAATCATTTTCTACATTCCATATATTTCATTATTTCTACTTAAACATGTAATTAAAATATTAAAAAGATTTTGCTGTCGACATGATTGCAAAATTAGGTCAAACAGGAAGCCTGCGCGCCATGTCATCCTTCAAAACATCAAACCATAGATCCATCTAAATCTCCGTGCCTAGTTATTTATTATAAAGATTATTTCCTTCCAGTCATCTCCTGCTATCTGAGCTCGCATTTCCTGCGATTTAGCCTGATAACACCACGTTGCTATGACTCCGTTGTGTTATCGCAGCAATAACACAACGTTGCTATGACTCCGTTGTGTTATCGCAGCGATAACACAACGTTGCTATGACTACGTGGTGTTATCACTTAGGCATGGCTAAGCGTTCTTTTCTTCAAAACACTTAACTATGTCTTCCACTACAGGACTACCTCTGGTATTCCTTATCCCAAATAACTATGTGTTGAATCTCCTATATCAACCTAAATTTTGGATAATGTTTTGGGGGAGTTGTAAGTTCTATGATCACAGTATGATCTGTGCAATAAGCAGACTTGATGTTACAAGTTGACATTAGTGACATAACTTGCACTTTTTTTTTGATGTGTTGAAAGGTTCTTAAAAAACAGTTTAAAAATGAATGCAAAGATGCGTTTTGTTCGGTACACGTGTTTTGCAAAAAAATAAAGAAATTATGTAGAAAAATATGTATTTAATACCTGAAGACGAAAAAATTTGCGTTGAAAATGTTGTTGTAATGCTACTGAAATGTTTAATTAAATTTTGCAGAAATTTGGAATGTTTCTTATCCTAGTTAAAAAAAACTGTAAGTAAGTTAAATTCTGTCAGGAAATAATCTTTCGAATACCACTCATGAATCGAGTATTGCACGATAATACTAATTTTTAATTTACTCAAACTTCGTTGCGTGAAGCAATTTTGTACTCGTCAAAATGACATTGACAAAAAAACTCGTGCAAGGGCTGCTTCGCAGCCTAGGCACTCGTTTTTTTGTCATGGCAATTTGACTCGTAAAAATTGCTACGCAACGAAGTTTTCGTATAAAATTTAGTATTACCGGCAATCCTCTCATCATTCGTGGTATTACATTTGATTATTTATTTTAATTAAAATGCTACAATTTTATACGACCTTTTGGGACGTGCTATTAAAAGATATCGGACATACGATAAAATTTTTAAAAGGAAATATTTCGAGTTGCATTAATCAATTATTAATAACTTTTTGTGTGTTGCTTGGGCTTTAATTATGATTTGTTGATTATTTTAATCAGTCAATGTGCTAATGTAAAAATGTATTTAACCCACAGCTATTTTTGCTCTGCAATAATGAAATAACCCAATTTGTATAGGAAATGACACTAACTAAACTCAATAAAAAGCTGCTGTATCTGTAAAATGCTTTTAAAAACAGGGTTCCCAATTGCATAGACGTCAACAACATACATATAAAAGAATCAGTTTTTTTTTAAGTTGAACATAACATCAAAACCCAACAATCGGAAGTATATTTGAAGACACAGGGATCAAAACTAACTAGGTTACAAATCAGACTTTGTCCAAAGGCAAACAATCTAATTTTATTTATTGATTGTACTCTTCTGTAGAATTTCGTATAAGAAGCTCATACAAATTCATATTAACTTTTTCTTTGGTATTCAAGTCTTATTTTAGAATAAAGCTATAGGTACTGTTACTGAGTATCTTATTGAGCATTTTGTAAAGTTAATAACCTTAAATATTTTACAGACGCACATAGGCTAACTCTGTATAATTCTAAAGAAAACTATTGATGACCCAGTTTCAAATTACATAGGGTTTAATATGTTCAAAAATGTAAGAGAGTGTATTAAAATGTTTTAACGTCCTTCTAAAGAAATGTAATAATAAACGCAAAGAAGCATAGTTTTCTCTCGCTGCATTTTAATATGTAGATGTGTGGTAAATTCTCATTTTTTAAAAACCAAAAAAATAGGTGCTTACTTATACTTATCCTTGAGACTGAACGGTTTTATTGGAAAAGCGGAGAGCAACTAAAGATCTATTGAGCATAAATATAAATTGCTTGGCAAAGTTCGCTTATCTGAAAAGCGTAGTAGGCGACATTTCCAAATATCACATTATCACAAAATACGAAACAAACTTCAATATAACAAGTAAATCGAATTCTAATTATAGTTGTTGCCGAAAAACTTTTCGAATTAACTTAGATACGACACTGCTGCGTCTCATCGAAAGAAACTTTGCCTTCGTTGGCAAATTTACACATTTCCTAACTTGTTAAAATAACTTTTAACGCTTGAGGTGACTTTCTTACCAAGTAAAAACTCACAATCCAATAATATCAACCAAAATGAACAAAAATAAAACTTGGATTTTATTCGGATATACATTAATGAAGCCTTCTTTGCTTCGTAACTTTCTAACTACATGTAGTGTAGTCAATCAAATCAATAATAAGTGCAACTTTTTTTACTTCACAATTTTGCCCCAAAATGCAGCAGCTCTTGTTTCGCAAAATGTAAGTAAATGTTGGCCATATTGTAAATAAAGAATTTAATCACTATAAAAACATAAATCCTTGAATGATCGCATTATACCTTTAAAATGAAAAAAACCTCCTTCGTTACCTTCTGAAGCATCAGCCAATACGTTACTCAAAACTCAAGCGCTTAAAGGAACGCTTGGAAAATTTAATTTAAAAAGCGTCGTCGTCGGCGTAGCTTAAATCAACGTTTAAATTCAACGATACAAAAGACAAAGCATACTGTTAAAAATACAATTTTTATGAATTGTGTAATATGTAGCGTAGAAGCAATGGTGAAAAGTTACTCAAGTGTAATTGAGAACATTATACTGGGGATGATATTACCGTCACGAGAAGGGAACATGCTCGTCTGTCATGTTCTCGTTACAGGCATCATGATTTAACAACGTGCAGAATTGCAATTTTTACAATAACACTTCATAATTTTGATTTGTGACGTAGAATTATTACGCTTTTTCTATTCGCCTTACGGATTTTCTAGGAAACTTTATTATATTTTATTTGGCAGTTTCATTCACCAGCTGAATTTCTAGACTAAAGTGATCCTTGCAGGGGTTCCGTCACTTGATATTTTATCCTTACAAATTTTTTGATTGTTTTGCTGTGAGTTGTGACACACACTTGATGGTCAAGTTGTACGAGTAACATAATATTTTCAAAGAACTAAAAAAACAAATGTAAAATTAATTTAGGTTCTTTTAACCAAGTCCCAAAATATACGTAAAAAAATTGTATTATACATAAAATTGGCGCATAAACGCGATGCTACGTTGTTGGGGATTCATGGAAAGATGTTAAAAAAATCCATTTGTTATTGAGAAAAATGCGAACAAAGAATAAAGTTACGTAATTGCATAACAGTGTTAACGTTAAAGTCAAAAAAGAGTTTTATTTAGATTTTATGCATAATTAATAGCACAAAGTTTTGAAACTAAAAATAACAAATAAGGAAAGCTAAAGAAGAAGGTACCTATTCTTTGTTGGGTCGTGTTGGTAAGAATTTATTTAATTCAAACTGTAACGATGTAAAAAACCAAAAAAAAGCTCAACTAATTAAAAGTAAAAGTTTTGATAAACATTGTTATGAGTAGGTGAAACAAAATGGCCCGAAAACATTTACAACGCCCGGCCCTATGTTTACAACATGATCAATGAATATACAAAGTGGGAATTTGATGTTTTTTGTGAAGTCCTGAAGCTGAAAAACGTGTTTATTAGGAGGGCAAGTGTTATCAGTTTTAAATCATACAAGGTCGTGACTTGTGAACGTAAAGAGATAAGAAATAATGATTATTATAAATTACCTGCGCGACCAAAAGAACGAGAAAATGAGCTGGTTAAATGTATCCATGCGACATTAAATAGCGTTTAATTCAGTGTAGGAAAAGCCCGTTTTGAAAATTCCTTGTCAAGCCGCGATAACAGCGCCATGAGCGGAACATCCCCACAGTAAATCCATTTTAGAATGTTGTCGAGATAAGCCTTTTTAAAAATATTCCCATTAACTTAATTCTGTAGCAAGTCTGCACCTAAACGTCACTCAAGTATGGAGGTTTCCTTATTATTTTCGGCTTTTTTCTTTTTAACGAATGAGTTGCTGTAATACCTTCATTAGACGCGACATCTCATCTTATTACGCTACAGATAAGAAAAGAGTATATTGGTTGACTTAAAAATTAGCGATCTAAATTCTATGAAAAACTAGCATATAGAAAAGAAATCAAGAAATTAATGGTAGCCTACCAATCGACAGACAAGTGCTACTTAGCAGAGAGACGGGGTTCGTATGTCGGGCCCGGGAGTGACCACAAAATAAAAAAAATTGGGGGTCTTGATTCGGATTCCACGTTAAGCTGTAGGTTTTTATTTTTCTTTATCCTTTACAAGGACCTTTAAACCTCAAATAAACTTCTGGAGTAGCCTGGCTATTGAACACAGGGTTACAATATACTCATCCATTTTCATTTAACTTTAAATTATTTTTAGTCATTATGATGAAAGAAAAAGTAGTTTTTAAAATGTTTCAGTCTAAAAAGCTTTTATCTACAAAGAATCTGGCCCATCCTGTTAGGTTTACTCCAATTTTAATAATGCACATTGGTCAACATTACTCAACAAAAGAGTTAATGTACTGAATACTCCACGCACTTTTCTGAAAGACCTTTTATTGTAAGTGCTTTATTTTAAAAATCAAATAGGCAACCAAAAGACTAAAAGCAAAAAAATAAAAGCGAAAGCCTCAACTCAACAAAAAATGCAAACTTTATTCATGATTCCAACTATTAGGTTATAGCAACATAACAAGAAGACACAAATTTAATGACAAAATGTATACGCAACGAAAACTTTTTTTTTATAATTTATTTTAGATAGTCTGTTTCTGCAACTATGGCTTAATACCAATGCTCTAAGTGAGACTATCCCCAACCGAGAAATTTCGTCGTATCCTGCCTTTCCCAAAATCAAGAGTTCTTTTACGTGCACATGTGCACACGGTATCATATCTTTTACTTTGTCTTCCTAGCGAAGACATTTTCTAGAAACATTTATTCCACCACTAAATGTTACCAGCAAACTTTTTTAACAGAAAACTTGTTATTTAAAAATTATCCCGTAAAAACATATTGATTTCAGAGATTGTAAATATTAAATTATTGTTAGTTTCCATTTCAAAGCCGATTTGCGGTTAAACAGTTGGTCACTCTCCTTCTTTTTCATCTATCACTTTCTAAATTTTGGATCTTATCAAACAGGGATTTTGGTTAACTATATATAATAAGTAGTAGAATACACCCAAAATGGTTTTATGAGATACATTGTTTTTGAAAATTTTCTAGAGATCCATAGACATGGTTCAATAACGTAGTATGCAGGAGGTGCGCCAATTCTTTTACTCCTTGTAGAAGTGAAAAAAAATGTCATCCGGTACCTTTTGTTTCAATGACATGGAATGAAACAGAGGTCCTAAAATAGTAGATTTTACAACTAAGAGTTAAAGTGATGCTTTGTGTGACGAGGCAGAAAGATTGTCTGGTGAGCGAGGCGAGACAGACAATTCTGCCGAGGCACACTCTGTGTAACGATACTTTTTCTTAAACCTTTTAAATGGAATGGTTTTATAATAAATTTAATTTACTTATTTTAGTTGACTTTTATTTATTTTAAAATAAACGTCATTAAATTGATTATTAACCATAATTATTAACAGCAGTGGTATAAATAGAATTCTAAATATAATTCTATAAGCGTTTTTTTTATTTTAAGGGGATTATCGCACAGTTTGTCTGTTGTTGTTTTAAAGAGTTTTATTCTACAAAAACCTACTTACAGCAAGCCCATCAAATATGCATATTAAAAAAAAACATAAACCTGCACCCAGACTTCATTAAACCTTTATTTTATTCTCTCACGAAATATGGTTATTAAAGAATTTTCCACAATGTATTTCCAGTTCTATTGATTCTATAATAAAATCTAATCCACCAAATAGGAGAAAAGATTCATCTGTAGTATACCTCTATACCTTGAATTATTTTCTTTTATTTTTAATTAAATAATAACTATTTAGGCATATTTTGCCAAAACACTAATTTGTTTTGTAGATCCTTGGATAAAAGATTGACATAACTGTGCGCTTCGCCAACATGAGTGAAAAAAGACAAAAACTGGTCCAACAATCGAAGCAATCGTTCTCGCGGTGGTTCAATCTTATCCCCGCTCTTTGTGAGCTCAATGTTGAGATCATTCATACCAAAGTGGGAATAGCTCAAAATGATTGCCAGTTTAGTTATTTAATTCCCGCCCTAGACGCTCCAATAAATTGCAAGGATCAATTTCAACGACTTCCTGAGTAGCCTATCGCAATATTAATAAGTGTTGCACACCTAAAGTATACATTTTCAAAGATTTTGCCATAACACGTAAAAAAAAAATTTTAAAGGAGTTCCAATTTATCGTTAGAAATAGTGTCTAGGTTAATGTTTTAATAAAATACCTAATAATATGGTGGATGCGCCGGGCAAACATTTAATGCAATTCCTGTTAAATACCAACATAGGTTATGTTTTTATGCAAATAGATTGGTAGAACCCTTAATAATACCTGATATTAGTGTCTGTATGTTAACGTTAAAACAGTGGTCTTTTGAATCTGGTCAAAGTAAGCTCTCAATAATTAAAGAACTTAAAAAAAAAATGTTGGAAACTCTGTATGGTTGTGTGTGTAAGCTCACTAACTATTGCTCTAATGTTTTAAATTTCACCAGAAGAACCAAGATCATTAATCTTGGCAGTAATCAATAAAGGCTTTAACATGAAAGGTTTAAGCACTTCTATTAGTTTTTAAAACCTATGGAGTTCGTTTATATTGACCAAATACCTTGTTTGTTCGCTTATTTTTCATAGGAGGCCTTAAAACTTATATAGAAGCGTAGTTTCTTGATTTTATTTTAGATTAATATCGTAAACCGACAAATAAACAATATCCAAGATGGCTTAAGAAATAAAAGGCAAAACCATATTTAAGTATACTGTCTTTTTCGAAAAAATGTATTGTTTATTTTGATTATTCGTGTAAAAAAACGCTTTCAAACTCGCCTAAGGAGCTCCAATAAATTGCAACGACTTCCTGTAAAGCAATCGTAGCGCTAAATAAGGTAAGGTTGAGAGTACGCACCCAATGTAAAAATTTGCAACGATTTTGCCTTTATACAAAAATTGTGCTCTAATGACTGCACAGTTTATTTGTAGCAATTTAATATTATGTTTGGGGTGAGCCTTATTATAATCTTTAATTAATTCTTTAAAATTATTACCCCCAACAAACAGAAATGTTTTTGTTAATGATCTTATTTAAGTATTTGTGCAAAGGTCGTTACTTTTTCTTGTTTGTTGTAAAGGAATATACAAAACTAATCAAAAGTTTTTATATCACCAAAAAATAATCAATATTGTAGATTACACAAGCCGTCTTAAATATTCCTATGCATTTATTTATTGTTGATAGAAATTTAAATATTTTTCAGGTCCGATTTCCAATAAACATCCATATAAAAATTTGCAACGATTTTGCCTTTATACAAAAATTGTGCTCTAATGACTGCACAGTTTATTTGTAGCAATTTAATATTATGTTTGGGGTGAGCCTTATTATAATCTTGATAACGCGCTGAAAAATTAAATAAAAAAAGAGTTCAAGGCCATCCCTTGAAGACCATTTTTTTGTTGTTTGTAACGGAATCCAAACAATGTTCGACTAAACAATGAGTTAAAGAAAGAGTAAAACTTATTATGCTATATAAATAAATAATACTTGTCAAACGAATAACAATAAAATTGAGTTGACTCATTATTGTAAAGAGAAATGTCTTAATTTAAATTCCAAGTTGTGAAAATAATTAAATTAATATGTAAATTGAAAAAGCAACAGAAAATAACAAAGTTTGTAATTGTACTGAAAATGAAAACATAAAGTTTCCATCTTTTTATAATCAGGGGAACCTAATTAAAAGCATAAAATTTGATATAATACCCACTGAGATATCTACTAACTTTTTGCATATTCTTTTTTATTTTTATGTTGTTATAATAAATCTCTTATTGTGCTTTAAATCTTGCTTTACGTCAATGTAAAAATATGAAGGTGCCTTTGGTAAAGTTTTTAAAAACGATAGGTATTAAGTTTTTAAGGACAAGTTCAAGGCGCCAGATAATTGCCTATATTGCCTTATTGATAAGACTGTCCAAATAATATGTGTTACCCTTCTAGAGGTTCTTATTTAGAACTCTCCTTGTCGAGAGAGTGTCAAGTTAAGGGGGTACACACATTATCTAATATGGGTGTATTACTATGTAATTGCGATAAGTAAATGCAAAGCGTCCCCTAGAAAAATAAAACTAATTCGTATTCTTAGGTGCAAACTTTAAAAGTTATAGTTTATCTTTGCTAAAACTTTCGGTGGAAATACAAAGTGTAACTAAGTAAGTTAACATTCGGAAACTTTCATAATTAGCTATGTATATTATGAAGACATCGTACCTTGCTCTACTCAACAATATTGCGATGTCATGCCACAGGCAATAATTGGAAAATTTTGAGACTAAATAAATTTAAATAAATGATAAAGAGTAACTTTATAAAGCTGCTTCTAAAGTCAAGGATGAAGAAAATCTGCTTTAACAAAGCCAGCGATTTATATTTTCCACAATGTAATTTAAAAATGTTAAATCAGAAACGATTGTAGATTAGAGAAAAGAACTAGGGAAAAAAGCTCAGTGGTAATATTTTTCGCATTTAGTGGGTGAGCTATAAAGAACACATGCGACTGAATTAGGTTGTGTAACATAAATAAGGGGCATTTAACGAGAAGCACTAGATATCAGCGTACAGTAGTTGCTCTTTGCCTTACTGTTTTAAAAATAAAAACCTCACATTTCTTTAAAATTATGACCCCCAACAAACAGAAATGTTTTTGTTAATGATCTTATTTAAGTATTTGTGCAGAGGTCGTTACTTTTTCTTGTTTGTTGTAAAGGAATATACAAAACTAATCAAAAGTTTTTATATCACCAAAAAATAATCAATATTGTAGATTACACAAGGCGTCTAAAATATTCCTATGCATTTAATTATTGTTGATAGAAATTTAAATATTTTTCAGGTCCGATTTCCAATAAACATCCATATTCTAATTCAGACAAATATTACAAAAATATATTATATTAGACCATGTCCGTTCACGCGGTAGTTTTTTAATTTAGACACTGGCGGCTTTGCCATCCATATAACATGGCTGATCATGAGTAGGTCGCCTAAGTATAAGACACTTCTGCCTCGGCAGATGGCGGTAACACTACAAGTTCTTCTTTCGATATTTGTTAAAATATACAAGTATCTTAGTTTCTTAAGGTTATGCATCACACCCTGCATGCATATTTATCATTGTTTATATGTAATTAAAGCTGCATTAATAGAAAACCAAAGGACTTGGGTCGATAACGGTTTAATAATCAATAATGTCGTTTGTTATTAGGAATTTAAGGGGATAAACAGTTAGATTTGATTTAAATAATAAAATTTTCTTTTAATGAAGGCAGATTAATTGTAGCATTAATCAAAATCAGTTTTGTGTAGGACCGTTCACTGTTCAGAATAATTAATGGTAAACTAGCCATGCTTCGCGTCAATGAAATATGCAAAAGTTGTTTGTCAAAACCGAGGTTATAACGTTTAATTTAAATTTAATACATCCTTGTAATTAGTTTGCTCGACAAACATTGCTAAAGTTGAATTACACAAGCATAAATGTAAGACCATACATATTTTATAAAAAACACTTTTATTGTAACAAAGTAAACATTTGTGCAAGTAATATGCACCAAACTGGTCCCTAATTAAAAAACTTGTTAAAATTTGTCAAAATTTTAATGTTCGTAGCATTTACTTAGGCCTTAGCCTTAAGTTAACGCTTTTAACGAGTTTAGCTTTTATTTAATATTTTAGTTGTGTTTGAATTTTATTAACTGCGGCCGGCGGCGGCAGACACTCTGTTACTTTTAAACAAATATTAAAATTATAAAACTTTATTTTAAATTAGTGCTGTAGCCTTAAATCAAGTGGGGTTTTGCTTTGACATTAGCTCAAAACTTTAGACCTGCATTCGCCGTGGCGAATTATAAGCTTGGGCATTATTATTTGCATTTTCATTTAAACTTTTATTATTACCTCTTTTAAACCACAAATTAAGAATAAGTAAAATTTTAAGACTTGTAAGTTCAAAAGTTCAAAGTACCGAAGATATTTTTTCTTTGGAAATTTGGAAGCCACGAAGTTATCAAAGCAAACAATCTGACACACATAATACGTATTTTTTACGTGCAACTAGCTTTGAGAATGTTAAAGTAACCTTTAAGAGTACAAAACGTTTTAACGCTTCTTCCTTTCGTAATTTTTTTTAGAGAAGATCAAAAACGTCGATAATTATAAATCCGGTACAATCAAACTAAATATGGTTTTTCTTTAGCTATGCTAGATGATTTGGATAACTAAGGTAAAAAGTAATTAACATTTAACAATAATATTTGTCTGTATTTCAAAACAGACATTTATGCCTAAGAGTGAATACGTTGGTAAGAGGAGAACAAAATTAGCTAGGTAAGTTGGTATTGGTCCATTATAGCAAATCCCGCGTGCAGTTTATTCATCATGGTCTAGCATAATCTGCTTTTATAGTCGACTTAACGGATTAATCATTGTGGACAGTAGAAATTTAGTTCTGTTATTGATTAGCACTAGCTGGCGTGATTGCGAAAAGCTGCCATAATTTAATGCAAATCTAATACCTATGTTTCTGTCACTGATGGTTAATACAATATTATGATTTAAACAGACAGGTGAATATGTTATTTCTAAAAACCACTCTTCTACATATAAAACAATCAGTTATATTTAATCTACGATTAATTTTAATATCTTCTTAAACAAAGAAAAGTTATATATTTTGATTGAAATATTAGTATAACCCACAACTCATATGTTTGCCCGGCGCATTCGCCATATTAACCGACATGCGTTACTTTCAGCTTTTTATTTCGTAAGATATTTCGCCCGACGTATATTTATGTAGATATTATTTATAGTTAATAAAAATTGTTGTTTATTTTAAGCAACAATAAATCTATGTGTCGAAGAAACAAAGGTAAAGCTAAAAATATTATCCCCAGTTTGTCATATTTCCCAACACAAATCGTTTTACTCCAAGCGTTATTAAAACCAAAGAAGAGATTAAATCCAAACCAAATTTAAACATTGCGAGCATCCCTGACAGCTTAAAGCTATAGGTACCTACCCTTTACAAAATTGATACACACTCAATTCTGTACCTACAGCGTTCAACAGCTTTTAAACTCCAACTGTTTAATGATTTTTTACACTTGAAAGAGTACCAATATTTGCTTACTTTTTTCAATTTCAATATTCGGTTAGTTAAAGATAAATTATCCAACCTTTTTTTCATAAATTCAATGGTAAATTATTATCGTGTTAGATTCTAAATAAATCTGTATGCCTGAATATAATTGATTTTTGTTTGTTTTTCTTACAAAATTTATTTTTGTTCATTTAGCATGAACACTTTTTTTTCATTATTTTAAAAAGTGTTTGAAGCATTTTGGCAAATATTAATTAATTCTAAAAATAAAAGTCCTAAAAATGTTTGCATTGGCTAGCTAATTTTAGGTTTAACGCCAGGATATGAGAATTGTGTAATAATAAACGGGAATCATCAAGGTATCCAATTTACAAAAACAGAGAAACTAATAGGTTTTAGTTCATTTCTCTAAAGGAAATGTACTATTGTAATTGCAATTTCTGAAAATCGATGTTTTTTTGCAATTGCGCCTAAACGAAGCAAGATACTTAAATACTTCATGCTGTTGGAAAGATGCTACAAAAAATTCCCGATCTTCTGATACTAAAATCATATCGATCGGATCATCCACTGGGTTGTAATTAAAAAATATCACTTTTGTGTATTTTTTTAACTGTAATTTACTCAACTATGGTACTATTTAGAAGGTTCAAACTTAACATAAAGAAATACCAAAGACTTGTGGTCAAGGTGACCTGAAGGTCAAACTGACCACTGGTCAAGGTTAGAAGATATTGCATGCAAAAAAAAATCTAGCCCAAAATATTGTGTATTTTTTTTGCTTAAAAATATTCTTTCACGAAGCCCTCTGTGTTAAAACTTTTTAAAAAAAATTCTATGTCTAGGAAAAAAGCTATGACGTTTTTAAATGTCAATGTACATAGCTCCAATACTATAAGAGTTAGAGATCTAAAACTTGGAGGATGGAGACACAAGACACAGGGGTTCAAGGTCATGTTAAGGTCATACCTTTTTAATGGTCAATAACATTTTTATTATTGAAAATCTATGTTAAGTTAAATGCAAGGTAAATGTTGGACATGTTTTTGAATACACACAAGGCTGTTCTTATGTTTCGTTAGTAGGCCATCTTCAGGAAACGATTTTTAGTTTGACTTCGAGTATCTCAAACATAACAATAATTAAAAGTTTTAAACTTGGAGGATGGATACCAAAAAGCAGGACTTCAAGGTCATGTCAAGGTCATATTGTTTGTAAGGTCAATAGCATTTTTATTATTAAAAAATTATGTTAAGTTAAATGCAATGTAAATGTTGGACATGTCTTTAAAAACATAAAAAGTTGTTTTTATGTTTTGGATCTACTGGACTATCATCAGGAAACGCTTTAATTCTAACAAAAAAATGAATTTATACGTTAGAAATGAACTCAAGAGTCGGTTCTACCTGCCTCGACTCAGCTAGTTTCTTAATATTTTGTTTCTGAAAATAAAAACAACAGCAGCTTCATTGTTTTAATTATACGTCAAAAATGGTCATACCGCAAAATGCTTCCTTTTGTGTTATGAATCTAACTCGACCGTAGAAAAGGGTACGTCAAAGGTTCATGCTTGTAGATAATCCAGTATAAAGGCCGTTTTCAAGGCTATTTTCTCGGTGTTTCATACAAATCTGCGTTTAATTCACAACAGCAAAACATGCATTGCTTTATCTTATATTTTAACCGAGGTTCTACCACATTACAATACTCTACAAACACAAGGTTATAATATGTAGACAGTTTGTAGGTTTACTTTGCCTATGCTACTATGCAAGTTTGAGAAATAATAAAATAAAAAAGGATAAATGATTGGAACATAAATAAGAAATCTAAAACTTATAATTAAAAATAAAATAAGTAGGTCAAGTTTAAGAACAACTTGCAGAGAAATAAAGGACAATATAAATAATCAGTGGTTATTTTTAAGGATCACGCAGGGGTATTATCTTATTGAATCTGCGTTGACATTTTTCTTTTTAAATAAAAAATAGTGCAACCATTATGAACTACCAAAATTTAAGTTACCCCCAACTGGGTGTTTTAAAATTATCGTCAGCAGTCTATTCGTCGATTTAAGTTTTTGCTTAAATTAATGAATGGATTTAAAGATTCTTACCAAATTAAAGTTAGTGTCGTACATGGTTAACAATTTTAATCTTTTATTGATTTCAATAACTAATTCGATTTGAATTTAAAGATTACTTTTAGTTACTTTTCTAATTAGAATGTGTATCCCAAGAATAAAGCTTATGATTAAGAATGTCTGTCTACATAGAACTAAGAACAAGAGAAAAGTAGCTATAATAGGTATCACGGAACCTTGGTGATATAATATCTAGTTTCTAGGAAATTGAACACCTGCATTTAATTCGAAGGAAAACTTGCATTATAGAAAGCAAGCTAACTATCCTCAAAGTCGATTAGTAGATTGTAACAGAGTTTGTTTAGACTTTCAAGTCGGATTTTCATATAATTTAGTAGGTAAATAGCACGGTGGATGGCGCTGTATGCAACCACGACGCATTACCATCGGATTTAATTAAAATTACGCCCAAGTTGAACCTAATTTCAAAGTAATTTAGCTAACAACGCGCGAGCACCAGACTGTTAACCTTTTAATTTCATGGCAAAAACTACATTATCCTCATGTGTAATTTTAATGAGCATTCTTGTGCGTGCGTATATAGATATTAATTCTTCATTAGCCTGGATGCTATTTTACATCAACACTAATTGTAATCTCTTTCTGTTTTAGTGTTCAGCAGCATTAGAAAGCAAAGTTGTAAAGTTCAGTGATTTACAGTTTGAAGAATATATCCATTTTAACTTAAATTTTTAGAATACAGTATGTCTCATAATTAGACTGTCAAACTGAAAAGGCAAATTCTTAGGTTAAAATAAGAAGAAGTCGCCAGAAGTTAAGTAAAATTAACTGAAATAGACGAATTTAAGTAAACTAAAAATCAGCCTTAAGAACTTAAATACCCAACAACTGACACAATTATTCATTGAAATCATAAAATTTAAATTATTTTAACTGAAACATGATACCTGCTCTGGCTTGTTGTAACCAAGTCCTTTATTTTATAAATCATGACCCGCTGAGCCAAAAAATATGCCATGAAAAAAGATGAGATGTTTAAAAGCCACATGTCATCGTAAAAAAACATGATAACCTTTCACCAAAAGCGATAATTTTTTATTATGTAGACCCACATCATTTTCAGTTAATCAGATGTCGGCGGCCTTACATAAGAATTTTATGCAGTGCTTTACGATTTTATGTAAATGAAAATACATTGTTTCTCCTTTTATAGACTTGCCAAGTTATAAAACATAAGGAAAATCTCTAAGATACCAGGAAAAAAAGTGGGATGTTTTTTATTGCTGTGTGTTACAGATTTTTAACCAAGAAATAATTTAATTTATTTTTTACAAAATAGTGTTAAAAGTGTTAAAACGTAATGATTTACTTGACTATTAAGTTTGTTTATACAATTTATTACATAAAGAAGCAAACAAAAATATCTAATAATGATAAATCAAAAGTTACCCTGATTTGCATAGAGGATATCTGATTGGGTTTGATTTCACATTTCTGTTAATTACCTACTTAAGTTTTGATTTTGATATTTGATTACACCTGAAAATAATACTCACAACGTCAACTCGTTGCATATGCTTCACCTAATGGGTAATGACAAAATATACCACATATCTGTCTGGCAATAGACGTTAATGTACTACTCACATTTCATGTTAATGATGACAACGTAATACATATTGAACCTTTGATATGTTCATATTGTAGCTAAAATGCTTAGGTATAACAGCATTGAATTTGGGTAATCGTTAATTTTGGAATATAAGGGGTGTCTCTGAAAATTAGCATCCTTAAAACTTCAGATTTCTTATGTAAAAGTATAAGAAAAGTTACCATAAAAATTCTAGTCTACTCCATTTTAAAGTTGACACTTTTTGTCTTATTTGAACCCAAGAAAAATCGATAGTGATCTATGGAATCTTAGCTACAACTAGGTAATAATAAAAAATTTGAAAATTTAAATTAAATGAACTTAAAAACCGTTTTAATAAAAGTGTTCAGTAAAACTGTCGTATGGAGCTGAAACCGTATAATGATAAAATAAGTTGTTTGCTGTTTAATACTATTGGTGATTTCTTATATCTTGTACTTTAAAGTTACGACTTAATATTGAAAATTGTGAAACAACACATTTGCCATAAAGAATTGTTGTTGTTACTACCACGGCTTGGTTGTAAGAATGCCTTTTCGAAGTTAACCCATAATTCGAACTTTACGATCGAGCAAGCTCATCTTTCTCCAGAAGAAATTCATATATTAAAATATAAAAGTTTTATTTCGATAGAATAAAAAGCTGCACGACTCTCATCAGTATTCTAGTTGGCACCACTCGTAATTTATCGAATTTTAACAAACCAATGAATTTTGTACGTTGTAATACGTATAAAAGAAATACATCGTTTGTGGCTAAAGTTACGAAGTAAACTTTTCCTCTGCGGTGTTATAAACTTGACTAGTTCTCAAATCAGTTGTTAAAGAAATTGGAAGGATGCAGCAACTTTGTTTTCAGCACTTATTTTTGCTGCTGTTACTGACATTTAAAAAACTTGCCAAACATTTCCGGAATTACACCCGCTTTAATAACATTTTTTTCCACTTTGTCGCCGAATTCTAAGCGGAAAAGAGTTGTTATTCATTGGTTTGTTCACAGTTTTTTTATGTTTGCTAGTGACTTTTTTAATTAAATCGCATGGCAACAGTATACAGAGTGACCCAACAGTGCAAAAACTGTAGAGTATTTCGCACTTACAAACTGAAAATTTTTTTTTACAAACCGGGTGATTGTTGGCTTTAATAGTTCCTAAAAAATGCGCTTTAGGGGTAAGAGTTTTTATTTTCAAGTATTTTGGATAAACTAAACAAAAAATGGGCTTAATGAAGCAATAAAGGCCACGAACAATTAAAAATATGACAATTAAAAATGTAAAGAATAATTTTGTTGATCGCACGTTAAAATCAGACATGTTTTTTAAGGACGTTAGCTTGCATTTTAGAATACTCTGTTTGGGTTATTTTGATAGATAAATTTTCTATGATGACCAAAGTGATCAAACCAAACCAGACAACAAACAATTATAAGAGCTATTACAGTCATCATGTATCCTGCAGTGCTTAAGACAATACTTAGTTGCTCGACAAGACGCAAATGATACGGGATCTAACCCTCGGAATCTTCTAAAGCTGATTTACTACAACCGCTCTTATGCTACTACCCACCCTCCAGTGGTATTCATCAACTAAAGTGGAGTTGGGCAGGGGAATGCTTTAATTGTCAGACCAACGCATACTAATGCTCTCATTAACTTGTGTCATAACTGCAATTTTGCACTCTTTATTCTAGTTGCATATTCTTTCTATTGTTTGAAAAAAAAAACGCAATATAAAATTGGTTTGTACTGTTATAATTAAAGCAATTAATAAATTTATTTGTTTTGTTTTTGAAGGCATAAATAGTTCGTGCAGAAAATAAAACAATTACCTATTAAGTTCATTTTAACTTGAAAGGTGCAGTTTCTGTACAAAGAGGAAGCAATTCAGAATCAAAACGTAAATCAACAAAAGCGTTCGCCAGATGAAACATAGAAACACAAAATTGGACATAGAGTCGCCCATTATCTGGACAGATATTTCATACATCATGAGGGAATGCCGAGCTCTAATAAACACACTACAATTGTTTTAGTTTACGATTGTGACCATGGCCAACTATCCTCGCTTTATACTTGATTCAATGTAGACCAACGACACATGAAATATTTATTTTAAAATATGCACATTGTAGCACTAAATTTTATCGTTTGTAAAATTTGTCCTGTTTAAACTTTATTATTAAATCTTTCTCATTTCTACAACAAACATACTATTAAATTTTAAAATATCTGAGATAATTTTATAATTTCTAAATGTGAATTAATACAATACCTACTGGTAACAAAAATTGTGTACACCAAATTTGTAATTATTAACAAAACGTGTTAATTAGTTGTTCTTTTTATACGAATAAAATTCTTCGTCGTTATACTATGACTTAATTTTTTGATTGTTGGTGTTTTAAGCCTAATTTACAATAAAAATTAGCTTGTCAGAATTAAGGTAGCATGTAAGATCTTTAAATGTATTTGGGCTATACAATGAATTAGCTTGTATAAGCTTATGCCTGCTATATAATTCATTGTGAATGATATAACCTTAATTATTACAAAATATCTTGCATGAATCAAGGTAGCTTGCAAGAGCTTGAAACATGTATTTAGGCTATATTATTAAACAATGCTTGTATAAGTTCTTACAAGCTAGTCCATTGTAAATGATATAGCCTAAAGTCATATTACTAGCTCTTGCAAGCTTTCATATTTCTTACCAGATGTAACACAATTTTCATTGTGAATTTAACTTCAAAGTTAGGTTGCATCTTTTAAGAATTAAGCTTCATTCAGAATGAAAATTAGCTTGCATGCGGTAAGAATTAAGGTAGCTTGTAACAGCTTGAAATATGTATTTGGGATATACCATTTACAATGAATTAGCTTGTAAGAGCTCATGCAACTCATGCAAGCTAATTCATTGTAAATGGTATATCCCAAATACATATTTCAAGCTCTTACAAGCTACCTTAATTCTTACCGCATGCATGATAATTTTCATTGTGAATCCCACTTTAAGGTATAGCTTGCACCTGCTTGAAATTTTTATTTAAACCGATGTAAAATAAATTAATAAAATAAAAACTAAAAAATGTTAAATGGGAAAAATAACAGCAAAAATAAAGAATTTTTTAGAATTGCTTTAGAAATTTTAATTGCCATTAAGAACTAATTTTATACACCGATAATTAGACTTAATGGCCAAAGATTTTACAAGCAATGATTCTTTGCCAAGTTAACATAATATAATAATTCTATTAATTTGCTAGCATTAAAATATAAGCACAAAATAAAAGGTATTTTTATGTATTATTTAATGGAAAATAAAACACGCTAGGTATTTAAGGTTTAACACATCAGAAATGTTAAGTTCGCATTACAAAAGAAGTTTAAAAACCCTGTAGGACGCTTATCAGCGTTAATTAGCACGAAAATTTATCGGTGGATTAAACGATTTAATAAATGCATTCGATTATGCTAATTATTGTTAAAAGACCCAAAATGCTAATTGATCTTTAAAGATTCTTAATTCTCGCTTGGAGACTAAAAGCGTGAAACTCGTTATCGCTTTATAACTTTGCAACGTTCCTGTTTAAAAAGTGTGAATGAATATCATGATAAAAATACGCTGACGCGAAAGTTGTTTCAAATGGAATACCAAAACATACCCACTCATAAAATTAAGATAAACACACACAGATATTCTAGGCTTTATAAAAAAGTTATCTCATGCATAAATGATGTAAAAGAGAAAAATAATAAAATAAAAGAAGTGTGGATAGTAAGGTCGCAGCTTAAACCCAAAAATGTTGTTTAGATAAGAATGTCAGAATGTTTTATTGTTTAAGGTCAGGAATAACTGCGCTGCCAAACCAATTTTCGAGTTATAAATTACTTCATTTTAAAATGACAAATGGTCCAAAAATGATGAACTGAATAAAAATTATTTTCAGGATTAACGCAAGTAAATAAATAGGTTACAAAATATATAATAAACTCAAGTATATTCTTTTCCAATACCTACCCAATTAATAACTGAGAATTTCACTAGAGAAACTGTTGTACTATTTTGGAGGTATTTCTGGTATATTTTTGGAAGAATTTGTTTTTTTTTTTTTAAAAGTTAAGATATTTTTGGAAAATTTAGGTAGGTGAGGGAATTTTTTAAAATACATATAGGTGTCATTTTTTTTGATAGGTAATATGTTTTGTATCAGATTTATTGAAATTGTTGGCAAAATTTGGTGAAATTAAATTGATTATAAAAAATGTTTATTGACCATTTTAAAGATAAAAAAATAGTTAAAGATAGACTGTGCCTTTGTATTATTTTCAAGGTATATGCGTTTAAAGTTTCGCACTTTGAGCCTCATATCTCCGGGAGTACCTGTGATAGATTATTTTGTTTGACAATTTTTTGGGGATCCCTAGGCATGCCCCAAAAACGTACCATACAGGTGGTGCGCCAACGTACCATACGTACCATACAGGTGGTTTGCCAACTCTGGGACACCCTCTTTAATACTTAACATTAACCCCAAACTTAGATACCGTGTACCATATTCTTGTTAGAACAGATATTTAAAATTAACCCATTTTTTTCTAGTATTTATAATTTTAAAGACATAAAACGTTAAGTTAAAGACCCATCCATTATTATGTTTCCAGTAACTTTTACCGCCAATAAATGTTAAAGTAGATCCCCGAAGTAAAATTTACTCATTCTGCAGCATCTTTGAGCATAATAAGCCTTATGTTGAACAGGTGGTGCAGCAGCCTTTTAAGGAAAGTTTGTTGTTGGTTTAGCTAAGTTCTTCGTGATCCAAGATGCTTTGTCTTTAATATTTAAAAGGACGAGTAGATACTTCCTTTTGGTTTTTAAAGACGTAGCCTACTTTGCTATTTTAAGAGAAATATTTATTTTGAGATTTTATAATATAGTATCTAATATTATGGCGGATGCGCCGGATTACCATCTGTTGCTTTCTAGTAAAATAAATGAAATTTTCGTGCATACCAAAATGGCATGTCAATATTACAAGGCGTTTACTTCTTTAAATGAGTGAAATTAGACAATCTATAAATGCATTAATCTGGTCGCGTTAATTTAAGTGTATTTATGTTGCTTTAAGTGGTGTTAACAAGGCGTTACGTTAATTTAATATATCTATAAATCAAGCTATAGTATTATGCGTAATTGTATGTATGGCAGGAATTCTTCCATGATATTTTTTAAGAATTTGTTAGCCACTTCAAAAATTGCAGTAGGCGCCAATGTAGGCGTTTGCATTTGGCTTGCTACAACTATGTAGAACATAAACAAACTCATATTTTAGTAGTCGCTTCATAAATTAAACATAATGAACTCCTGGTGCAGACACACTGGTTCGATTATAAAGCATTAATTACCCGTGCTGTCATACGCTAATTCCTTTATTTCCCAACCACTGCATCAAGGCAACTTGATCCTTGAGACTGCTTTATCTACCCCTCTCTTGCACCTCTTGCGTGGTTATACCACTTTAATGTATCTATTTAACTTGCATCAAGGGGTCAATTTCAATTACTTAGTTTAGTTACAACATGGCTAAAACTTTTGCGTGTGGTATAATTCTGTTAAATACGCATGTGCACAGTTCATTGTTATCCTGCTTGGTGAATGTGTCAAATTCGGTTAAATTAACAAATTCCACTATTGTACAAATGAAACGTTCATTAAAGAAAAAGAGGCAAATTACACTTCCCTCAGACGAATTCTCCAGTCCATTTACTATTGAAGAACTTAAAGCAGCTATTACTTTAACAAAAAATCGCAAAGCAGCAGGTTTTGATGGAATTTTTCCTGAGTTTGTTAAACATCTTGGAAATAGGGCGTTACAATGGTTACTTTCTTTTTATAATAATATTTTAGCATCAGGTAATATTCCATCGGACTTCAAGAAAGCCAAAGTTATTGCCATCTTGAAACCAGGAAAACCAGCTGAAGAAGCATCAAGCTATAGACCGATTTCGTTGTTGAGTGTACTGTATAAGGTTTTAGAAAGGTTAATTTATCAAAGAATTTACCCATGTATTGAGGAGGTTCTTCCAATTGAGCAGGCTGGATTTAGAAAAAATAGAAACTTCTCATATTGAAGCAGGTTTTCAAAATCGATTAAAAACAGGAGTAGCTTCTGTAGATCTAACTGCTGCATATGACACGGTTTGGAAGGATGGTTTAATTCATAAACTATATAATACTATTCCATGTGGTAAAATTGTAGGCCTTATAGAAAATATGTTAATAAACAGGAGATTTAGAGTTTTTATTGGGGAAAAAAGTAGTAAATTTAAAACATTTAACAATGGTTTACCCCAGGGTTCAGTTTTAGCACCACTTTTGTTTAATTTATATACTAGTGATTTACCCCAGACTACTTCCCGTAAATTTATTTATGCTGATGATTTGGCGTTAACTTTTCAACATAGTGATTTTCAAACAATAGAGGCTTCCTTATCTACTGATTTGGACATAATGTTTAATTACTTTAAAAAGTGGAGACTATGTCCAAATCCATCTAAAACAGAAGTTTCATGTTTTCATCTTAATAATCATCAAAAACTTAGACAACTTCAAATTAACTGTAATGGAGTATTATTAAAACATAATTTCTATCCTACTTATCTTGGAGTTACATTGGACAGCTCTTTGTTGTATAATAATCACCTGGAAAAAGTGAGACAAAAAATTAAAACTAATATTTTAAGTAAATTGGCGGGAACTAGTTGGGGTGCAAATGCTCATACTTTAAGAACAGCAGGATTGGCACTCCCAACTAACATTTTAAGTCACCGATACTATGGCTATAGTATCCGCGACTTATTTTAAGTAAAAATGTAGTAATATTTACTCTAATTTTGACTTTGAAGTAAAATTGTGTATGAAGGAATTTTTTTAGTCGCGGTTACGTAATTTTTCCTTCATCTAATTACTACGAAATTACGTAATTTTATTTGGTAATTACTACGTTATTATAACTTCTTTAGGCTACCATAAAGTAACCATTACTTTAAAGTAATTCTTTTAGTAACGCTTACCGTGCATTTTGGAACTTTAAAGTTATTATTACTTAAAAGTATTTTTTTTAGATCTTGCGACGTTAAAATAACGTCCCATAAATTGGGAGCTGCTTTGTAATTATTACGGTAATATTTACGTAAATTTTACTTAACTTTGGAACTTTACAGTAATTTTAACCAAAACCACAAAATAAAAATTACTTTAAAGTAAAAAATACTAATTTGGAGTAATATTAACTTATAAGTAAAAAAAGGAACGTATTTGCGACTTTCAAGCAGTAAATATTACTTCAAAGTCCCAAAAGTTACCCTTTGTCGGTTTTTGGATAAATCCACCATATTTATTTTATAATTTTCGCCGCCATTAATCTTATTTTACCAATAATTTTTTAAAATAGTCAAATGGATAGATAGTTTACTAAAAAAACCTGTTAGAATTATTTTTCAACAACTTTTCATAAGAAATAGGAAATTTTTAGGCCAAAAGAAATATTTTTTATTTAATGAATTTGGTAATTTAAACAAAAAAAATAATTTAAATTTAACTTTTTTTAAGGGGCATTGTTATTTTCGTAATCAGGGATATTAATAATGTCAATAAAATTTTGGGGGTTTATGGTTTCGAGTTATGATACGTTTTGTATTTTCAATCAAAAGTATAATTAAAAAGATAAAAAGAATGAAACTCCATGTTCGAGTTAAAGTTGGTGTCCATAGTTTCGTTAAAAATAAACAATTACATGCTAAAAAGATAGGTAGAAAAATGTTGAAATGCAGTAGGTAAATAAAGAAGTAAAAATAACTACATTTTTACGTAAATTTAACGTTTTTATTACTACCCAATTACGTCGCCGTGTAGGTCCCGGGGTAGTCGCAATTACGTAAAATTTACTCAAAAATCATTCCCCACTTTGGTCGCAGGCACGTGGCTACTACGTAATTACAACGTAGCGGCGACTAGTAAAAATTACTTCAAAGATTACTTTGACGTCGCCGTTACGTAACCGCGACTTAAAATGCTAGTTGGGCTTGTTTATTCAACAGCGGAGTATTGCTGTCCTGTTTGGCTTAACAGCTGCCATGTTCCTAAAATTGACACCCAATTAAATTTAACCATGAGAATAATTTCAGGTACAATGAAGTCAACACCTACGCCTTGGTTGCCAGTCTTGTCAAACATAGCACCCCCTGACATAAGAAGAAGACATGCGACTAAAAGAGAGTGGGACAAGATACATTTCGAGTTGGACAAATTTCCCATAAACCAAGATTTGCAGAGGTTGCCCCCCAACCGGTTAAAATCGAGGAAACCCTTATGGCAAGAGGAATATATACATGAGCCCTATTCAGTATCCGATGCTTGGAAACTCATTTGGGAAAATGTTGATGTGTCCAATAAGGAATTAATCGATGATCCTACTCAAGAGGTTCCAGGTTTTGATCAGCCAAGGAAGATTTGGAGTGCTGTTAATCGTCTAAGAACGTGTCACGGACGTTGCAATGATATGTTATATAAGTGGAATGCACTACCAAGTCCATTATGTGAATGTGGTGAATCTCCAGAAACTATTAAACATATTGTAGAGGACTGTCCAAACACCAATTTTGAAGGCGGTTTTTATGAATTACATAATCTGACTCCAAATGCATTAAATTGGATATCAACCTTGAAACCTCTGTAATTTTTTGGCAATTTATTGTACCTTGTAATTTAACTGGAATGTGACCCTGGTATGCTGGAGTTATTTTTCCCATGATTTTTCCTCTGGCCCCTCCCCCCGAAGCAGATGCTTTATCAGTATATGAACATTGTCCATGGGCATCCCAAAAAGAACATTATTTGTACTTTTTTATATTATTTACAACTTTATTATATTCTTGAATGTTCATATTTGTCACATACCAACCCTTATACCTACTATGACTTGTAATGTTTATTAATAATCATACGAATATATATATATATTGTTATCCTGTGGTCAGTAAGCTGGCTAACAGACTTAAATCAAGGAAGCCCATATGGCAAGAGGAGTTTATTCATCAGCCCTTTTCCATCACTGATATATGGAAAAATAAGTGGCAAGAAATTGATGATTTAACCAACAAAGAATTGATTGAAGATCCAACGAAGGTAGTTCCAGGGTTTGATCAGCCCAGAAAAGTTTGGAGTATGGTTAATCGCCTTAGAACGTGTCACGGACGTTGTAATGATATGCTTTATAAATGGAATGCATTACCAAGCCCGCTTTGTGAATGTGGTGCATTGCCAGAAACAATTAAACATATTGTAGAAGAATGTCCCAACACTAAATTTGAGGGTGGTTTTCAAGAAATACACCAATTAACTCCAGAAACTTTGAATTGGATATCAACCCTGAAACAGCTGTAACTTTTTCGCTGTGATTTATTGTACCAACACAATTTTGACAACACTGGTATGCCTGAGTTCTTTCCATGGTTTTCCTCGGCCGCGAAGTAAATGCTTTACCAGAAGAATAAAAATCGGCCATGGACGTGAAAAAATGAACATCACTTAAACCTTTTGGAATTTAACCATCTTCCATTTTATAATGTTCATTTGTACTTATTTTTGACATGTATTTATAATATCATACGAATATATATATAGTAAGCTGGCTACTCCAGAGCGTCCTAGGATCCTGTTAGGATTAAGAATAAGGACATTACAAAAAATTATTTTTTCTCTTCAGAAGAAATACAATTTAGTTTAACAATACATAGATCTTTTATCTTATATTTTTATAATTTACGATTAGAAGTAAGTATTTGTGGAAGTATTATTGAAATTGACATTTAAAACGAAGCCAGCAAGTTCATCAAGATTCTACTTGCAGAACTACGGATACATCCGTAAGCTTAAATGTTTACATGTAAGCTTTGGGCCCGTAAATGCAGTCTTAAGATTTAAACTTTGATACGACGTACTTAAGTTTCTCGACTATTTAGAAGGGGTGCTAAATCCGTCTACTTCTTTTAGTTGAAAAAACAGTCTTGCTAACGGTTAGCTGCAAATGATCTGTGGTGTTAAAATTTTTTATATCAGCTGGTTAAAAAGCACAACAAATGTTAATAACATATAGGCGCTCGTAGTGATATAATATAGTCAAAGGAAAACTTATGTTATATACAAAATTATAAGCTTCATAATTCAATAAAGCAATGTGCGCCCATAAATTTCCTATTTTTAATAATTTGAAGTTAAAAGTTTATGAAATCTGGTAATCGTTATTTAATATCGTAAAAAATTGTAAAGAAATAATACAGAAGATTAAAAGTACCTATGAAGTTTATAAAAAAGCTAGTTAGTTAATGAAACGAGTAGCTTACAGAAAAGCTATTAAATGGTAATTAGGTAAGCTAGCCCTTTATTATACGTACCTTTGCAAAAAAAGTTTAATTTACCATGAATATTTTAGTGCAACATTTCGCTTAAAAACTTTTGCACGCTGACCAACAATGCATAAATAATAAAACATTGTGTACCAGTGTACCTTAGGAAAATATCGACTTATACTTTCTCAACTACTGTTTGACTTAGTATAAAATATTTCTATTAAAATATCCTTTGTCAACCAAATGTATTGTACTTTTTTTAGTTAAAGTTCATGCGTCTGGAAATTTTAACACTAATTAGATACTTTTTTAGCAAATTACGAAACATTGTGCAAGTTCAACGATGTAGAAAAAGCGATAGCAAGCAACTTCTCTAAACAAATTTAAAAATGTCACTGAGGTATTTTTGTTTCATTTATAAAAAGGTACAGCTTTAACAGCTTAAAAAAGAAAAATCTAACATGAATTCATAAACTTATAGTGACGTGAAACAATGTTCAACAATATTAAAAGTTTTTTATAAAAATATACACTTTATGTAGTAAATTAATGTTGAACTAAAATATCATTGTCAGGAAGAAAGAACAAAAAAGATGTGAAGGACAAATGATTTTGAAACTTTAATTAACTACGTAAGACGATAATAATACGTATCTTACAAATTTCCTACTAGGTATTCGCCATATTAGTGGTGACGTCACTGAAGCTAATATCCATAGTTTTAGTGACTACGAGTCAAGATGTAATTCTCGTAATTGTCATTTTGGCGACAAGTTCAATTGTCAAAACGTCAAAGCCATGAATCCGATTGGCTGTTTTAGCTTTAGTGACGTCACACTTATATGGTGTATTGCGTTTTATCTACAATCTGACCCAAATGTCTCTTGAGTTTAAATAAAATAATTTTTAACTGAAGGCTGGAGATTCAAATTCACAGATTTGGAGATATATGCTCCTAGAAGCTCGTTTAAGTCATCTCCGTTGGGCTCCCATCTATTCTACTAAATAGTTTCAATTAAATTGGTTATTTCTTTGTGTCAGAATTCATTTTTTTTTAAGTTGGATTTTTGACACAATGAAATAACCGCTTTAAATGAAACCATTACACGTTTTACGACCTATTTTTCTAATATTTAAACAAAATTACATTAAGTTTTAATATACGATGGAGCCCTCATATAATGTGCTATTTAGTGGAGCTAACGGAAGCTCTACGAAGATGACTTCTACGAGCTTCTAGGAGATCTTTAAATCTGTAAATTTGCATCACATAGCCTTAACGTTAAAACTTAAAAGTCTAAATTAAATAATAGTTGGTTTAGAATTTAACATCATAAAGAGATAATATTAACGATTGAAAAAAACAAACAATGTAAATCCTTAATAATGAAAGTTACCAGTTCTTTTAAAATTGCGTTTCTACTACAAGATTTGTCTTTGAACTATTAAATAAACCAATATCTGAAAACCGTATAAAAGTTGAATTTTCCACTCACATTTCAACCATTTTTATTAAAAATTTATTGGTTGATATTAAATGCCATAAATTAATATTAAGAGCTTCTCCATATAAAGTGCCTTTTACATTGTTTTAATTTTGAATATTTTAACCTGCATTGATCTTTGTTAGTGCAAAAGCTTTAAAAACTAAAAATGATTTACAGGACACTTATAAGTGTTAATTGTGCATCAACTTTGGTATATGTATAGTTATTTTGATTAATACCTAATTTATGGATGCTTTTACTTTTTAGGTATCAAAAAAATATTACATTATTTTGGTTTAAAAAATGTAATTGGTATTAAGAGAAATTTTATTTTACAAGTTACATAATAAGCACTCAAACTAATTTCTTGAAAATAATTATTTTTTAAATTATATTTTCTTAACACTTCTAGAAAGACATTACGAAAATTTAATATTTTGCTTTTACAGAAAAGACACTAAACAAATAAACTTCAAACTACATGTTTGTTTGAGTTTTAATGCTTTTGCTCTTTTAGTTCATTTCTCTAAAAGAAATGTACTATTGTAATTGCAATTTCTGAAAATCGATGTTTTTTTGCAATTGCGCCTAAACGAAGCAAGATACGAGCATGCTTCATGCTGTTGGAAAGATGCTAAAAAAAATTCCTGATCTTTTAAAACTAGAATCATATCGATAGGATCATCCACTGGGTTGTTATTAAAAAATATCACTTTTGTATATTTTTTTAACTGTAATTTACTCAACTATGGTACTAGATAGAAGGTTCAAACTTGACATAAGTAAATACCAAAGTCTTGTGATCAAGGTGACCTGAAGGTCAAACTGACCACTGGTCAAGGTTAGAAGATATTGCATGCAAAAAAAAATCTAGCCCAAAATATTGTGATTTTTTTTTGCTTAAAAATTTTCTTTCACAGAGCCCTTTGTGTTAAAACTTTTTGAAAAAAATTCTATGTCTAGGAAAAAAGCTATGACGTTTTTAAATGTCAATGTTTGCATGAACATAGCTCCAATACTACAATAGGTAAATGTTGGACTTGTTTTTGAATACACACAAGGCTGTTCTTATGTTTCGGACTTAGTAGGCCATCTTCAGGAAACGATTTATAGTTTGACTTTGATTATCTCAAACAACACAATAATTAAAAGTTTTAAACTTGGAGGATGGATAACCAAAAGACTCCTGTCTTTTGGTCTCTTCAAGGTCATGTCAAGGTCATATTGTTTGTAAGGTCAATAGCATTTTTATTATTAAAAAATTATGTTAAGTTAAATGCAATGTAAATGTTGGACATGTCTTTAAAAACATAAAAGGTTGTTTTTATGTTTTGGATCTACTGGACTATCATCAGGAAACGCTTTAATTCTAACAAAAAAATGAATTTATACGTAAGAAATGAACTCAAGAGTCGGATCTACCGGCCCCGGCTCAGCTAGTTAGTTTCGATGTTATAGGTACTTTAAGGGACGAAATAAAGTAATATGTAATTGAATTGTATTGAAAACTCAAACATTTTCTTTGTAAAAAAGAGGCTTGACATTGTATTTTATTCTAAAGCATATTAATCCTAATAATTTACCTAAAAACTTGATCAATATATATGCCTACCTAAATGGTAAGTATACCACATAAAGAATTATTTCTAATCTATAGGTAAGAACTTTTCTGTGACCCAATCTATTAGGTAAAGTGGTTTAATACATGAGATAGACTTTCCTTCATAGAGAGTTACCTGAAGGAAGGTAAATGATTTATTGATTAGGTACGTCCTTTCTACCTTTCAAGATAAGCAAGTAAGGTGCTTCAAAGAGGACCCTTGTTCCATGTTATCTCCTTTGGGTCTCTTGTAGGTAGTTGTCAAGAATCACATACATAGGTACAAGTTTACACTTCATAGGCTTCCGTTAGATCGTGTTAAATAAGGCATTGCAAGACTCCTGGTTGGACTCTTTGTGATGGAATGAAAGCTATAGATTTTTTTTTTATAAAAAATGTACTTTTACAATAGATGACAAGTGTGCAAACAAGCGTAAATGGAATGAAACTGATGTTGTAACAATTTAATAAAGAATTTTTTGGTTCAACCAAACAAATTTATGCTGTTTTGCTATTCTTATTCTTCCGTCAAGTTACCATTTACCAATCTTAAACAACATCTTTAAACTTTGCATGAGTTACAAAAGCAAAACTTTCAAGGTTGGCTGCTATGGATTGAAGGTTTTAGGTCAATGGAAAATTAGAAGATGGAACATAATTTTGGAATGCTGCGAATATAACCTACACTTAATTTTACGGTAATGTAAATTAAGCATTTATTTTTATGTGCGTACCACCCATTGGGTAGTATGCATAAAGTTTTAGAACTTGCTAATAATTTAAGTACTTCAAGAATTTATTTAAATACTGGAAATATTTTGTAAATATCGAGTGAGTAAATAAAATCGGTCCATAAGTAGGCCATGGGGATTGTCAAAATATTGTTAATTGACAGATTTTACATTATTCATAGCCTACTTAGGGGCCGTTTTTATTTATTCACCCGATACTTGAAGTATTTAATAAGTACTTAAAGTATTAGCAAGTGCTAAAACATTATGCATACCACCCATTGTCGCTCTATTGAGTAGGGACGCATCCCATCTCTGTCATTACAAATACACACAATACACATTACAAATACAATTAATGACAGAATCTATATGACCGAGATGGAATGATGCATGGCGCCACTCTATAAAACGACAATATCTGTTAAAATCAAGGCACTCTACCACAGATCAGTGGTAATAGTACTAGTTATTTTTCGTCCGATTAATAAAACTTATATTTTTAAAGATTACGTTTCTTGAACTTTGAAACTCACATTTTATTTCAACTGGTAACGTTTTACTACTTTTTCAATACATTTCTAGAGTTGTGAAAAAATAAGACTAAACAGATACCAACGGAAAAAACAAACACATTACAATAAAAAAAAACAGTAATGCTGCATCATAGAACTCTTATAGGCAAGCAAAAGTCAATGTATAGCGTATCTAATATAAATTTAGTACGCCAGAGCCCGCGCTTGCAGAAAGAAAATGAATCTTGAAATTGTAATACGGCTGCTGCGGCTGAAAACACCCCACTAAAAGGAGGTTGTAGAGTTTTTGTAGATTTGCGAGAAAAATGTTCTGGCGGTATTAGGAAATCTACATGAGTGCGGTGGCCTGGCTCCTGATAGATAGCGCGCTACTGTCGAATTAGGACCACTTGAGCCTTATTTATGGAGCAGTAGCTACAGACTACTCACTGTTATTCCCTAAAGAAAGCAAATTTTACAACTATGTTTTTGTTGGGGCTGGTTGAGGCAGAAACGACAACCCATACCTGCCACCATCTGTGCTTTGTATATCTTCTTACATTAATTTGGCAAGTAAGGGATCTATTCTATCTTAATATTTGGTAAACATCTTGCAAAGTAACGAAATTAAAGGCATTACTGTCACGTGGAATCGAAAGGTGAACTTGCAATAAGTTTTCAACTCACATGGGATTATTCTCTTGTTTGAATTATTTGATGTTTTAGAGAAACTTTCCGCTAAGCTACATTACCTGTTATGAAACTACTTAATTACTCTCCGTAAATTTTGCTTTCACGATATTAAACTTTATAATAAATTATTTCTTCTCTTTTCATTAATTAAATCTTAACTCTAATTCTTATGCCATTATTTAGTGCTTGCAAAATGCTTTGAAATTTATAAGCTAATGTTATTTGCCTCGAGTGCTAAACAGAGTGCCAAATATATGCGTTAATTACCTTGATATGAAGAACTGTTTGACTTAGTGTTTCCTATTTTGCTATTTAGGTCACACTTTACCTGTATGTTTGAATCATATTACTCTTTGGTAATTACATAAGGTCTATCTATATAATGTATTTATTTTACAAAACAATTGATGTAGCACTTAGTTGTAAAGTATATTTGCTTAACTGATGTCACAGTATACCTGCTATCTTCCGATCCAAATAAAAATATCAAATATTCGATTACAACACATTCCAACAAAAGCTCTTGAAAGTTAAGTTGCACTTCTTTTCGTCTCTTATTACCTTTGTTTTTGTTCAAGTGGAGTTAGCAATATTACTTTTTTGGTCAATTAAAAATAAAAACTGCTGAATATTACAACTTGCTTAAAATTCTTGCACCCCCAGCTTTAAAACCTTTTGGGTTTGCCCAATTAAAATTTAATTCCCAGTGTTATAGTTTAAAAAACTTCTTTCATTTGGTTTTTTTAATAAAACTACTGTAGTTAAAGATTTATCTTTGATAAGAAAGTCTGCACCGAGAAGAAGAGAAGACCTATAGTATAAAAAAGGTGATCATCTATTAACGTTTTAAAAAAGATAATATTAACTAAGGGGGTTTTAAATTTAAGAGTAGAAGTAGGTATCTAGTTAAAATGCTTTTAAAACCAACATCGTTTAAGACAAAATTAAGTCCACCAATTAAAATTTACCACCGTGCTACTTCTTATAATTATAAAGAAAGCTTTGTTATGTTCTTGGTATTTTAAATCAGTTTAGTTTTTTATCCTGGGAATATTTTTTACGCTATAGTTGTATAAACTTTAAGAGGACATTTTTAGTTTAAAAAAACATTTATACATAGCCCAATACATAGCAGGGTTTGTATCATCATGAATCTACATGCCCTTTTTACCTCCAAGCTTTGTGAACAAAAACGAATTTAAAGTATTTTAATAACAACATGGTTTTTAGCCAATCAAGAAGACTTAAATATTTTTTTTTTTTGTTCTATGGTCAATCTAAATAATACATTTTTTGCAGAAAACGAATTTAATCAAATTAGACGCGGCAACTCGTATATCTCGATTGCAAATCTAATAATGAAACAAACTCGCAACAAAGCAAGTATTTTGACCTAAACAAATGGGATAAGAATTAGCTAAAAGTGTCGAGGAATGTAATTTTTAGAATTCTGAACACTTAGTATTACAATAGGAAAATTTTTATTTCAGAAGGATCGGCACTTTGAAAGCAGGCTGAGAACACAAAAAAAGAGAGCAAAGTTGAAAGCCAGCTAGCACCAGAGAATACGCTTTGTTTTTATTAAGAAAACCACGTCGCTCTCTTTGTTCTCTTGCGAACAAAGTCATACGTTTTTGCTTTTGTCTTTTCAATCGGTATTGTGTCCACGAACACTTACAGTAGTTGCCTCTCATAATTTCGTTCTCTTTTGGTTATTTACCAACATTCTACCTTAAATATTATTCTTTTACGACTGGTAATTATAATTTGCCTACAAGATGTTTTTTTTTTATGAGAAAGAGTTAAAAAATAATATTTAGCATGCATGGTGTCTGCAAAATTGTGAACATTCTTGAAACCTTAAAACCTGAAACACTGAGAGCATTGTAACTAATCAAAAGCAAATTCGGACCCTTGTTTGTAGAAATCATTTTTCTTTTTTTTAATTTTAGGTTTAGTACCACATTTTTGTAAAGTAAATATATATGACCATTATCCGAAATGAAATAATGAATTAAGGCGGCAGCGCGGTATTATCCATGATTTTGAACAAATGTATTTCACTTTACATACAGGGTGTCTCCTAATGTCGTGGAAAAAATTCAAGAGGTTATTCCTGGACTCATTTTAAGAATAAAAGTTTATAGGTGTTTGATTTTGCGTCGTTACTGAGTTACCGTCTCCAAAAAAAAACCAAAAAAATCAGTTTTTTCGCAGTACTTAATTTATTTCAAAAATAATTTTTTCCCAAAAAATTTTATGGGAGCTTTCTAATTTATCTCGATAAAAGAAACATTTTCCCCTTTGTAAAATTTAAAAAAAACATGTTTATAGTGGGGGTCCTTAGGGAGCTGTAAGAAAAAAAAAGTCAAAATCGGACATATGTTTATGGAAACTTTTTTTTCTTAAAGTGGGTCCAGGAATTACCCCCTGAGTTTTTTCTACGTTATTTGGAAACATCCTGTATGTAGTTCGGCCAAGATTAAGAAAAAAGTTCCTAAATCTAGGCAATATAAGGTTTTAAACACCAACAATAAAAAGTGATTAGGTACTATTTTTATTTGCCCGGCGCATCCGCCACATTATAAATTTGGGTGATAATATTTTTAAACCGACAGCAATGTGGGCCTCTTTCTTCCAATATGATTTGCTGTCAACAATTAAATCTGACATGAAGGACCGTAATTTAATTCACAAGAAGATGACATGGATTTAACCTTTCTTTATTATACTCCTCGCAGACAAAGTCAAAAACGAGGAGTATATTGTGATTGTTTTGAAAATTCTAAAATCGTCAAAAACCGTCGTAGAGCAAAAATTCTTGCAGATTCGTGCGTTTCATCGAATTTTGAACAACTTTCAAAAAATCCGTCCGTCCGTCCGTCCGTCCGTCTGTCACGTTTTTTGTAGACACTCTAACTTGAGTACCAAAGATCCCATCAAGTTCAAATTTTCAGGAAAAATCGTTCTCATTAAAATCTAGATCCCTATTGTTTTTGAAAGAAATCGGAAAATAATAAGGGGGGCTGCGGCACCCCCCAAGTGAGAAAAAATTCATATTTCAGTTATCATAAAAATTACAGAATTTTTTTTCTGCTAACTTTAAAGCCCTTTAAATTCTCTACTAAAAATATTTTGAAGTTTTTTTTGTCTGGCCCCACATAAGCCCCCCAATTTAAAAAAAAGCCGTATCTTTGTTATTTTTCAAGTTACAAAAAAAACGTAGGTCATAAAAACGATAGGAAATTAAATTCTGTATCAAAATATATTTTTTGTTTTTTTTTGTGAAGTTTTTTAGACAAAACGGTAAACAAAATAGGTTTTTAGTGATAAAAAAGCTCTAAGTCACGTAAGTCTAGGTTCGGTCAAGGTGGCTTTGCAAAAAAAATTGAAACAAAAGCACCTTTCTAAGCCAAATTAAATCTTAAACGTCAGTGTCAGAATTAATACGCATTTATGCTTTTCGCTATTAAATCTTTTTTTTTTATAGAAAAATTAATAGTATAACCTCTTCGCAGATTTTTTTTTGTAATTTTAAAAAATTATTGTTCATTTAAATGTTATTGTTTTCTGATTACTGCGAGGAGTATCCTATTTAATGTCAGCATTTTATAAAAAAAACTCTCACAGGCTCACTTATCTAACCAATTCACTGACATAACCCACCCACTGATCTAACCCATTTCTAGTTTAATATATGTGTTGTGTGATCTTTGGTCTGTATTTTTAAACCTAACTAAAATATTAGTGTCTGGGTTTAAATATATAGATTTTGTAATTTAATTCGAAAGTTCATAATTATTACCAATAAAAAATTGACCTATTGTTTTTGCTAAAACACCCAAACGGTAAAGCGTCACTGTCAAATGGCTCGTTGCTCATTTAGGTTATGCAAATATACAAAAAGATGAGTAATTCGCAGCATGTCTTGCACGCTCAAACGAATGACAAAAGACGGTATTACGCCATCATATCACTAGCTTATTATACGGACCGTCATTCAATCTCGGCCGCTGCGGAGACACTCTGTCACTGACTTTATTTTAAAGAAGACAAAAGTTTTATATACCAGTTATTCATCAAGATCTATGCAAAAATAACGAATAAAAAATTGCATCTACGATATTCAAATTTTGTTTAAATTTGAAGAAAGTATTTGCATCAGCATAATAAACTTTAATAAAGTATATTCTGCTTAATATCATCCCTCAAAATTTTACTACCAATAACCGCAAAAATGCAATATAAAAAAAGCCTGAAATCGACACTTTTTCCTAATAAAGCAATAAATTTCGAATTATGTTTACTTCCAACGTTTTAAATCCACAGCAGTTACATAAAATTGTAATCAATTGGAAAGACTTATTTTATCAGGTTCAGATACAATAAAATCATCTGCTTTATTTTATTTTTCGCCTAGGGCCTCGTAAAATGTTAGCAGATTATATTTTACTCGCCAGAAACCGAGAATACCTACGTAGTCAATATTTTTTTTAGTAAAATTATAGAGCCTTTTGGATTTCTTAATTAAAAATTTGTGTAAAATAAATTTAAAACCCACAATGCTAATATTTTTTTAAAGATAATAAATTTTTTATGCCAGCAGGCACGGTGTCGATGCAAGCATCACTGCGTCTCACCAAAGTGACCAGGGTTCGAACCCGGGAGTGATCCAAAAATGAAAAAAGTCTGCTGGTAACATTTACTGGTGGGATAAATGTTTCTAGTGATGCCTTCGCTCGGAAGACGAAGTAAAAGATGCGGTCTCGTGTGCACATGTGCACGTAAAAGAGCTCTACCCATCTTTGAGAAAGGATGGGATACGACAAAATTTCTCGGTTGGGGGTAGTCTCACTCTGAGCATCGGTATTAAGCCATAGTTGCAGAAACAGACCGATGTAAAATAAGTTAATAAAAAAAAAAAAAAATTTTATAATAAAATTCCAAGCAATTTAAAACGTGATATTTCTAATTTATTTTTTGATTGTGCATTCCTACACTTGTAACCGTAATTTTAGTGCATGTGCCAAAAACACAAAATTTTAAAATACATTAATTAAAATAAAAAGTTGTGTGCCTGCAAACAACATTCAGACAAAAATGTATAATTCCTTAAGGATAGGGGTTCAATTTCACAGATTCGAAATCTATACTCCTAGAAGCTCGTGTAAATCATCTCCGTTGGGCTCCCGTCATTTCTACTAAATAGCACATATGCCTGAGGGCCCCATCGTATATAAGAAATAGATTTAGTTTTAAAAACTAGAAAAATAGGGCTACAATTGAAATTGGTCATTTCTTTGTGTCAAAAATCTGACTGAAACAAAAATATTACAATGATTTTTAAAGTCAGATTTTCGTCACAAAGAAATAACCGTTTTAAATACTTTAATACCATAATACGTTTGTAGCCCTATTTTTACAGTTCTTAGAACTACATAATTTTTATGTAGATGGGGCACTCATGTCGATGTGCTATTAAGTAGAATTGACGGGTGCTCAACAGAGATGACTTATTCGAGCTTCTAGGAGAACATATCTCTAGCCTTAACAACAAAAAAAGGATACATTTCAAATCATGTCCAAAATTAAAAATGAAGCTTTTAAAATTGTCAATTTTTTTCTCATAAAGAATACAGTGATTTAAATTAACTGTTGGTTATAAAGAAATTTGTAATAATTAAAAAATGTATTTTACAGGGGTTGGTTAAATTTCGTGTAAGTGGCTGCTGCCAAAAAACTTTTGTAGCATTTATAAAATAAGTTATGGTGCCACAAACTTTCCATTTCAACTGATAAAGATCCTTGGTTGCCGACACTTCATTGATAAATTTATGACCTGTGTGCGTTGAAATGCAAACACAACTTCCTATAAAACATTCTTCGTTATTTGCAAACTGTCAACGTAAATCATGCAATAACTCCATTGACGTTTTTTTATTTATTTATGAATCATAATTCTAGAAGACAAACACCCCAAAAGGTAACACATTTTCCTTTTTTGCTTCTATAATTTGACAATAATTGCATTCTTAAATCAATAATACAGGCTGTCCCAAAATTAACGCATCACCTGTATGGTACGCGGCTGTTTAATTGATTTAAAAAAAAATCTATCTTTTTTATATCTTTGAGAAAAGCTTGTTACATAATTAAAGGTTTATTTTATATTTGTTTATGTCAAATAAACTTTGCGTTCTAGACAGAGACAGAGATGTCAAGCTTTTGAACTAAAACTAAACCAACTAAGCGCCAGACAAATGTGTTGTCTAGAACAATAAAATTCTTGACATGAACCCATTCACTATTTTATTAACCCTGAATATAGTTAATGTCGCCTGTAAATAAATCGGATTTTATTGGCAATTAAATCCTTCATAAAAGTATAATGTATGCACAAGGTCCTTAATCTTTGCCATAGAACGTCAAAAACATAAAAATCGACAATGCATGGACAATACAAAAATTTAAAGGTTGACTAATCCATGGCAAGAGTCGAGGTGTATTTTATGGGTCGCTTGACATGGCAACGTGTCGCCTAAACGGAAGCCTTTAAGTCCAAATTTGACTTTTAAGATTATTTTTTAAAATGTAATTAAAAATTTATTTGCAAAATGTATGTTTTAAAACTGGAACACTGATTTATGTAAAAATAAATGTCATTCTTATTATAAAGATTATAATTAAAAACAAAATAATAAAGTTTTGTCCTCTTTAAATGTTTTCAAAAGAGAATCACAGTCACAGAGTATAAAACAGTATTTTAATTTAAACTTGTAATAATTTCGTTAGAAAGCAGAGACAATGATTATTTAGCCAAAGTAAATGCATACACCGTATTATACAACTAAAATGGCTGTATTTTATTTGCTTTATAACATCGGATACGGAAACCCGCGGCAAAACAAAACCTCTTCCAACTTAGATGAAATCAAATTTGCACAAAACATCCACGCCTTGCCCAGGTTCTAATTTGTCTTCTCGACGCAGGACCGTATTTCACTAAATTTGACAAACCATCCCACACCCTACACTAATTTACTACTAGAGATAATTTTAATGTTTACAGAACGTTTACTTAATTTGGTTCTTACAATTATCTTGTTTTTCAGTTATTAGAATCTTTTTATTTAACATACAAATAGTATTTGAAAGTAATTTTAAGCAATCCTTTCTAAAAATAGATTAATTAAGTGGCACTTAGATTTACACAAAAGAGCACTCCCTTTACCAATTTGTGTAAATGACCTGCATTTCTAAACTAGTTTTCTTAAAAATACAAAAGTGTTTTTACATGTAATCCTCACTCAAGCTTAATGCGCAGTTTATAAATGGCTTGGTATCGTTTACTGATTATTTAATATATTTTACTCAAAAGAATAAATGTGTGCAAATTCTATTTACTTGTTTATAAAAAAAATTTAAATCACTTAGTATTGTTTTCCTAAACTATTTTATCTTATAATTAGAACTACTAACTGCAGCCTAGGTGTCAAACGATGCAATATAAACAGGAACCCAAATACAGGGTGTATCACGACGAGTATAAGGCATACGTATCTCAAAAACGGTTTGTTAGATTTTTTACAAATTTGGTATACACAAGTTTTGGGATAGGATGCATCTACCCAAAATATTTTTAACTTTGTGCAACTTCCGGTTATACCGGAAACTAGTGTCAACTTTGTTAATTTAAATGGAACTACCTATTTTTTTTGATATTATCATTCCTTTTCACATTTTGAGTAAACTTTGCAAAAAAAAATTCAAAAAAAGTTTTTAGTTTTTTTGTAATCAAGGTTTTTCGAATTTTTTTTACTGTTGTAAGGATTTAGATGATTACCGATTTTTCAAAAACTAATAAATGATTTTAATTGCAGTGTAAGCTTACGGATAAATAATGATCCGAAAATCAACTTTTGTAATTATAAATAAAATAAAAGTTAACCGGAAGTAAGATATCGGCCATTAAACCCACCTCTTTAAAAATTAAATTATCTCATTTTTTTTAAATGTAATGTCATATTTTTTTTTATTGTTTCTAACTGGGGTTTTTAATACCTTTCAAATGATGTATCATTGTCCTATACCTATCTCTACTAGTTTTCGAAATAAAAATTTATTTCTGTTCTTACAATGCTATTATGACAAAATTAGAGTTTTTTTTAGAAAAATCTAGTAAGTCATGAAAACAAAAAACAACTATTTGACGTTCACCACATTAAAATTCATTGTTGAGTGACAGATACTTGTTTTTTTCTTCAAAATTTATTCTAAAATAGTTTTTTGTTTTCATGACTCACTGGATTTTTCCATAAAAACTCCAATTTTGCCATAATAGCATGTAAAAATAAAAATAAATTATTTTTTCGAAAACTATTAGAGATAGGTATAGGACAATGATACATCATTTGAAAGGTATTAAAAACCCCAGTTAGAAACAATAAAAAAAAATATGGCATTACATTTAAAAAAAATGAGATAATTTAATTTTTAAAGAGGTGGGTTTAATGGCCGATATCTTACTTCCGGTTAACTTTTATTTTATTTATAATTACAAAAGTTGATTTTCGGATCATTATTTATCCGTAAGCTTACACTGCAATTAAAATCATTTATTAGTTTTTGAAAAATCGGTAATCATCTAAATCCTTACAACAGTAAAAAAAATTCGAAAAACCTTGATTACAAAAAAACTAAAAACTTTTTTTGAATTTTTTTTTGCAAAGTTTACTCAAAATGTGAAAAGGAATGATAATATCGAAAAAAAAATAGGTAGTTCCATTTAAATTAACAAAGTTGACACTAGTTTCCGGTATAACCGGAAGTGGTACAAAGTTGAAAATATTTTAGGTAGATGCATCCTATCCCAAAACTTGTGTATACCAAATTTTAAAAAAATACAACAAACCGTTTTTGAGATACGTATGCCTTATACTCGTCGTGATACACCCTGTATACATCATTTTGTTCATTTACTGGGTCATTTGGTTCGTTATTAGTTTTAAAATGAGTGTTAGCGTTAAAGTCATTGAAATAAATATAGAATGGTTATAGCTTAGGTTAAATTTGTGTTTGTTTAACTTTTAGATAATAGGTTTCTACTAAAAGTTTTACAAACAGCTATTTTTTTTAAGTTACTCAAAACGAAAACAATAATAGATATTTATTCACTATAAACTTTACATAAAAGTCTAATAGTAGCTAGACTTCTAACTATGAAGTTTAAAAAGGATTAATTTCTCAAGCAATTTGATACCAGAATTTGATGCTTACCAATTATAATATTGTTTGTCTTTCATAATAAAGTTGCATTTTAATTGATTAAGTTTTAAAATTATGTAAGAAATGCGGCCCTGTTATAAAGCCTGTAAAAGCTACAAAGTTTCCGACGACGGAAACACACATGATAGTAATTCACTTGATGCGAATTCTAATTTATTCGCTCCTTAAGGAAGTATTTCAGCCCTTCGGAAGGTTTTTCAGGCATAAATAAATTTTCTAAAATTACTCTTATATAATTTAAGGAAACGCGCATTAATTATCCTATATTCATAACTATAAGAGCTCTTCTTACATTCATATGCCTTTAAAATAATTATTTTAAACCCTAATACTGCTGATTGTTTTTACACCACTTCAACCCGAAATACTCGTACCTTTTCAAATTTCATTTTACGTACGCTTTTTGAATTTCAGTTTTTCATCATGAATTTTAGAGTAAAATGGGTTCTATTTGGATTAAATTTAGTATTTTACCAAATACCCAATACCTTTTAAAACAGAATTTTAAGAATTAATTCCCTTATGAATAACAGAGCAATTTAACTCTCTCATTTAAACAATAATTGAAACAACCCACTAGTCGTTCATTGTTGACTTAATTGGACACCGAGGAGTTGTAAACACTTTATACCCACTATCTCACTTAGGTGTTATACATTACTACTAGTTAATTTTGGTTTTATGATGACATTCAAATGCTCAGCTTAGATATCATTTACCAGACCAAAGTTCCCATAAAACTTTTACAACATACCATTTTAAATGTATTTTATCCAGCTTATGCAAAAAGAAGCATTGATAGAGTTGTTTAGAAAAACCACTTTAATAGAGATTTTAATTGTGTTTTACCAGTTTTGGTAAAACACTGGATATAGCAAGGCAAAAGTATGACATTATCAAAAAAGATGGTTGTAGAGTGCCCTTCGGGGTGTCCCGTTAATGGTGGACGCTCGGCTAACCACGTATTAATTTTACCAAAATGACACAATTCAAATCATTTCTACTTAAAAGTGCACCGCGTTTAGGTGCAGTTTAGGCGCAGTAGTACCTATATTTTTCAGCGTATTTTTAATACAATTTTTCTTGAATTTTGATGAAATACTCACTTATTTTATTAAACCTCGTGTTCATTTTTTATTACCTTCTTTCACTTTGAGTTTGAGATTCCTAGGTTCTTTTCTTATTTACCCTGAGGGTTTTAAGAAAGTAGTAAAACCTAAATTGTTAATTCTTCTAAAAGACTTATTATATTACTTGGTTTTTTGTTTTAAATTAAATTTTTACCATTATTATACTCTTCACAAGAGTATATTGCAATCGATCAGAAAATCCTAAAATCGTCAATTTTCGTCGTAGAGCAAAAATTTTTGCAGATTCGTGCGTTTCGTGACTTTTTAAGATTTTCATTTTTTGTCCGTCCGTCCGTCTGTCGGTCGGTCGGTCGGTCGGTCGGTCGGTCGGTCGGTCGGTCGGTCGGTCGGTCGGTCGGTCGGTCGGTCGGTCGGTCGGTCGGTCGGTCGGTCGGTCGGTCGGTCGGTCGGTCGGTCGGTCGGTCGGTCGGTCGGTCGGTCGGTCGGTCGGTCGGTCGGTCGGTCGGTCGGTCGGTCGGTCGGTCGGTCGGTCGGTCGGTCGGTCGGTCGGTCGGTCGGTCGGTCGGTCGGTCGGTCGGTCGGTCGGTCGGTCGGTCGGTCGGTCGGTCGGTCGGTCGGTCGGTCGGTCGGTCGGTCGGTCGGTAGGGTGTATGTCACGTTTCTTGTAAACACGCTATCTCAAAAACCAAAAGATCCCTTTTGGTTTTTGAGATAGATATCAAACTCAAATTTTAAGGAAAAATCAACCTTTATAAGAGGAAGAACCCTATTGTTTTTGACAAGAATCCCATCACTACAAAGCCCCCTTTTGGGCCCCCCAAATGAAAAAAAAAATCCTAGCTCAACTATTATTAAATTTACAAAAAAAACTATTCGACATAAAACATAGGAAATTGAATTCTCTACAGAAAAGTATTCGTTGGTTTTTTTGTCAGACCCCCCTTTTACCCCCCATCACAAAAAAACCTCCTATCTCCGTTATTATTCAATTTACAAAAAAAATCTTTTTTACAAAATTAATGGAAATTGAATTTTTTATTAAAAATCTTGGTTTGTTTTTTGTAAAGTTAACCAGTAAGGTTAAAAAAACAAAAACTAAAAGATTTCAGTAACAAAAAACTTCTAAGTCCAAATAGCGTCCCGCGTCGGTCAAGGAGGCCATGCCAAAAATATTTCAAACAAAGAAACAAAGCCAGCTGTCAGAACAAATAACCTCAAATATCTTAAAGTTCAGAACTGACGTTTATCCTTTTCGTTAACTAAATTCTTCGTGTTTTCTGTTAATAGTTTGCACTCTTCGCCAATTTTTTTTACATAATTTTTTTTTTATTTATAAGAGACTATTAATTATCCTGTAATAGTTTTCTTGCGAAGAGTATACCATAGAATGTGTAGCAATTATATAAAAAATTGATTTAGCTTTGATTAATAAAGTTTAAAATTACACTTCTACCGATTTCGAATTCTACTCGAGCTACTTATCTGTGAAGAGTAACTACTACGCGTTTCGACTTCTACTTATTTCTTGTTTAATAATTGCTTTAAAATTTGCAATTCAAGAAAGTCATAGAAAATAAACATACCTTAGTATGAGGTAAAGTTAAAGACGTAAAAAATAATAAGAAACATTTTTTTTTGTTTTTAATTGGATGTATACAATGCTAAGCCCCGTTATTTTCATCTCTTGTTAAAGTGACTTTTAGTCAAAGTTCCTCTTAGCGTCCATTTAAGCTATTGTGATTGGCTAAAATTGACTTTAACAGGAACTTTAACTAAAGATGAAAATAACGGAGCTAAGTAAAATAGGTACAAACAAGACAAGTATCGTAAAAACTTATAAAATGTAGATTGGCGAACGAGGGGCTAATGAATGAAAGAATTAGTGTACATTTTTTTAAGAATTTGCTAAGAATTTGTAGAATTTATTGAAATCTTCTAGAATTTGTTTCGAATTTGTTAAGAATTTGCAGAATTTGTTAAGAATTTGTAGAATTTGTTAAGAATTTGTAGAATTTGTTAAGAATTTGTAGAATTTGTTAAGAATATGTTAGGAATTAGTGTACACAATTTGCCCATCTGATTTGCCCCTCGTTGTTAAATGAAGAGTCATGAATCCGCTAATAGTTATGTGATATGATAATTCTTAATTTTGTTTACAAAACTAATGGCATTCCGTATACTATTCAAGCTGTAGTTGCCTGTTTTACTCCAGACAGTGTAAATGGCGACATGCTTCTTCAATTGCAAAATGCAATTTTCCCACAGATATTTTTAAGATCAACTAAAAATTCAATTATCCTGATTGGGAATGTTAAACAACTGGGTGTGATTTGAATTTTGGTATAAATTTCAAATTAGGGTTGCACTTGGCATTACCAGCAAAGCTCGGAATAATTTAAAAGTGCCACACGAAATTAAGAAAAATAGGCGCTTCTATGGGGCAATACTTCCTCAGGCTGTGTTCTCCTAAAGAATCCTAATAGCTTGCAAATAAGATGAATTGCTAGGTACGTCACGTTATCCAGAAAAAGCAAAAGTCAATGGTCTAAATTAAATAAGGTTTTTGTTCTTTATCCTTGTTATTCTTTTGTTTTATTTATCCTAAATGTAGGATAACTTCTTTAAAACCTTAAGGCTTAGTACTTTAATTAAGGGGCCCTTGTACACTATTTATGTATGTTTGGGGTGCTAGTGGTGACTTTTAAATAAGTAAAACGGATTTTTTTTGTGTCGACGCTTTCAAAAAGTGTTCTGCAGATATTTTTTTTAAAGGTAATAAGTAACTACTCATTATTAATTTCGATAAAGATTGGGCAGGGACTTTTTTAGTTTATCGACACACTAAAATTTAAATTTTTTATTAGTCGGAAATCTAGGATAAACTTCACGGATGTTATGGTGTAGAATTCAACGAAATGGCTTGCAAAGAAGATGAATGGAACGGCAAATCACAAGGCTGCTTGCCTTACGAGATACAATAAATTTCCAATTGGGAAGCAATCACCGACCTACGAGTAACTTCGCGGTTTTAGTCAGATTACAACGCTTCCTGCTAGGCGACTTTTATATCGTTGTCTCTGAGCGGGGTAAGGATATCAAAGCTAACTCGGACTTTTGTAATGAAAAAGTAATGATTCGTACTTTTGTTGGCTGATAGCACATGTAAATTCCGGACCAGACATACTTTGTTTAAAAGACTTTTATGCAATGTAATTTGAATTTTCTTGTAAACATACATGAACATATTTTTTTTTATAATTCTTCTGGTTTTATTTAAGTTGACAAAAGCATTACGCTTTTCTTTTATTAACAAATTTTTACTCAAAAGAAAATTTTTACAAAATACTGGACTTTTTTGCAGGTAAGTAGTTATTCCTTGTTCTTAATCTGTTTAGGATCCTTAAAACAGGATATCTGAAGAAGCCTAGTAAAAAATGCTAAAAATAGCATGATATTTCTATTGAAAAACAATGATAAAAAGTAAATACTCTCAATACTATATGTTGAAAAAAAAAAACATCATTAAGTTTTTCTTGTAAATAAAAGAAATTACCTACCCTTAAGTAAAAAGCGTTTATTAAAAAAATTAATACCCAGGAGATGCCACACAAATGTACAAATAAATTTAAAAAGAACACTTATTTCCATGCCATCTTGCACAGCTTAGGAATATTTGTTTATAACGAGCGAGCATTTAAATTCTACCTCGACTCTTGCCATGAAAAACAAAAGCTGCTTTTCCGTAGGTCTTTGATAGTTTCTACTAATGTCATTTTTGATGTTGTTATCTTTTTTTGACGTTTAAACAAACTATCAACGACATAAGGAAAAGCAGCTTTTGTTTTCCATGGCAAGAGTCGAGGTAGAATTTAAATGCTCGCTCGTTACTTATAAGAAGAAAGGCGTAGATAATACTTTTTTATTTGCAAAGTTATATTCCCAAATGATATGCGAGCAACATCGCCTCCCTTTTCTGTTTACATTACACAAAACTTTAGATAATATGCCAAGAGCTTTTATTTAGGACTCCGGTGGAAAAATACACTTACGCACCGCCAGAATGTGGTAGAAAATTATGAATAAGCTATTTTATAAAAGGGAGGCAGGATTAAAATTTGATTAATGTAGCAAACACATTTTCTGTTAGACATCAAATAAAACGGGTACCTATGTGGTGTGCAGGGATACAAAAAATTAAAACTTTCTTTATTAAAATTCTTGTTTATAAAAGCACTAGTGATCTACAGCTGCTGCTATGACAGTAATTTTTTAATAGGTACATTTTTATTAACTTCCAGCAAAGTCTAATTCTCTCATAATCCTATAGAGGGATAATCTTTCCGTCAAGTTGCATTATTAGAGAAATATCCAAATATTAATAACAGATTTCAACATGTCAACAAAAAAGTTTTAAAAGCTTGCTTTTGTTTTAATTAAAAATGCTGTATAAATATTAGATAGATTATTACAATATGCACCAATATTGTTCGTTTCGTATATGCATGTTTATAAACAGGGTTTTAAATGACAGCTGATTTCGCCCTGTTATACAAAAAGGTACCAATCCATATTTAGAAAATTGAGTTGTTCAATGATTTTATAATCAACGTAAAGCATTAAAATTAAAACTTAAGTAACACTAAATTGGTGATTTTAGATTTTTTACACTTTCTTAAACACAGGTTTCATGTAAATCATAAAAATAAGATGTTCATATTGTCCGTTTACATGGAAAATATTATTTTTATTAAATAACGTAGGTCTTGTGCATAATGTATATCAATATTGACATCATAATCTCCAAGATTTTATTTTTATGTTTTAAAATAAGATCTGTCTTTATAGCACTGTGTAAAATATATGTTCGATCCTTTATAACTATTATTTATCAGTCATTACCAAGATAGTTAGTTAAAAAACAGCAAATCTTGCAAAAAATACACAACAGCAAGATTTTTTATACCCTCAGGAAGCTAAATCTACAAAATGCACACAAATAAGAGCTTAAGGTTGTCGTGAAAGCCCCCCAAAAAGCCCCCTTTAATTTGCAACATTAAATTACGATGAATCTGCACAAAATTTTACAAATAGGTGCCCAAGAGTAATATTTAATCATGTTGGATTTACATCAAACTTGGTAAACAGGTGCAAAATAAGGTGCTAAACAACAATTTATAATTTTTTTCTGAAAAAAATACTTCTTTTCATTTAGGAAGGGGACCCTCGGAGGGGTGTAGAAATGTTAAAAAAAAATGTTAAGTCAAAATTTTTTAAAACTTTCTTTTGCATTTATTTGCAGTTTGGTGTAATCCAACATGATTGAATATTACTCTTCAGGGGCCATTTGGGGGAATTTTTTCAGATGAAGGTTTTTCTAAAAATAATTTTAATATCTTAACTGGCACCTATTTATAAAATTTGGTGCAGATTCATTGGGAGCTAAAGTTGTTTCTTAGGCTTTCACGCCAACCCTAAACACTTATTTATGTGCAGTTTGTGAATTTCGCTTCCTCAACAGATGTTCTAACACATATAAAAAATCTGGCTGTTGTGTATTTTTTTCAAGATTATAATCTACCAATCTTGGGCTACACAGTTTTAATTTGGTTTAGTTTTGTAAAAAAACTATCGAACAACCCACTAAATATGCGTTGTTGTTATATTCTCAGAAAAATAAACCTAAGAAGCAATATGTTAAAAAAAACTTACCGAAAGTCATTGTGTGATAATTAAGAACGAAGAGAAGAATCTGAATAACGTTCCAACACACTAACATTTCGATGTTTGTATTCCTAAAAAAAAAATAAAGACATAAGCATGTATTGAGATAAAGATTTTAGATTTTATGCAAAAATATAAGATAAAAAAAACCAATGTTGTTTTTGTTACCTTATACATGTTACAAAATAATGAACAAAAAATGAAAAAAACACAAAGGTATTAACAGCTGTAGGTATGCACTCTATATAGAAATAAATTTTCCTTAAAGAAACCTATAAATTAATTTTGTAAAAAAAATCTCAGCGTAGGTGATCTTTTAAAGATAATCCTATTTTTTGTGATTGCGCATTAGCTAATTATTTATCTTCAAAGGATAAAAGATTGCAGTAAATGGAAAAGCTAGGCTGCAAGATAAGGTGTTTTATGTGTAATCTTATTTTCATTTTCATCAGCAATTTAATATTAAGTAAAATATCCTTGCATCCTTTGACGCTCGTCTTTCTCGTCGGGAATATTGCCAAAGAATTTTATATCTTCTAAGGATGAAAAATTTGAAGCGAAAACACGCTTCCATATTGGAGTGTCAGGGAACAAACCACTTTTCTATGTTAGATAGCTGAAAAAGGTGCTTCTTGGTTGTGTATAAACAAGGCCCGTGAAGTCAGCTCATAATTTAAGGATAGAGTTTCAAATTCACAGATTCAAAAATCTGTGCTCCTAGAAGCTCGTATAAATCATCTCCGTTGAGCTACCGTCAATTCTACTCAATAGCACATCTACATGAAGGCCCCATTGTATATTAAAAATAAATGTAGTCTTGAAAACTAGAAAAATAAGGCTACAAACGAATTATGATTTCATTTAAGACTTGGGTTTTAAATTCATAAATGGAATGTTCTGTGCACTTAACAGTTCGTGAAAATCATCTTCCTGAATGTCAGCTATTTTCGAAATTTTGACAAAATAGGTATGTAAAAAGACGAAGTATCATCATCAATAACTTTGATTAAAAATATTAAGGGTAATGTTTGTGAGTGGTACCGACTGCAAGAAATAATAAAAATATGGTAAATCGTACTTTTGCTGTTTTTCTTTCTATATTAAAATCTTTGAACGAGCACATATTCTATGGTGCGATCCACAAAATTTGACGTTGACTCTTGCCATGCATTCGTAAAATTTCAATTTTTCTCATTGTTAAAACATTGTCGATTGTCATATTTTTGACTTTCCACAGCCAGAGTCGACGTCAAATTTTGTGGATCGCACGTTATATTAGGGAAAAACGTAATTTGAAAATTTAATCATTTCCAATTTTAAAATGGTATATTGACGTATTATGGTCTGGCATAGATCACGTAATGTATATAAACCAAAAAATGTAGTAGAAAAACAAAAATAATATAATGATTTTTGAAGTCAGATTTTTGACACAAAGAAATAATCGATTTTAATGAAACCATAGTATGTTTGTACGCGTATTTTTTTTAGTTCAAAACTACATTTAGTTTTCATATACGGTGGGATACAAATTAGAAGATCTGTGAATTTGAAACTCAAGTCTTGAATCTAAAGTAACAGATTTAAATAAAACCATGTTACGTAGCCCTATTTTTCTAGTTTTTAAAACTACATTTAGTTTTTATATAGATGTGCTAATTAGTAGAATTGACGAGAGCACAACGGAGACGACCTATACGAGCTTCTAGGAGCACAGATTTTCGAATCTGTGAAATTAAATTTCTAGTTTTAACGTTCGACTTGGTAAAAAAAGTTTTCTAATTAAAAATTCAAATATGTAATATCCCCAAGAAACAAATGTCCTCCATAGTGACCTTATCAAAATATTAAGATGATTCTAAGGTTGCGTGCATGTAAAAAATATGTTAGTCACGAAAGCTAAGGATTTATTATGTTTATTTGTATAAATTGTAATAAAAATGAAGATAAAAATATACACAATGAAGTAAAATTTGTTGATTAAAGAACACTGTGGGCTGCATTCAAATTTGTAATAAGTTACCTTAGTTTTATGCGAAGTTTATATAGCCTCCCTATTTAAACTTATTTTCTTCTACCATATGCCTTTTACCCAAAAGTTCACAAGTAAAAATAATAGTTTATATACAGGGTGGTCCAAGCAAAAGTTTCCACCCCCATTATTTCCTGAACGAATTTGTTCTGGAGGAATTGCCGCGACACGTCATTTTTTTTTTGGAGGGGGACATCTAATTAGGGTGTTTTTTAATTTTTTTGTTCAACCCTCCAAGCGGGGTGATTACCCCATCAAAAATTTCAAATGGCACTACGGGTTAAGTGGGGCCTTATTTGAAAGCTACAATTTTTCTCTTTTCAAAAATAAAAATATTTTCAAAATCGGGCGAAAGTTTTTCAAAATTTTTATTTTTTTGAATTTTAAATTAAATCATATTTTACGCATCTTAAGAAGAAAATGCTTAGACAGGTCGATTTTCTTTTGAAGAAGAACATCTAACAACATATTTCTTAATTTTTTTTTCAGCCCCCTAAGCGGGGTAACAACCCCATCAATAATCTTTAATGGCCATTCTGGGTAAGTGGGGCCTTATTTGAAAGCTATAATTTTTCTCTTTTCAGCAAAGTAAAAGTTTTTAAAATCGGACAAATATTTTTCGAAATTTTGTTGTTTTTTTTATTTTAAATCTAAAAGTAAATTTAAACACCTAAAAATTTAGATTTTTTAAGAAATTTTTCTTGAAATAACATTTTTAATTTTTTTTAAGAATAATTTCTTAAAAAACCAAAATTTTAAGGCTTGAAAATTTACTTTTAAATTTAAAATTAAAAAAAACAACAAAATTTCGAAAAATATATGTCCGATTTTAAAATTTTTTACTTTGTTGAAAAGAGAAAAATTGTAGCTTTCAAATAAGGTCCCACTTACCCAGAATGGCCATTAAAGATTATTGATGGGATTGTTACCCCGCTTGGGGGGTTGAAGAAAAAAATTAAGAAATATGTTGTTACATGTTCTTCTTCAAAAGAAAATCGACCTGTCTAAGCATTTTCTTCTTAAGAAGCGTAAAATATAATTAAATTTAAAATTCAAAAAAATAAAAATTTTGAAAAATTTTCGCCCGATTTTGAAATTTTTTTTTTTTTTGAAAAGAGAAAAATTGTAGCATTTAAATAAGACCCCACTTGACCCGTAGTGCCATTTGAAATTTTTGATGGGGTAATCACCCCGCTTGGAGGGTTGAACAAAAAAATTAAAAAATACCCTAATTAGATGTCCCCCCCCAAAAAAAAAATGACGTGTCGCGGCAGTTCCTCCAGAACAAATTTGTTCAGGAAATAATGGGGGTGGGAACTTTTGCTTGGACCACCCTGTACAACACTACACCTTTTCTAAATTGAATCCAGAATATACCGTTTTAATTTCAAAAGATCACTTGTATTCTTTAATTGAATTTTAGAAAGCACCAAATTGAAGGTAAATTAAAAATCGTCAGTTTAATTTCAAAAAAAACTATTTAAATTAAATCGATGTTTGCAAAAATAACTATTTTGTGCAATGTACACAACATAATCAGGAAGGTCCTTTTAGATTGTGTGGAGGTTACTTGATTATGTTTGACCTCGTGTTTAACATATGCAGAATTTTATTTTTAAAGGCTTTGAGTCATCATTGTTTTTAAAACTTGCAGAATATTGCTTTAAAAATCAAAATAGCTTCAAAATTTTAAAAAATCTTTCTAATTGTGTACATCAATATCTCAAAATTTTCCGTCAGAACATTGTTTTAACAACTTGTGGAAGTTTATCTATAGATCTTTCCCGCCGTTGCCCACAATCGCGGTCGTTATACTTGGGAAAGTAAATGACCACCAGCATCCCAATTATTTGAGTCAATCTGACGGATATCTGACGTTTTCCAAGTATAACGAGTACCGCGAGGGTGACCAACGGCGGGATAGGTGAATTACATAAAAAAAATCAGCTTTCAGCCAGATCAGCCTAAAAAATGTCGTCAGCTTACCGGCTATTATTAAATCATGTCTCAATAAAAGCTAATAAAATTTAAAGACGTTTCTCTTTTACATCATGGACGTCCCATAAATAGACCAACTGAAATGATAGATTCTTGCCCCCTTAAAATCAGTTTTTTTATGGACACCCTGTATTTTTATCTAACAAGTAGGTGTAGTAAAAAAACTACTACTTTTTTTTTGATATTATCCAAAAACCGGCAAAGTATAAATTAAATAAAAAGTTTTCTTCTTTATGTAGTTAGTTAATTTTCTTATATTACCTACCTATAAAATGTGGCTTCAGCGATAATTTGATTTCTGGAAAACGAAGTTTAATGGCAGTATCTTTTTAACTTAATAACTGTCAAAAAGTGTTAGATATTAAATACTACGTCGCTACGCGTGCAGCCAAAACAATAATAATAATTTTGATTATATGCAATATTATACAAATTTAAATTAAAATATGTGGTTAGTCAAATTTATCCGAAGGTCTGACAACACAAATCTGCAGGTATCTTCCTACTATTGGTACGCGGTTACTTTTTTCAGTTTTTTCATTTTACATACAGGGTGTTTTAGCACACATTTTCACCCTCGTACCTCAAAACTACGACTAATCTTACTTCATCTCTGTGGAACTAGTAGCATTCCTCTTAGAATTTTAAAATGGGATAAGGGATTAAGTGATATATCTTTTGAAAGATTTTATCATTTTCCACACAATATAAAAAAATAAATTTGTTAACCATACAAATAAGGTATTTTTTGGATTTAATAAAATCCAAATTTTTACCTTAACTCTTGCTATGAAAACAAAAAAAGATCAAAAAGGGCATTAGTAGTAACTATCAAAGACCTACGGAAAAACAGCTTTTGTTTTTCATGGCAAGAGTCGAGGTGAAATTTTGTAGATCGCACGTTAGCAATAATGGAATGTCAAAACATCGAACAATAAAAGAGCAAAAACCGGCTCACAAACTGAACTTGACATTTCAAGCCGAATTGGCCGGAGATAATTTTTTTTTTTGGTCAAAATTTTAGGTTTTATGTTTTAATTGCCATAAAAATAAAAGTAAATTAAATAAAATGTATTTTAAATGTTGTAAAAAACACAGTACCTATCTACCTAACTAATACCTTTAATATAGGAAAATCTTAAAAAGGTATTGGATTGGGATGGTTGCATGCCATCCCAATCCAATACCAAACAAACTTTTTAGCGACTCATGTCGGCTTTATTTCTATTACCTCTGTAAATAGAAATATTAAATAATTGTTATTTTATCTACTAAGTTTATCTTAAAACAACGAAAAATATGTTTTACAAAAGTTTTAAGATCTAACAATATGTCGACCAAAAATGAAAAGGCTGTTTATTTTTTAATCTAAGAAAGGGATTTAAAAATACAAAATACGTCGTCCTTTATGTGTTTGAATAATATACGGAATAAATTAATGATAATTCCTTGACGAAGAATAAGCTTCAATCCGGCCGTTTCACGGTTGACTCCAATTTATTGTTATTTTTTAACTTGCCATTTTTACGGTCTTTCACGTACCTACCAGCTTTCTTATCAAAATAAATGTAGGTATGAAAACATGTACTTAATCTACGTGGATGATGACAGACGCTTTATAAGAAGAAATGGACCCTTCCTTCCTTCATTCTGGTATAATGTCATTTTTGTATATGCATCTAAATTATGATATAATACGGTCTAGAGAGGTTGGATGTAAATATCGATTGTGGTAGGTAGTTGCTATCTTTCTTTTTCTTTTGCATAAGGATCTTGACGTCCACTTAAACCCTTATGACCATTATAAAATATTAGCATGCTTACGGTCATACTCAATATAAGTACAAAAAGTTGCCATCACGCAAATTCTAGGGAAAATATATTACACTTTACTGATTACATTATTTAAATATGGGGCTTTGGTTAAGGAATTATTATATTTACTTACTTTGCAATTTACGATTACTTAATGGTAGAAAAAGACAAATGAAAATAATAAACATACCATATACCGTGACAATGAAGTCAGATTGGATTAATTAAATTAGTACGGCCGCCTACATTTTTAAGGGATTGGTTTTTTAAATCAGAAAGGCAATTTCAAGAATTATTAGTCAAATTTTGGAATTTTTAAAAGAATGGTTCATTTGTGCTCACTTTGGTGGGTGTTTTTTTGTAGACTTACTAGCGTTTTGTTCAGCTATGAGCAGTTCGATTTCCATAAAAATTTCTGCACTGACCATTTAAGACCTTTACCTGACTGGTAAAAACCAAATTTTGATTGCTTTACTGGGTTTGCAGAAAATGACAGTAGGTAACTATAAATATTTTTTTGGAAAATCTGGATTATTTTACGTATTTTTTTTACATTTTTAATAAACCCCTTCAGTGTTTTATATTGACTATAGATATTTAACCAGTAAGTGTGTTAATAAAGTCGATTAATGAACGAGCGGTATCAATAAGTGAGTTTATTAGTCCCCATTTAACAAACGGTGAGAATATTTTCGTGCACGAAAAGATATTCCTATCTCTTTCTCTCTCGCATACAATCGTATTTCCTATCTCACACAAATCTCACTTCTCGGGCAGAAGAGTTTGAAGAATAATGGTAACAATGCTTTTTTGCACATCGTGGTTCATTATTAAATAAATTAAAAATAAAATAGTTATTTCACCAACTAGCAGAAAAAAGGCGACGGCTATTCAAATTTATTAACCGAACTTTTATTAATTGTAAATAGAAAATGTATGTTATTTCCTTAAATGTGGTAAAAGGATCTGGTTCTCATTCTTTACAGCCGTAAATATTGAATTTCTTTTAATTTTTGTTGCTTGAACCGTAATTAAAAAAAATATTAACATATTTTGTAATGTAGCAACATAGAGAGGGTTGCTGTTTTTTTCAATTTGAATGGCCGACGCATTTTTTCTGTTAAATAGTTGGTGAAATAACTGTTTTATTTTATAATTTATTTAATAATGATTTACGATGTGCGAAAAAGCATTGTAACCAGTTCGTATGTTAAATGACGATTAATAAACTCACTTATTAACAAGCTCGCTGACTTTCGCTTGCTAAAACCGCTCGTTTATTAATCACCTTTATTAACACACTTACTGGTTAAATGACTATTAATTAAGGTTTTCTAAATTCTAACATAATCGGCTGATTATAGTCTTTTTTCATGAATGTGTCCCAGAATTGGCGCACCACCTGTATGGTACGTTTGCCTAGGAATCCCCAGAAAAAAAGTTAATAAAAAAATATCTTTTACTATCTCTGAGAAAAATACGGTTAAAATTTGATTATTGCGCCAACTCTGCTAAGAAAAGGGCACTTTAAACCCCATCCATGATTCTTGATCTTACCTTTTTGCATCAATCAGCTATATTGAAATTGTTTAGCTTCATTTGATGAAAATTTTGTGAAATTCAATAGATCATAAAAATGTTATTTGACCATTTTAAAGAAAAACAAATAGTAGAATAGTTTAAGATAGACTGTGCCTTTGTATTAAGCCGTTGTTTTTAGGGTACACGTTTTAAAAGTTTTGCACTTTGGGACCTCATATCTGTAAACTGTTGAAACTGTTTTTTCTCCTTCATAATTTAATATTTTTAACCCTTAAATAAAATAGGTAACTAGGTTTATAAGGAGTTTTACTGTCTATTTTAATATTCTTTTAAAAAGTTATCATAAAACATTGGTTTCTTTTAAATGTATCCTTTTATGGGGTAAGACGGTATACCGTATACCTTTGGGAATAAAATGCACTCTAATAATTTTTGAAATTTCCTTACTAAGCTCTGAATTCTAAGATGTAGATACGCCAAAACAATGTTGCTGATTGTTAATACAACATGAAACTACTTGTAATAAAACTAAATATCAACCAAGTTCTTAAACCTTTATTTTCCTTTGAAGACGATACTACTTCATGTTAAGAGGGGGTTGTAAAGTGTTCTATTTTTAAATGAGCCAACCCGGCGCATTCGCCATTTTATTGTACTTCTGCACTATGTTAATAATGACTGTATAATTATTAGACTCTGGAGCTTTGCTATTTATACAGATAAATGAAAATAGAATTCATGAAAATAATGTTAAAAGATGTTAAAATTTTTAATTTCTTACACAAAATGTTAACTGACTCGACCGACATTACGAATCTCAATAATTTAATTAAAAATAACCTCATAAAAATTCTATCCATCATAACTAAAAAGATGACGTTAAATAATTGGGTGATTTTGTTTTAAAACTCTTTAAAATGTTTAGGTATATTTTCAGATTGCTTTTATTTGCAGAGACTAGCTAGGTTCTTGCATTCTTAAAGCAGTTGCCAACAAAAAGAGTAATCCAAGAATATTTAGAAGATTTGTTTTGATTTATTTAATTAGAGTGAAAGACGCGCTTCAACAGCGAAAATGCATTATTACAAAATATATATTTTTTCTTGTTGGGTTTTCACATTAGGGTATTTTATTCGGGAATAATGTCAAAAGACTAACTGGCTGTGATAAAGTCGATTTTTTTTAAATTCTTAATATTTAAACTTTAAAAGCTTAGAACGTTGCCATAAATAATGTCACCGTATACTTGTCAGCTGTAAAATTGTATCATAATCCCTATTTCAACTATTTATAATTTTATTGTGCCTATGACTTGCTACACTTTACATACTATAAACAATTTGTAATAACTAGGTACCGCGTGTCCCGCAAAAATAGCACGAAAGTTATTTTCCAAGAGCTACATTTTTTGGACATCCTGTATAATGATTTAGTAGGCTTGTTGTTATCTCAAATTCCTTAGTTGTATGTTCTATTTAACTGGGGTAATTTCTGTTATAGTTATTAGCAGTAGCTTTAACCCCATCGCGGCATCGGTAATAAATTTGACATAGGTAAATTTGGCGCCATTTTCTTTAAAACCGCTGCTAAATCATTACAACCAGGCCTCAATATAATAAAATGGAAACAAAAAAGTTTCTTTTAAAAGTAATTTTTAAGAAACATAATATCGTATATTTAATAACTCTACTAAAATCTCCGATCAAGTTACATTAACTTTATTGATTAATCTTGCATTAAATTTTTATCGGAACTTTAATTTTAAATCGTCTCTTTTTCTCCCAAGTAAAAGTTACTTTTACTTCATTTTATTTTAAATTTAGTGTTATAGTTTTCTTGAATATTGCAAATTTTAAACTTAGTTACCAATTATAGCTGAATGGAGAGCGCTTTCAATATTAAATGAAACAATAGAAGCACGCTTTATCGACTCTTAAACCATTATAGCACATTTTCATTAAAAATTATGTGGTAAAATTTCACCTATTGCAACTTTTAGTAATTTAATAAGTTATGGTATGATAAGAAGCTTCCAACAAGTGTAACCAGCTTTATTATCGCACGCCATATTTCATTTTTTGTTGGCAGATTTTGTTTTCCATAATTTTAACCACCAGACTTTGTTTCAAAAGAAAATCACTTTTATCATATTTGTTGGATATGATTATTCTATAATGTATTTTTAAATTTTGCTAGGATTGTAGGTACTTACAATATTATTTTAAAGATAATTTTTGACATAAGTCAAAATCAATCAAATTCGCAAATTTTGATCACATGTTCAAAACAGACCAATCTCAGCAAATTTAGACTGATAATTTTTAACATATGTCAAAATCCAATCATATTCGCGAATTTTTGATCACGTGTGCAAAAGAGACCAATCACAGCAAAGTCAGCAAACTAGGATTGATAACTATCTTAGGGACATTTTGTCATAACTTTCCCCAAGCATGTTATATTTTGGTTAAAGTCCTCCGACTTTGGTGTCAAGCTTTTACCAAATAATACGCTTATCAATGATGAACAATACATATAATATCCATTTACAATTTAAAAGAAACAGAGTCACCCTAAAAAACTAGAACTTTTTTTCACAAAATGTTGTATTTTCCACAAAGTTGGCATTACATTTCAAATTTACTGTCATTAAAAATTCAAAAACGTTAAAAATAATATGACAGTTAAATAAAACAGGCCCAAAAAATGTTTAAACGGAACAAGTTTGGCTTGAGATGTGAAAGATAATATTAGACATTTTTGTAAAAGCGTTAATTTATCCTAGGACACCTAAATGGACTTCTTAACAGTGAGTACTTACATAAATAATTTCTGTTTTGCGTAAAATTTTAAATGATTTAACGTTTAGTACACTATAAACTTATTTAATCAAAAATTAAATACGAACATATATGTTGAGACCATTATTTTCAATTCAGATGCCCTGAACATGTTTTAAAATGCATTTTTTAATTTTTTTGACTTTTCTTACATAACCAGCATAAGTGACATTAATGACAATATACAGGGTAAAATCTGTCACCCTATGGCTAGCCTGCTCTGTTATTTTTTTTAATTGTGAATGGATAGTACAACATAATTTGTAAAAATTCACAAGGTAAGTGTTGTGCTTGAAAAATATTAAGGCTATTGTAAAAATCAATTGAAGGTCATTGTTATTAAAATTCCAAATTAATTCTTATAACTTTACTTATTTGTTTCGTACGTTTCTTGCAAAACATTCTTAAATCATATTAACAGCTCGATTAAACTATTTTATGACCCCTAGCATGCGCTATATTAAACAAATCGATATACTCCAGTTTGATATAATGAAGTCCCCAAGTCTACAGTTTTATTAAAAATTCTTCGCTAAAAGCCCTGTACTACGCATTAGGAGCAATTAGTTTTAAAATATTGCTTAATTAACTTTGAGTGAAATTATTTCTTTTTTCTGCTAAAAAATAGTTATGTACATAAAAACAACTTCCTCTGTATTGAATTTTATTCTTGTAAAAAAATTATCTGAAAAATTATAATAGTTACACTTGGCAGTGTGACCGGTTAATAAGGAAATAAATATAATAGAGCCGATTATAATTTTTTAGGTAAGGATTTAAAAATATGTTTTGTTGTAAATAGAGTGACAACGCAACAGCGGCGGGCTCGCATTATGCGTTAAAGAAGGTAAGTGTTAAGAGGGCTTAGGTAGATTAACGTCATGTATTATTTAAGACAATATTTCTTTGAGACGAGTTTAATTTTCTTTATCAAGGTAATTACTTAGACTTGGAAAATGCTTCTAGAAAGTTTGTGGATTTTCTTCTCTAATTAATTACTTAAGCTTTTGCGAATTAATTGTAAAAAAACTAGGTTTTGTTTCATTCTGAAGAAATTTAATTATTAAATGCTTACTCTTACCTATGCAAGATGCAGGATATACAAAACAACATTTTAGCGTATTTTAAATAAAGAAAATAAAAATAATTTCTTTGTTCTGCACCATTCAAAAAAGAATGTCATATTATTATATGTACATTCGACAGCGTAAAAATGTAAATTGTATGGCCGGTTGCACTGCAACTTTTAACTGAAACCCAAGACATTTGGTCACAACAGTTTTAAAGAATAAATGTCCCCCTATGGACATAATTGCAGTACATTTAAAACCCCTTTATTAAATCAGTAAAACACAGATAGTGTTGATAAAAGCTGTATGCAATTTTTTTAACGTATGCCCCAACCTTAATTTAAGTGACAACATTTTTACCACTTGAAATTCCTGAGAAACTGTATACCGTTAATAAATAAACTGCCAAAGACTCTTAATGTACAGGGTGTCCCACGTAAGATGACCCAACCCCTTATCTCAGGAACTAAAAACGCTAGCAAATTTTTATTTTCGCAGGATTGTTTGTAATGAACCAAATTTTTATTTTTAGTAATGTTCCACTCTACAGGGTGTTCCATTTACTCGGAACACACATCCACTTCCTTATTTTAAATGTAACACCCTATATTTTTTTATATTTTTGAATACTTCCAAAAATAAGGATTATTTTTTCAAAAGTTCGAAATCCCCAACTTTTTTAGTTTTTGCAAAAAAAAAATTTTTCGAAATTTTTGCCAGTTACAGCAGTTTTTTAAAAAAATCATTGCGCTTTTCATTGCTGATATTTTTGCATAAAATTTAAACAACGTATAACTAAGATGCTTAAAAATCATTTTCATTTAATATTTGATCAAAAATCGTAACCGGAAGTGAAAAATCGCCGCCATTGAATATCAATACATTAAAACCGTTTTATTTCTGAAAAATTAAATGCAAAGCTATATTTTTTTCGCCCATTAAATTTATTTTTTAATATCCTTTCATTTGATACCCCACTTCCCTATACCTATCTTCAACCCTTTTGGAGATATTCAATAAGGGTAGTTTTACGAATTGTTTTTACCCCAATTACAAAAAATATATCACTTACATGTCCCCTTTGGACAGATAATTGATTTGTCTAAGCCTTTTTTAAATTAAATTTTAATAAAACATAATTGGGGTAAAAACGGTTCCTAAACACACCCTTACTGAGTATCTCCAAAAGGGATGGAGATAGGTATAGGGAAGTGGGGTATCAAATGAAAGGAAATAAAAAAGTAAATTTAATGGGCCGGAAAAAAATATAGTTTTGTATTTAATTTTTTAGAAATAAATCGGTTTTAATGTATCGATATTCAATGGCGGATTTTTCACTTCCGGTTACGATTCTTGGTCAAATTTTAGATGAAAATGTTTTTAAAGCATCTTAATTATATGTTGTTTAAATTTTATGCAAAAATATCAGCCATGAAAAGCGCAATGATTTTTTTAAAAAGCTGCTGCAACTGGCAAAAATTTTAGAAACATTTTTTTTTTGCAAAAACTAAAAAAGTTGGAGATTTCGGACTTTTAACAAAATAATCCTTATTTTTGGGAGTATTTAAAAATATAAAATATATAGGGTGTTCCATTTAAAATAAGGAAGTGGATGTGTGTTCCGAGTAAATGGAACACCCTGTAGAGTGGAACATTACTAAAAATAAAAATTTGGTTCATTACAAACAATCCTGCGAAAATAAAAATTTGCTAGCGTTTTTAGTTCCTGAGATAAGGGGTTGGGTCATCTTACGTGGGACACCCTGTACCCTACATTTAGCACAAGATTTTCTAACGCAAAATATCAAAATATGGGGTATATAAAGAGTTTTTTTGGCAGTTTATCTGTAAAGGGTACAGTTTTCCAGAAATTTCAGGTGATAAATTTTTTTCCCTTGAATGGGTGTTTAGTGTTATGGTCAAAATCGCAAAATTCTTAAAGATTAAGAAGTTAAACATGCATTATTCATTAACAATATCTGATGTGTTTAACCCATTTTAAAAGAGCCCCATATTACAAAATGGGTTTAAAGTTACCTTTATTATTACCATTATTGTTTGTAAATATTTTATGATGATTGGACAAAACCATTTGGTAAATATTTACGATTAAGTGTTTTTAGTTTACCATTTCCGGTGGGGAAGGGAGTCACTTCTTTAGAAAACTGGTTTTTGTAAAAGTCTTGTTTATTTTTCAGCTTTTTCCCATTAACAAAAAGGACATTGATAGCTGACATTATTGCGTAAAATAAAGTACATACCTACAACTACAGTATTGTAAATAATAAGCATATTTCATACCCACTCATAACAATTTAATTTACTTAAAACCGAGCCCAAACCATTTAAATGAAATGTTATTACAAAGGATACCTTACATGGATTTATCTCGGGTGAAGTTCATTGCTTACAATAAATATTAAGTTAATTATTATCCATTACACACAATTTATCTTACAGTTACTACGTAAATAAATTAAATTGCATATGAATTGTTACAATTCCCAACAATTTATTATTCAATTTATTTATGTATGGCTACTCTACTTAGGATTGCTTTAAATTTGACTTAACATTTAAACTAAAAGCAAAGCATTATTAGTGTTTTATAATAAAGTTATAATTCTGCACATGATTAGTAACTAAAATTTTAGGGTCTCATTTTCAAAGAAAATCGATAACCGAAATTCCTGCAATTAAAATGTTTGATCATGGGCTTTAACCTGCGATGGCCTGCGTTTAACGGGATAGGTGTGTTCGTTAACAGCACTATATGGCATTACTAAAAGGATTACTTTTATGACAACTAAACTGCAAGTGGAAAATATTATCTTTCTTTAGTTTCTTTGTACCATTACTAATTATGGCAATACGTATACAGGTGTACCAGAATTGGCGCACCACTTGTATGGTACGTTGTGGTTGTTGAGGCATGCCTAGGGATCCAAAAAAAATCTTATATACCCTCGAGATATAAGGCCCCAAAGTGCAAACTTTAATCGCTTGTACCATTAAAACAACGGCACGTATTAACGAAAAATTTGGCTTAATACAAAGATACACCTATATTAAAATAGTTAACTATTTGTTTATTTTTAAAATTGTCAAATTACATTTTTGTGATCAATTTAATTTCACAAAATTTTCATGAAATAAAGTTAAAAACAATGTCAATAAAATCTGATGCAAATAGGTATGATCAAGAATCATTGATGAGGTTTAAAGCGCCCTTTCTTTAACAGAGTTGCCAAATTTATCGAACCTTTACCGTATTTTTTTCAGAGATAAGAGAAGATGGATTTTTTTAAACAATTTTCTGGACATCCTTGGTCATACCATACAGGTGATGCGCTAATTCTGGTACATACTGGAAAGGAAAGGATTGTTCACACAAAAAGAAATGCTTAAAACAAGACATATTTTTCTTTTAATGTAAATAATTACTTCAAGAATATATTGCCATGTGGTTTATAGATTTCTATTTTTATAAAATTTGTTGTGCATAAGATCTCTAAATAATGTGCTCATAAGAATCTCTAAAAACGCTCTTTTATGTGGAGGATCAGACCAACAGAAGATTTGTAAAGTTTAGAATAAGTTAATTGCTTTATCCAATTACGTTCATAAAGTCTACAATACGTTTAAATTTATGACCGGACCTGTGAAATGATGTGCAATTTTAAATTGTTACTAAACCAAAACCATTAGGGTTTAGAAATTTTTTGTTATTGTTATTTCAAATTTGTATAAATTAATACTAAATTAAAACAGAATAATTCGACGTATATTTTTAAAATCAATGTGAAAAACTGTGCTTTTTATAAACTTGTAAAATAGGATACAAAATGATATTTTCCGGGAAAAAAAGTTTGTCTTCCAGTTCATAATAATAACAACTTACAAACTTGCGACGTTAAAACTGGCAATAAATACCAAGAAACATGAAAGATATTAATCGTTAAAGTTTTTCACCGCACCTAAAAATCTAAAATGTAAATTTTAAAGTCTAGGTATTGAAAATTACACTTTTGGATCCATAGAGAAAAGTTGTAAAAATTTAGTGTATTAAAGAAAGTTTTAAAGAAAAAGGTTCCAGTAGAAAACTTTGCAAAAATATGAGCTTTTAAGTTTACACTGAGTAGTTATTTGGGTGCAAAAAGTGCCTTAGTTATGACGAAATTGCATGGCTATGAGAATTTAAGAGGACATTGCCTCGCAAGCGCTTTATGTTATAATTTTAGTCAAGGTATGTCGTTCAATCAGGTATTTTATGACTTCTTGACTACCACTTAATATCATTAATAAAGGACCCTTTATAAGGATATACCTGGCGAAAATAATTCAATTCAGTAAAACTAAAGATCATTCTGACCTCCTAATATTTTTCAATAGAAAGCTATTAAAGTGCAAATTTAACTTTTTAGTCAATTTTATGAATTTTTATCAAGGAAAGGAAGTACATTTAAAAGTAAAAAGTAAAGTAAGAAATTCCAGATTTGTTAAATAGAAAATGCAGCTAAATGTTCGCCCGGCGCATTCGCCATATTATTACAGTGAGTGCGCAATAAAAATCATGTTCCAGGAGAGGAAGACATTAAATAGGCTAAAACCATGTCTATCGACTTATTTTTTGTGAGATAAAATTAAAATAATCAAAAAAATGAGCTGCACGTTCATCGACAGTATCTTTGCATTAAAAGTTTTACCTCAGTTTATAAATTTATAGAGTTACCTACTTTATCTTTAATAATTCCTTCTCACGTCAAATATGTGTGGATAATGTATAAACAATTTTACACCGCTTTTGAGTCGATGAGGTCGAGACTTCCTGAAAGTTTTTTTTACATATTATTTATAGTAAAACTTTCGGTTGATGCTACAGGCTTAAAAAGATAAAAAGTATTCAAAAGTTTTTCTTAACGCGCTCATATTAAAGGTCTGTAGATTTTCTTGTCATCAATCATTCAGAATGTATTTCTAAATTGCTTTTTTTTATTAAACCAAGCAACAAAAAATTCTTTATATACCTTTTGAATGTAATATTCCTTGAATCCTAGAAGTATACTTTAGGCTCAATGTTATTTATATAAATAAAATCATAAATGTTAAAAACATATTTGTTTTAAGGCTAAAGATTCCTATTCACAGTTTCAAAGATATGGGCTCCTTGTACTATCGTGGACATGGAATTTAAAACGATTTTTTATTAGCCACCTTTGATTTTTTGAATTTTACTCTATTCTAAATGGGGTTTTTTTATGTCAGTTTTCGAATGTTATTTTGACAACAAATGCGTCAAATGTATATTATTAAAATAAATTATGAAAACTTTGCTGCCGGCGAGAAAAATAGTAAGAAGATTTCATTTTTTAAATAATTTTGTTTTAGGATAACAATAAGGCTCTAATCTTCGGAAAACATCAGATAAAATGTTTCTTGTTAATGTCTACTTCGCATAAAACTTGAGATGTTGAGCCACTATTTTGACCATATTTACAATGCAAAAATTGATCGTTTAAAATTCCATGTCCACGATAGTATAAGTCATTTCCGTTGAGCTCCCGTCAATTTTACTAAATAGTGCATCTACAAAGTGTCCAAAAAATTGCGCATAAACGCAAAGGTACGCTCTTGGGGCATTCTCAGGAATCCCTAAAGAATTATCAAAAAAAATCCATTAGTTGTATCGAGAAAATGCGAACAAAGTTGCATAAGGTCGGCAACCCGGTTTGTAAAATACATCTTAAAAACTCTATTTAGATTCGTAAGCATACATATTAACATTGTTGTCAGTTTCATTTCATAAATTTTTTTTAAAATTAAATTGATTATAAAAATGTAATTTGACCATTTAAAATATAAACAAATGGTAAAATAATTTAAAATAGAATGTGCCTTTGTATTTAGCCATTTCTTTCGTTAATATGTGCTGTTATATTCGAGATATAAACTTTTAAAATTTCGCCCATTGGGTCCTCATATCTCCGAGAGTATTTGAGATTTTTGATTTTTTTTTAAATTTTTTGGGGCTTCCTAGTCATGCCCCAACAACTTACCATCGCGTTTATGCGGCATTTTTTGGACATCCTGTATATGACGCAAAAATTTCAACGAAGGCAAGAGGGTATAAATACATTGAGCCACTAAATGACTTGTTGACCAAACTCTTTATTTTCATAAACAGGGTTTTACAACGTTCAAATCAAATTAAATAACGTGTGGCCCTCAAAAAGCGCACGAACTCATAACGTTCTACTTATAGTTTTTACAGAATTGAAATATTAGGAGTTCTATAAGGAGATTTTAAGCCTCCTTTTACATGTATTTACTTGCTTAAGCGGAAATTACATTAATTTTGTATTTTTAAATGGAACACCCTGTACATTTTGAAACTTTTATTGACATTGTTTTAATAAGAATACAATCGTTTTTAAAAAAATGATGTATCACTAACATTAACGATTCTATAGCTCTTTGAAAATCACCTAATTTCATCATAATCGTCTGTCGTAGTCATATTCCTGAAGCATAATTGCAGTGTCCTCTGTAGGGACTAAATTAGCTCATTTTCAAAGTGCTATAAAATCGTTAATATTGGTTATACATTATTTTTTAAAAAATTATTGTTTTTTCATTAAAAGAATGTTCCTGAAAATGTCAAAAAATATAGGGTGTTCATTTAAAAATACAAAATTAATGTAATTTCCGCTTAAACCGGAAGTCATACATTTTTGTAAATCCATATAAAAGAAGGCTAAAAGTCTTCTTAAATAACTGCTAAAATTTCATTTCTGTAGAAAGTATGCGTAAAAAGTTATGAGCTCGTGCGCTTTTTGCGGGACACACGGTGTTTTTATTGGTGCTTTATAACAGGATTTACACAGGTCATTTACTCACTGTAGCATGACATTGTTTAAAACTTTGCTTTCTATGAAATAGAGTCACTTAGATTTAAGGGAACAGTTAAAAGGTGCAGTGCAACCGGTCATATGCCATTCTTTCTTTAAATGATTTTTACAAGATAGATCATGAACTTGACATTACACATCTTAAGTTAAATTTTAAGTGCGTGTTAAAAAGTGTTAAAAAATTACGGCCTTTTGGTTGTGCGAAAACAAATAAATTTAAAAAAATCCATTTAACAATTATTCTGTGTGTCAAAAGGCATGTGACAGAATTAATGCCTAGTTCATAAACATTTATTTAAAAATCATCCAAAGTAAGAACTCCTTAAAGTTTTAGGCAATTCATTGGTTCATTTCAACCAATGAGATGTCGTAAATTTCTTACTTAAAGTGATTCTTCTTTAAATGACTCTTAGATAAAAGCTTGTGAATCCACTATTCAGTTCTGTTTACTCATAGTTATTTTACGAAAACTTTGTCGGATAAATAAAAAATCAGTCATACTTATTTAATTCCACTACTTTGTTTTTGTTAAATATTTTGCTTTTATTAATTAAATTTAATTTAAATGACATTCTTGTAAACTTGCTTGTACGAAGACGAGCTGGTATACATTGACCGACTTAAGTTTCTAAATCTTTGGCATAGTCTGCTTTTAATTAAAATATTTCTCTGGATTCTGCTTTAATATTTAAACAAAAAATAAAATATTAAAAGCATAAAAAGTATTACGTTTATTGTTGTTTTCGTTCAAATGATATTGTGGAAAAAAATCCAAATTCCATGTTATCCTTGACGTTGAATACCAAGTACTATTTACTACACAAAGAACAACAATTCTGACACTTTGTTTTTTTTGCAAAAAGTACACTTCACTATTTTGTAATAAATTACAACACCTTTGTTTGCTTTATAAACATTGAAGTCAAAAGAACCAAGAAATATCTTAGCGACGGAATAACGGTGGATTGCACGCACGAGGTGACCGCGATTTCGCGTGTACAAGCACAAGTAGGCTTCGAAATAGGGAAATTACGATCGCTCCTTACGAGGCTCGGCACCCTAGATAGAAGCTGTGTGAGGGTGCACGCTGTACTGGGTGGATAAAGCGCCCGGGAACGGCTGTATTCCCCACTCCTGCCACCATAGCGCACTTAGTCTTTGCGTTACTGTCCTGCTCTTAGTGTGCTTGACCACGGATTCATTGAGTTAGGTTAGGTGCATGTCTATTGCATATTCACAAGTGGCCTTCAGAAAAGTTGCTTCTGGAAATTTGCTTATTATTATAACGTCTTTGAAGTAGTATACCGTGTGTCTCGCAAAAAGCGCACGAGCTAACGTTCTACCTATAGCTTTTACAAAGTTAAAATTTAAGGAATTGTCTAAGGAAACAGAGGAAAAACCATGAGAAAAATAACTCCAGCATAAAATATACGTTGGAAGTTCTGAGCTCCCGCTTTTTGCGGGACACACGGTATATTTTACATTTCAAAATTTTTTGTTTCTTTTTTGAAATTAAATTAGAAAATCTTAATGTAGCAGGCAACTACTATTAAGTATTTATTACTTTATGTTTACAAGTAATACAAAATATATATAACTGGGTCAGCCATTTTCTTATTTAGTAGGTATTTGTTTTTCCCAGAAACTTTCAAAGCAAGCAATTATTTTTAAAGATTTTTTAAAAATCCACAAAAAAATCAAACAATATTAAAAAAAATACCTTAGATATACCCGATATATACCCGATAGGATAAATTTTTCTAGAAAATCGCCCTCCAGTAAACAATTGATCACTTTTGCCTTTTTATAAAATGGCGAATGTGCCGGAATAGGTACTATTCACTTTTATTGCTAACTACTGCGACCCTGTTATCGAGGGGACAAACTAACAAAAATTACTTTTACAGACGTCACAAAAAGTTACCATCTAGATTTTGATTATAATAAGGCGTAAAGGATTTAAAAAAATGAACAAGGCACTGCTAGAGTGCCTCGATGTCATTTTGACAGATATTGTCGCCTTATAGAGTGGCGACATGCATCATTCCCTCTCTGTCATACAGATTATGTCATAAATTGTACTTGTAAGTTGTAATTGTTGTCATCTTTGCTAATATGTGAATGACATAATCTGTATGACAGAGTGGGAATGATGCATGTCGCCACTCTATAAGACGACAATATCTGTCAAAATGACATCGAGGCACTCTAGGCACTGCTACATGTCTGACAAAAAAAGTGACACTTATCTTATTGGAATTGTCAATTGTCAAAACAATAAAGTAATCACTTTTTTCTACAATGTAGTAATGGTAATATTTATATTTTTCTAATCTACTTTGCGATAATTAAGTAGATCTTATTTGTTGTGCTAAAGTAAAGACACAAATATTTTCAACAATTCCTTATTCCTGATGAATGACATTTTTAGTTCAAAATAAATAAAATTCTTGTTGACACCGTTGGTGAGCAGACAGACTAACCGCTATGACGTCATCGTAAGATTATTATTCACTATATTCTAGAAAACTTAGCCTAAAACGTTCATAATAATAAAAATTATAACCAACATTAATTATTTGTAAATGCGTTAAAAATAAAAAATTTGTACGTCCGATCGCAAAATAAAGTTTTAAAGCCCGAGTGACAGAGCATAAAGTGTCACTTTTCAGCTTTAGGGCCAAAAATAGAACATTTCGGCATTAGGGCAAAAAAAAATATCACGCGGGCGTATAAACGTCCTTTTGCGACCTGTCGATCAGAAAATTCTTTTTGATTAAGCTTTTTTCAGTACAGTCGTACAAAAAATAGTGTATGCACCTCTGGCATAAAGTTTTTATTTGGCCCCTTAGATGACTTTAACTTTCACTCGTTGGCCAAAAGGTGACACTTAACGCCCTTAATACATAAATGTCTATTGTACATTTTTTACATCGTTTATAAATATGTATTACATTTTGTCTACCTTCTTTCAAGCAAAATGTTTTGTAGTTTTGTATTTACTATTTTCAAATATTGATTTTCCGAAGTATTAGTTTATTGTTACCATGTACATAGGTATACTTTTATTTTTCATTTTTGCAGGGTTTATAAATGGGTTATCGCAGCTGCCATACAGGCCCACGTATTTATAAATAAAAATCAACAGCATCTTGGAGTTTATCTCCGCAGCGACGATATCGAAGTCGTGTCCGCTTGATTAAAATTAAATCTGTCCTGCTGTAGCTTAAGTATTAGACAGGAGATTGAGTTGATTGCAAAGAGAAAAAAAAAACAAAAAACAAAAACGGAAATTGGGTGCTACGCGGAGCATGTATTTGAGTTTATAGTATCCAGTTTAGTCAAGTTGCTTCAATAAAAGTTACGAAAATCCTAGACAGCTTTTGATTGGTTGCTCATTTTAGACAAAGATAATAAAACAGTGTAGGTAAACATACAGAGATAATGTTTTGAGATCAAATTTAACAATACAGGGGGTCCCATTGATATAGTACACTGAGTTAACCACGTATTCTTTGGACAAAAATAAGAAAAAAAGTTCATATAAACATGTGTCCGACTTTGATCCCTTAGTGAGTTTTAGCCCTCCAAAAAAACCCTAAAATCGTTTTTTTTTGAAATATTTCCGAAACGAATAATTTTTTCAAAAAATTGTATGGGACCTTTTTGATTTATCTAATTACTAGAAATATTATCTCACTTTTGAAAAAAGTGTATATATCAGGGGATTCTTGGGGGGCTGTAAGTTAAACAAAAGTCAAAATCGTACATATGTTCACAGGAACTTTTTTTCTTATTTTGGTCCAAGGAATATGTGGTTAACTCAGTGTACTATATCAATGAGACACCCTGTATAAGCGCCTCTGTCTAACTATAGTGATTAAATGTCAAATTGACAGACCTGGGGACGTGACAAAATTCCGGGTAGGGCCACCATTATAATATGTTTTTCACCCTTTCCGTTTGTACCGAAGTCGCCGGTCGACGCATCTTAGATACGTCCAAATACGTCAGAAATAAATGAGTCAATCTGACGGCTTCTGAGATGTGTCGACCGGCGACTTCGGTACAAACGGAAAGGGTGAATAACTGGAGGTCCAAAATGTAAAACCTTAAATTGGCGTAATTCTATACCTGTCTGGGAAATGGGGTTATGAGCAGTATGCTTGCTGCGCTCGTACTGAAATGCATCCTACAAATGTAGACTACAAATCTAGGTATAAACTTTTACCTGGTTTTATATTTTGATCAAAGGATTTTCTGGAAACACATTATGACAAAAATTATACAAGTGTCATCATTTATAAACAAACATGAGTCTGTCAGATGCCGGAAAAATATTTAAAAAAAATTATATTTCCCCAAAAATAATATGTATTTTTGCACTACTAATGATAAATATGATGGATATCACTACATCAACATTCTGTTATAATTATCACGAAGATCTTCATAAAAACACAACAGAAAAGCACCCAAAGGAAGAAGATTGTGAATACGATTCGCCTTGTTTCTCCGTGGTGTATGAAGAAAGTGGAGTTTTAATTAAACATGGTGGATGCGGCAACGAAGACACATGTGACAGATATTCTAATGTTAGGCTGTGCAAACAGTGTCTAACAGACATATGCAACGAACCGAATTCATTGCAAAGATACATGGACATGGTAAAGCTTAATGACACCTGCGGTAAAAAATCTAACAAGTAGCATTTTTACATATTTATTGATTTTTTTTATTTAAAGAATACGTTATTATATACAATAATTAATAAAACATTATTTATGAACAAAGGTCTTGTGCATAATGTATGTTAACACTGTCCAATTCTATAAGACATTTACCTGTATGTTTTCCGGAGTATTTCTCCTTTAACCTATATTTAGTGTACTACGCGTGATCTATAAAGCTGGATTTCCACCTAATCGGCATTTTCCGATTGGTCCAAATCGGCTCTTTGCCAATTGGCACAAAATAGACGTTGCCACTGTCATTTGGCAGAACCGATCGGTTAATTCGGAAAAGCCAATCGGCAAATGCTGATTAAGTGGGAGTATGCCTAAATCGGAGCTTTACTTAATCAAATATTTATTTTTAATGATCTATTAAAGTTTTAAACAATTCCTTTGGTGACTGAATATAGAGAACACTTGATTGTGATTAAAATTGATATAATAAATATTTGCAAATACTTTGGGTTTTAAAAATTCTACAGGAAGAAAAACTGATCTCAGGCAAAGAAACAAGACTAAAAAAATATATTTCTTATTTGAAACTAACCAGGCGGGCAGCGTTGCATAAAGTTAAGGAAGTATTTGATGACAGGAACTTCTAAAAAGAGTTAAACATAAAACAAAGTTTGTTCAACTTCAGTTAAATAAAGTAAAAGATAAGATGGATGCACTAGTTACTTGTGCCTTTTATTTATTACTTCACAGATATGGTTTTCTTCTCAAATTTCTATTTAAAAGTCCTTAGAAGTTGCTGGATACATGTTTTTAAAATTAAAGTTTATAAAATAATTTCTCTTATCAAAAATAACCAATATAAATAGATTGCATAGTAATGTTCCGCAAAAGTAAGCCTGTTGTCAAATGATTTGCCGAGTGCAAGCCACGAGGTGAATAATTAAAAGATAACACCCTTACTTTTAAGGTATATTGCGAAAATTTATCAAGAGCACGAGGGCTATTCGACACGATTATTTCATTTATAAATAAATACTATTTTTTATTCAACAAAGTAATATTAATTTCATTTAAACACTGAACCGAAAGAACAATTTTTGACAAAACTAACAATAAATCATAATATTGAATTCAGGTATTTTATTTTGCTGTCAGTGCTTGCCAACGGAATATTTCAACTCAGGTTGTTGCCAACGGGTTATTTCTGGTAAATGTCGCAGTAAAATGCTTCAAATTTTGACATAAACCTCTAATTTGACATATAAATAAAATAATTAGATTTATTTTGAGATAACTTTATTATTTTTTTACCACAAATTACATTTTTCTAAACTATTCATTTGGTCCCCAAAATGGCAATTAAAATCATATGCAAACTCTGTTAGTTCTTCTAATGGTCCATTGACTCTATATCTTCCTGGTGAATGTTTTGAGTCAACGCCATCTACTATAAGTTTATTGCAATGTCTTAAGGAGGACGAAATCCAAAAAAGTTGGTTTGGTGTGTATGTCAATCCGGGTAAAGTAGGTTCAATTCCATTTTGTTCAGTCCATTGGACATACGTGTCATATGCAATTTTCATTCCTGTGAGGTCCGCCATATCTTCTTCTCGGGTTGATGATGTATTAAGCTACAGAGAATATTAAAATGTTTGTTTATTTATGAAATGAAATATCTACCTTTCCAGAGGAATAATAGTTAGAAACAAAATTATAAAGTTTTATGTAAGAAACAAAAGTTCTTTAGGTTTAGGAAAAATAGAAATAGCAAAGCTAAATTCTACAATTTCTCTCGAGTACATATTCCACACATTTGCAAAAAGTGATTTTCTTTTAAAAGTAACTTACATGAAGGCCTGAATGATCCACTTGTGACAAGTGTTGATAATGTCTAGAAAGGCATTGTAGTTTTTCTTCATAATTTAACAGTGCTGAAGGGGTCCACAAACTTCTAAGTTCACCTTTTTGTGTTCTGTATTCTGATTGCATAAATGCGTGCCATATTTCATGTGCTATTATTGTTCCTAAAGATCCATAATTCATGTACATAGGACGGTCTTTTTGAAAGAAAATACCACTGAGCAGGCCAACTGGAAATCCTAGAAACAAGCAGTGTTAAAAACATAGCGATGCAGTGATTCTATATGTGCGAGATTAATAATCATAAAAAAACTTACGAAGTATTTTTTCATGCGGTTCCAGTTTTATTTTAAGACCAGTGACAAAAAATGGATCATCAATCCAATTTTCGTGTGGAACTTCATGAAGTTTTCCAAATTTATTATTAATGTTTACAAGATCCAAATTCAATGCTGACATTAAAAAATTATCTTCCCAAATAAGTGTCTACATAAATAATAATGCTACATACTTTAGGTAATCTTCTTAAACTATTATAAATAGGTATAAACTTACTGTTTCGTATACTCTAGTTTCCTGAATACTTTGTAACAAATCATCAAATGATACATATTCTTCGACGGTTGTTAATAAATTTTCAACAGCCATACTTTTTGTTTTTAAATCCAACCATTCAAGATTAAACAAATTAAACTTAAATTGAATTTTTATGTTTTGAACTATTTCCATTACAATCTTCTTTGCTTCTTGATCAAAATTATTTTCGATAAATATTGCTGACACAACAGGACCCATCCTAAGCATAAAAAATCGAATTTAAATAAAATAAAATAGGAGACGTACAATAGATAAACAATCAATAAACATTTGTAGAAGAAAAGTACACTAAAGGCTGATCCGGCGCATCCACCAAAATAATACGATTAATTACGATTCTAAGATTTATCGATAGATGGCGTTTACTGCTTTAAATTATCGAAATTAGGCAATCTTTAAATGCATTAATTTGGTAGCGTTAATTTAGGTGGAGGTTGGCGTAATGGGCGTTCCTAGGCCTTCGCCATCAAATTTAATAATAAAAAAAAATTTAGGTGGAGTTAAATGGCTTTAAGTGTCGTAAAGTTAATTTAATTTAACTGTAAATTATATACTTAATATCTTACAAAATTTTAACACCGGCAACGACCAAATAAATTTGTGCATTTTATTTTACCTAATTATCTAAAAGGATGCGCACCTTTCTTTGACTGTCTCAACACACATGCTCCATCGAGGTTTTCGAGACATCTTGCCGTTAACTTTATCCAAATATTCATACGCTTTTTCCATAACAGACGCTGGCAGAAAGTTGATTAAATGCTGGACGGTGTGCCAAGCCATAAAATTAGCTATAACCCTGAAATAATAAACAGTGGAGTCGTCTTGGAACAGCAATTCTACTCAACGAATGAGAATGACCTATTTTGGAAACATTATACGACCATCATAATTTAACCGGCAATTTAAATAAACCAATTTTTGTCATAATTTAACACTGTGTGTCTGTATAAAAAAAGTATCTTTTTATGATCAAATCTAGTAGTTCACGTGGTAAAAGATTCGGTTAAAAACTGTACCTACCTTTGGTAAAAAATTACAAGTAACAGAATTATTTCAATGGTAACTTAGCATATAGTTTTTTATTTTGGATATTCGTTAGATATACCACATGTGGTGAATATTTTTTTGAATATATTTTTAGGTTCCTATCATGGCAAAGAACACTGGTATGCTCGAGGCTTGAATAAAATTCGTTCATTTCTGCGCATGACGTCATGTGGTATGAAACCAAAGCGGGAATCTAGTCACCTAGTCATTATTTTGATTTTCAAACATAAAAAATATGAAGCGTTTTAAATCTAGTCACCATGTTTAAACTTGTTATTTATCTGACGTTTATATGTCAAGCAGTTTTAAAAACATTTCAGCAAATTTTTGTGGTGTTTTATATTATTCAAAAGTTTTTTATTGTTGTTATTGTTTATTTTTGTAAAAACTATTATTTTTAAACAAGTTTTTGAGTGAAGTAATTCGTGATTTTTAAAAACTACTTAACGATGGTTTATTGTGCGGTAGCGAGTTGTAAAAGTGGAAACCATTTGGTTCTTACAAAAGGCAGCTACATTAATACTCTAATTTTCGAAAAGATGTGGACATGACCAAAATATGGGCTATACATCGCTTGTGGAGAAAGAAAAAACGAAATTAACTTGATAAATGGTTTGTGATATTTGAATTCGTAAAACAGTTTTTCTGTTCAGTATTTACACAACAATACATTTTAGTAATTGTAGAATAATACTTAGTTTAAATGAATAGTAGCAGACCTCTCAAAAACAGAACACTAAGGGTTCGCATATCTTTAAATAACAATAAAATAAAAGTAAAATCTGACATATATTTGAAGACGTTTGTTTTGTGTATTTTGACGTTTGTACTGACGGACAAAGGGAATGTGACAGCAACCACATGACGTCACAAATGCTTGGTCAAGTAGGCCAAAAATGCGCGAGAACATACCGGATACTTTGCCATGGTTCCTATGGAAATTTTTTGGTAAATTTCACGATACCAATTTGCTACAAAAATACACCGAGCGCTTGCGCGAGGTGTATTTTTAGGACCAAGTTGGTAGAGTGAAATTTAAAAAGTTTCCATAGGAAACTTAAAATATGTTCTAAAAAAATATTTAACACGAGTGGTATATGTCAAGATTATACAGGGTGTTACCAAATAAGTAGGAAAAAATCAGGGGGTAATTCCTGAACCCATTTTAAAAAAAAAAGTTCCTATAAACATATGCCCGATTTTGACTTTTATTATTCTTACAGCCACCTAAGGGCCCCCACTATTAACACGTTTTTTTAAATTTTACAAAGAGGAAAATATTTCTAGTGATTAGATAAATCAAATAGGTCCTATAAAATTTTTGGAAAAAATTATTCTTTTCAAAATTATAGCGAAAAAACTGATTTTTTAGGGGTTTTTGGGGAAGCTGTATCTCAGAAACGAAGGATTTTCGGACACATGTTTATATGAACTTTTTTTCTTAAAATCGGTTCAGGAATTACCCCCTGAATTTTTTCCTACTTATTTGGTAACACCCTGTATACCGAAAGATAAAACATAACGATTTAAACGGATTATAATGTATTTTTTACTAAAATCTTTAATAAAAACATAAAATTATCAGTCATAATTTACTGTCAGCAAAATATTCGCGAATATTCTGCACCATGCAAAATATTCGCTGTAAGATGTCAGAAAATGATATCTCAGATTGTCGGAAACCACTATGAGGTATATAATCTGATATATTTTATCCTAGTAAAAAAGTTGATCGCAATGTATCCAAAATTATATTTTAATTACCTCTTTGATGTAGTTCGTAAGATGTACTCCAATTGTTTAAGATACAGTGGATTTTTAACCGACACTACTTCGTCATATGAAACTTTGCTGGCTGGATAAAGAAGTCCATCGATAAAATTAAACCAATTTATGCTTTGATAAGAATACTGTAGTTCAGAAAGTGCTAAGGGATTATATTCTTTTGTGTCGTTTAATGCTGCTGCGTCTTCTGAAATCTAAAATAGGAAAGTTTTTGCTTGGACTTTTTACCAAATCACCTTTGTTACCTACAAGCAGAGGCAGAATATGGCAGCGCAAAGAAACTGCTCTTAAAATATGAATCTACCAAATTTGTTTTATGTATAATTAAAATTTAAACATAAAAGGGACGCATTGTTAAATAAGCCCAATTATCTTTGTAAATAGTAAATTGAATAATGGAGTGAGTAAACTAAGACGCAGAAATTAAGACATTTTGCGTTAGTTTTGGTACAAAAAATACATGTATACATTATTAATTTAGTAGATTGCAAAATTTGCAAAACACGAAAAAAAACAGGGGACTGGATCACAGGTTTAGGTCAGAAAGTATAAATATAGATGGAAACCTGGTATTTTTTGCATGTAAAAGTGGAATCCGTGTTAGGAGTCGCATTTGCGGCATATGAGGTCTGTTTAACACAGATTGGAGAGCGGCTTGCACATGCAAGTGCTTAAGGTCGATTATGCTTTCCGGTTTTTCAACTCAGAATTGCAAATTTCCTTTAAATGTGAGGTCATTTGCATTCCAAGTGTCGCCGGAAATGTTTCTGATTGATCAGCTATACAACGTTTGCCATCGACACAAGGAGTGATTTCCTTTCTTTTTGACTTGGAAAAAACAATTTACTTTTATGAGAAGCATTGTCTTAAATTGGCTTTCGCATTAGCTCGAATTTTGTTTTAGCTTTAAACTTGATTGTACTATAAAACGTTTCTATGTTCCATTAAGTAGGTACAGAAACACTTACTCCAGAGTTTCTTCTATCAATTACGAGGGTTTTTATTTTTTAATTTGAACATCGACAATGCTATTTCCAAGGCTATTTTCCAAGAATTAAATATAGTTCTTTATCAAGTGATTATTGTGGGAAACATTGCAAATAAATTAATGATTTTCGAAACAATGTAGGTACGTATAATTTATAAATTAAATAAAATACAGAATATTTTTACCTCGATTTTTACTAAAACTGTTTTATGGAAAAGATAAAAGTTATATGAATTTTTTTTAACTTACCTTTGCTAATTCTAGAAGAAGGTTTAACACTTCCCTGTGTTCTCTTCTTGCGATATCTTTGTTTGCACCAAATAATTTTGAAACATCCTCCATGTAATTCAAATAGTGATCCTGAATATCCTGACTAATTTTAGAAGGACTGTAATGGGGATCCTCAAGCTACAAATTTGATTTTTAATATCAACGTCATACAGTGTTTAAAAAGAAATAAACCAGAATGTTCGGCGAGCAAGGTTTTTCACAATGAAATTGACCCAGCAGATTCTTAGGATTAACGTTGTGGAAAGTACGTCTAAATGGAATTCATTTTAAACATCCGTATTTCGGTACAATTTATTAAATTTTTGGTGAATAATATGGTCTTCAGTTGTTTCATCATGTCTTAATAGTTCAATATTTTAGAATCGTCTTAAAAAATTAAAAACAATAATTTATCAAATTTTTATTGATTACAGTTAACGTAAGTCCGAGTGTAAATCCATTTATTATGGTATTAATGTCCGGATTCACCGCACATTCTTAACTGTGCCCTAAATAAAGTGACTGTTTTCCATAAACAGGGTTTGACAACTGTAGCCTAGACATTGTTTAAAATTGTGCTTTCTATGAAAGACAGTCACTTAGATTTTAACAGTTAAAAGTTACAGTGCGACCGGCCTTAAGGATCAAATATAGTTTAGGTTATAATAATAGTGAGATGTTATAGTAATAGCGCAGAAGTTAAAACATAGACAACCCGGGTTCCAATAGATAGTTGGTGCATAAGCAATAAGCATCTATGGGTTGATAGTCGCGCTGCCTATCTTTTAACTTCTGCGCTATTACTATAACATATGCACTATTACTATCGGGTGAGCAAATAAAAACGGCCCCTAAGTAGGCTATGAACAATGTAAAATCTGTCAATTTACAATATTTTGACAATCCCCATGGCCTACTTATGGGCCGTTTTTATTTGCTCACTCGATATAACCTCAACTATGTTTGATGCTTTAGTTTTATTAGTGTGACGTCACTAAAGCCAATCGGTTTCATGGCTTTGACGTTTTGACAATTAACTCGACAAGTGCTTCTTGACTCGTAGTTATCGAAACCATGGAAAATAGCTTCAGTGATTTCACCACTATTATGTCGAATAACCAATTTAAACTTAAAAAAAAAAACTGCTTATCAATGGGCCAACTTAAGTTGGAAATTGTTACAAGTAGGGTACCTACAGCGTATAATAATGACATATCTTTGAAGAAACTTAATACATCTAAAGCAAAGACATTTATGCAGAAAAAATAAATAAGAGGATGTTGCAAGTCGGCATATTTTTATTACATGAAAATAAAATGAAAAAAATATGTACGTACAGTTAAAATGTATTTGTGCGGATTCTTTTTATCCTTTTCCATGGAAAGTATTATAAAGAACTCAAAATTAATCCCAATGTTTCTCAGTTTGTGTATTGCGTTTTTCCAGTCGAAATCTTTTTCGTTCCAATTATTTCCCTCAAGTGTTGGCCAACCTCCCATTTTATTTAGCACCTAAAAATATATCTGAAGATTCTGGATCGAAATATACTATTAATTTATGGTTAGTTTTGCACAGAGTGCCTTGATTTTGACAGATATATATATTCCATCTCTGTCATACAGATTCTGTCATCAACAGTCATAGTGACAATAGTCAACAATTAATAATGGTTGGCAGATGCATGGACAATATCTGTCAAAATCGTCGAGGAAATCCAGTTTTGCATTTATTTTAAAAACTAAACTAAAAATAGGTAGAAGTAGAAACCGATAAAATGTATGCTCTACTTTTGACTGATTTGTTTGTCAAAGCTATCTAGATCTATTAGGTTTATAAAAGAATTTTTGTTTCTAAAATTCAGGAAATATTTTCTTTTTACATAAAAGAGAAACTTGACAAAATTATTAATTTATTAAGAGAAAAATTATAAATTAGTTTAATTAATCAAAATGTAAATTCTTTAAAATTTGGGAGGCTTCTAGTTCCTGGTACCCTCTTTGTTATAAATTGGTCTTTTTCAAAAATAGTGTCTTCTTTTATAAAATGTACATTTAACAAACAATATTAATAAAGATTATATATATAGTTGGTATAATACCTGTTTCATCCAAACCAATCCTTCTGATTCAATAGCATTTTCATTCATACAAGCCTTATAAAATTTCTTAGCTAGATTAAAAGCTGTGGGTTGATTTGGAGTAGTGTTTTCAATATCTGTTAAATTTTCAGAAGGTTTATCCAAATAATTGCGAAACTGCGCCTGAATTTCTTCTTTCATTACATCCTAAAAAAATATCTTTAAATATTTATGAATGACGTTAATGTATTGTAAAATGATGGGGAAAATATTTAAAAATAAAATATATAAATTTTTGTGAAGCCATGCTCCTTCCATGGGGTCGTGGAGACCCCATAATATAACAGCTGGCTTGAGAATAAGTAGTGATAGTAAAATTGGTTTTTGTACCTGCACTGATCTTGATTGTCCTCCTAAACTGTCAAAATTTGTATTGGCCAAAAACTGACCACAAGAAAATCTGTAAAAATCCTCACATGGACTAACTTTAGTATCAACATAATTCATAAGTTCCATGGCTGTCCGAACACAACTTGAATTTGTGCATACTTTATTTCGGTCTAAAATGCAAAATTAGGTAAAAAAAAGAAATTGTATGAGTGCTCGACGTATACGTATGATGGTGTTTGTTAGAAACTCACCAGCAAAAACCATATAAACGACAATAGCTATAATTAGTAGACTTAAAAAAATTATTGAAGCGAATATTAATCTTCGCTCCATGGTGGATCTTTTACGCCACCATCCTTTGGCATAGCTGTTAAAATTTGCATTTTTTTCCTTTAAATTATTACTATAAATTAAAAAAAGTATTAGCTCACGGTACATTAATGTTGGGTTCTAATAGGGGTGCCTTTTTTATTTAATTTTTCGTAAGGTCATTAAAATTTTAAATGAAATGATAAAAAAGTATGTTTGCGTGAGGTAAACCAAAGTTACGGAATAATGCGCAATTATTTAAGCTTCGGTATAATAAACTGAAACATACAGAATTTGACTTTTGTAATCTTAAGGCTATAATACATTGGCAACTCTACCTAAAGGTGTTACTTCTTAAAAATGTCCTTCACAATAATTCTAATCGTGAATATGCCCCCAAAACAATAAATTATGGCACCCTATTTGTAGTTTTCTGCATAAAAGAATCGCTGATTGTTATCTCCAATAATAACGAATAAAGTCGAGTTAAAATAACAATTAAAACTGGAATTAAAATCTTACCCATTTTTCATGTTTGCTGCTGCCAGGGCGGGTATTTATGCAAATACAAACGAACTACTACACATATATAAATTTCAAATTTGTCAGCTTATACTGTAGTCTATTCATTCAGCAAAAGCACAGTGAATTATTAGTTAGGGTACCTACCGATGTTAAACGGGGAGTTTAAAGTAGCTATTTATCTGTGAATTTCGAAATAAACTCACGTAAGTTCTTACACGCGTTTAAGCGGTTTGAGATTAAAACTGGTAATGAATTAAGTATTTAAGTTTGTTAATAAAAGGTTATTAAGGTAGGCTTGACTAACATAATTAGTCACATATTAAGTTTTAAAGAGTGTTTCTGGCCATTCATGGGCGCCCGCCGATTTTTGGGCTAAGGGGTGTTTAGTTGTGTATAAGCACCGGTAAGTTCGGTGAGTTGTTTTTTTGGGTACAACCTAAATTTTTCAGAGTAGTGTTGCAAGCATAAACTTGTATATTAAAAATTAATTAATTCAGACGAAAAAATAATCAAAAAGAGGCAATTTTTTAATTTGTACTTTTTAAGGAGTTTGTATCTTTGCATTTGATTTTGTAATAATAAATAACTGTAAAAAAAAACAACAAAACAAATTTTTTTTTGGAAAGATAACAATCTTTCTTAAAAAATATTTATGGGATATATTTTTTTAGTTGCACTACATTTATTTTATTTTCTAGGTGCCCTAAAAAAGTAATCTAATAGTGTTAATTAAATTTGTGTTTTACATACTGTGCATAATCTATAATCACCTCTTAAGTATACCGGCCGGGCGGTGGTATAGTCGCAGTGCCATATATCGAAGGCTTCCTGTCGTTGTGAATTCGAATCTCACTGCCACTGATGGAGTGTGGCTAGGCTCTTAAAGTGGTGCCAGGCTGGTTGTGGCCAAGTCCATGTTAACTTATATGTTATATTCCCTATAGGACTATACAGTCGTAAAAATTTAAGCACTACTGTGTGCGTCAAAACTCAAAACCTGTATACATCATTGCTGTACCTAAACCAAGATATGCTTTTAAAATTTAAAACAATAGTTTGGTATGACGAAAACATGTGGGTGTCATTATAAACTTGACCCTTCTGGAGGTTAATTAATATAACGTATCTTCATTAATGATTTCGTTTTACTAAGAATGCAACCACAATCCAAAAAGTAAAGGCCAATTCATAACAATAATTATAACTGTTATTTACGGTACCCACCATATGCATAGGCGCCGACTAAGGGGGGCATCGGGGCGTGTCTCCCCCTTAAAAATCCTTAGTAGTGCGTCGCCCAGCGGTAGTTTTTTTTTTGCGTTTGTTGGCATAAAATTTTGAAAAATATTGATATTCTCCTTAAAATTGCAAAAAATTTCGTGCGATCCCCTGAAGTTCTTAGTACCCCCCTCGAGATTTTCACTAAGTCGGAGCTATGAACATATGAATTGGTGGCAAATATTTATAAACTCTCAAACATATTCAAGAAAAAGCGATTATTAACAGTAGAAAACGTCTAATTTAAAGAATGCGATGTCATCATTATAGTAACTGGGTGATGTGCCAATCTGAAAGGCGTGAAATTGCTTAGAATCGATTGAGTTGAGGCAGGCGGGCTAGGCGCCTACATCGTGTGATTTGTTATGAGCTTTGTGACATATCGACTAATAGAAAGCAGAGATATTGCTACACTTATTTTTATTGCGTTTGAGGGTTTCAAAAAATGTAATAAAATTCTTCAATTTGAACCAAAATCCGTAAAATTCCCATTAATTAAGTCATAAATAAATAATTTATATAGAGCATCAAAATGTCTTTAGCCAAAGTATCTAGACTAGTATCTGTTTTTTTAATAGTTCTTTTTATTGATTTTGCACCAGATACCTATTATTATTTACAACTGTAACATAATTTAGATTTTGTTGAAAATAATAATAAGTTAAGATGCAGAGGCGTGAAAAGAAAGCCCACAAGTGATTTATCACATTCCCACGCTGCTGTCTCCGTACTTTCTACCAAATAATACCTACTATAAATTCTGCGATATTTAAAACAGAGGCAAAGAAAGAGCATAAATTGCAATTTTTTATACGTTTTAATACCAAACGGATAAATAAAAAAGAATAAGTAACAAAGACGATGCATTTTTTTTACATTAATTTTTCCTAGCTTTCGCAGTAGCTTTTAACGACAAGAGCACCTATTCAAGAAGCACTGAAAGAAAATTGAGACTTGTGACTTGCAGTATTTTTCAATCTTGGTTACGAAAATCGACAATAACCCAAACATTACGGCATATTTTTTTATTCTTTTTATTCTCAGAATGCAGTGTAACAAAGCTATATTTGTATGGTTATGGTCTTTTTGTTAATCCTTTCCTAGTTTTCTTAAGATGGCTTCGTGTTTCTATTATTAGCTAGGAACTTCTTTAGAATCATCAGCATAAAAATAAAATTCTTTGAAAAAGTTATTGCAGTAATTTTAATCGTTTTGCTTTGTGAAACTTTTTTAATTGTTCAAAATAGTTGTAAAAAACATTCAAATTTTCAAAAATTTGGTGAACTAAACAGTAAATTGCTTAAATTAAAAAAAATCCAAACAATATGATGAAGGCGCAACGCGGCGGTAGCCGTACGGTATAGTCGCGGTGCGACATATCCAAGGCTTTCTGTTGTTGTGAGTTCGAATCTCACTGCCACTGATGGAGTGTGGCTAGGCTCTAGAGGTGGTGCCAGGCTGGTTGTGTCCGTATTTACTTATATGTTATTCTCTTCTCTATTCGACAATAATTTTGCAAGGCCCGTAAAAATATATGAAAATCCAAGTTTATAACATCGGTTTATTCGGCAAAAAATTTCCAGAATACTATAACTTTTAGTTGGCTCTGATGCTGGTTCAAATAGAACCGAAACCGGTCAGCCTATGTTAGAATAGTATTCTGGAAATTTTTTGCCGAATAAACCGATGTTATAAACATGGATTTTCATTTACAAGATAAACGGCAAGTGGAATAACACCTACGTATTGTAAAAATATATAGGAGGCACTACTTCTACCAAAGTAACTAAAGAAATAAAAGGTCCTGATACGGGGACCCTGAACGGACTGGAAAAAAGGAGCACAAGTTGTGTAGGTGTTAGAAAACAACATATTTTTGAGTATTTTAATTTTGTTCGGATCTTTTACTTTTGAGAAAATATAGATAATATTATTTCTCCAGGAAGGAGCTGGTAGGAGCAAGGATATCATTTTATTTTAATTACCTGCTTGAGATGTAGGTTACTAACATTATGTAGGTAAGACACTAAAAGTAAGGGGTTTGCAATGATGTATCCTAAGTGTTCCCAAGTGTGTAATGTTAGGCTAGCAAGACTGAATTCTAAGAGAACATTGTATATTAATTGGACTTAGCTCAACAACAATACCGTTTATAATTATATTCATATGTTTTAATCCGTATAATTATGTCATGAAAGCGTTACTTGTGATTAAATGCATGTTAATCAAACGTATAAGCAAATAATTGAAACATTGATAACACATTACGTAAAAAAAGTCCTTCTTTTTTTCTTAAGGGCATGCACCCACCAAATCTAAATGATTGACAGCTGTTTCGTTCTACTGGGTATCATCAGAATAACGTACCAGGGATAGTAGCGATGCAACCCAAAAAAACTAAGATTGTATATTTAAAAAAATGTAGAAAAAAGAACTTGTGGTGTTACGTGTTACCGTCATCAAAAAAAAACTCACACATAGGCAGTTTAAGCATTTCCAGTAAAGCTGGCACAAATGCGCAGGTCAGCCATATGCTATAGATAACAAACCCGCCAGTGTCCAAGGTAAAAAACTGCCGCGTAAACGGTCAAGGTCTGATATAAAAACAACGATACTAGCCAAGTTATATAAGAAGTCCTTCTTTATTTCTCTTGGATATTTTTTAACAGATAAAGTACCTATAAAAGTTTAATTTCATCTGTCCTTTAAACACTATATAGGTGGATGGTATGCATAATGATTTAGTACTCGCTTATGCTTCAAGGACTTATTAAAAATACTACTGTGCTAACTATAGGAAGAATTTTGTAAATACTTGAAGTATTAGCAAGCACTAAAACATTATGCATACCAGGGTGGTATGCAAAAAGCTTTAGTACTTGCTAATACTTTAAGTAGAGACTGTTGCTACGTAAAATTGAATAATAAGTTTTCTAGTACGAGTAGGTACTTTCAAATTTCCGAAACTGACCTTTTTTAAGTATTTTCTGATGGTACCTATACCTACTATAAAATTATAAATAATTATAGTTTTTGCGCAAAATAATGGCGCGATTTGTGTTTCGACCATACTTGCAAACTTGATATTAGTGTCTGAGATTTTCCTTTAGTTTTCCGAAATTGAATATCGGTATTTTTTTTTTTGATAAACAGTAAACGTGCATATATGAAGTCTACAAGATTTGACAAGAACCTCTTTCCATAACTAGGTACGTTGACAAAGATATGTCTCTCCAATGTCAATGTGCATCGACATCATTAGGTGTCCGGTGTGCGGTTGTGTAATTTTTAACGATCTACGTTGCAGTATTGTTAGTTGCATACACTGGAGACTGTATGCCTGTTGCGACCAACCAATTAAAGTTAAGTTGTAATAGTAAAGTTTCTTTTGAGACCTATCGTTCGTATGATTTTATTTAATAAATGCTAAACACTGTCCTGAATGCTGTTTCATTTAATTACCTACTTAGTTGACATAAAAAACTCACTATAGGGATGCCTAAGTCCACCCAAGACATAACAATAACGATACAATCAATTGCTATACAATTTAGCTGTGCAGTTGTCGTTGCATGTTTTTACATTGGGTGTGTACTACACACACAATATTGCATTTATTACAACAATCGGTTTATTAAAAGTACGATTTTTAAAACTTATTTAACGTTGGTTTCAAAACATCAAGTTCCTTCAAGTGAAAACTAACATTTTTCTTAAACGACCAATAAGACGGCATTCGCATCTCCCCTCCGAAGAAAAGTAGGTGGATAATCTCAAAAATAGATTAACGACATTGTCAAGCCTTCAATAATGAATTCAACAATTGGGTAATGTACCAATCTAGAAAGCGTGAAATTGGCTCCCTTGCTGATTTATTGAATCGGCTATATTTAAGTAATTTCTGTTTAGATTGAGTTAAAAGTCTAATGAGGCATACTTCTTGGTTTCTTGCTATACCTAAATGTGGTATAAGCTTTTTTTTATTTCTTAAAATAAAATGAAATGTAAAACATATGATGTGAGTTTGGGCCGCGAAGTAGGTAGGAAAACTAAAATAAATACATGTTTTTATTAATTAAAGACTATACTTCGATGCCGTTTTGGCAAAGTATCCTAAGCGAAAAAATTTTGTGGCACTTTTATGAAAATTTCTGTCGCTTACGATATAGGGATACTTTAATAGTGTTAAAACTACAGTTTCTTAAACATCGTAAGCGACACATATCTGACTAAATATAAACAATCAAAAGATGATTATTAATTAATTTAATTTCCTACCTACAGGGTGTCCAAAAAATGGCGCATAAACGCGATGGTACGCTCTTGGGGAACTTTCAGGGATCCCTAGAAAATTGTAAAAAAAAATCCATCTGTTATATTCATCGAGAAAAATGCGAACAAAGTTGCATAAATTCGGCAACACAGTCTAGGAAAATACATCTTATAAACCCATCTATAAGTCTAAAAATCCCATTTATGCGTCTTGATCATACACTTTTGCACTAGATTTTATTGACGTTGTTGTCAGGTTCATTTCATGAAAATTTTGTAAAATTAAATTGATTATAAAAATGTATTTCGACCATTTAATAAATAAACAAATGGTTAAATGGATTAAGATATACTGTAGCTTTGTATTAAACCATTTGTTTCGTTAATATGTGCTGTTATATTCAAAATATAAGCATTTAAAGTTTCGCACTTTGGGGCAACATATCTACAAGGGTATATGAGATAGATTTTTTTTAACAATTTTCTGGGGATCCCTAGACATGCTCCAACAACGTACCATCGCGTTTATGCGCCATTTTTTGGACACCCTGTATATTTAATAATGATTGTATGTGAATATTTACGAAGATCCTACTAAAAATACTATTTCAAATAGAAAAAGTCTTCTGCTAAACAATTTCAATTCTGTCGCTTACAATACTTTGTCAAAAGTAAATCGTTAATATTTTGGTCTGTAAAACATCGTAAACCCCAAAAATCTGACTAAATATAAATAAATAATAATAAAAAAAATATTATTATTTTATTTGATTTCCTATAATTAATTAAGATTATATGATAATTTTCACAAAGATACTATTAAAATACTATTAAAAAACTATTGCAAATAATAAAAGTCTTCTCCTATCCAGAACAGTTTTAATTTTGTCGCTTTACGATACTTTGTCAAAACTGCATCGATATACGATCTTTTAAGTAAAATGAAATTGGTAATACCTACATAATTTTTTTTTTCTAATTTCGTGAAATATAGACATTAAGTAGACAAACAAAAGGCGAATCACTTAGTTCTGCCTAAGAGATCGCAAACATCTTTGATGAAAGAGACTTAATAATAATGCATAATAACATTTACATTTGAGCTCTACGGTGATAAGAGTACATCGGATATGAAACGTGCTAAATACTAATTAATTTTACTCATATGGGAACAAACGTACTGTCAAATTGTACGTCATAAGCAGATCTTCCAATTCAATTTACAAGATTGAATTCTGTGTGAGGCACATTCGCACATACATTAACACAAAATGTTCTTATATACGTGCTTTATGCCTCGTAAGTGGTGACAGTGAGAACATTCCTTACTTCATTTAAAGGAGTCGATTGCGATTACCTTCGTTCTTCTTAACTACCTACTATTTTAGCATCGTTATTTAAATAGGCACACCCAGAAAATTATATAATAACAACGACATTAATGGTGCAAACCAGAATCTACTAACTAACAATTGAGAAACCAAAAAAGGGCCTCAGGAAGGCCATGAACTTTTAAAAACATAACAATCGACAAAGTTTTGATCAATTTGGGTTTGATCTTGGGTTTAAAACATTAGAAAAAAATAGCAGCATTTAAAGTGTTAATCCGGCGCATTCGCCATAAGTTATTTCTTACATAAAATATCGAACTTAGATTTGACACCAGTGCTTTACATAAGGTAAAAACATAAAAATTGAATCTTGGAGATTAGTCTAACTGACTGACTGATGTAGGTTACGACCTACCAGCAGTTTATAGAACTTTTTTGATTAACTATTATTATCCCAAATAAAAAATTTAATTAAAGACACACCTTACACCATACCATGCAATGTTAATTAAAGTATTTTGCTTTTTTTTTGAAAAATAATATTTATTTTGCTTCATCAGTCTTATATAAATTAAGGATATGTTGTGTCTTAATACTATGTTAAACATAAAATATATACAAAAAAGATCATTAAAAAATTTGTACTTGACTTAATACTGAATGATGAAATTGGAAAGTCTCCTTGCATTGCTTCTGGATGCTCTCCTAAAAGTAAAAAAAAATTAAATTTATTAAATATGCATTTATTCCGATTACAAGTAATACATATTATTTGATGGTTAAAACGGTATATGTCCACAAGTGAAGTTGGGCATCATATTGAAGGTGACATCTTAAAGAAAAGCTTTTTATATTCTAAAGGCCGATTTATACCACGTAACTTTCACTTTACTTCTGCTTTACTTCGGCGTAACTTAATCGAAAATTAAATAAAATACATGGGAATGTATTGGCAAATTTATACTTCACTTTAGCGCTACTTTCCTGATTCATTTAGCTTAAAGTCGTATAAAGTCGTACTAACTCGAGACCCGAGCTTGGCCATCATGCGCAAAATTTGCAAAAATGAGATATTCGCCCTTATTGTCAAGGGTAGTGATTCCGGAATACCGCTTCGTATACGATACCTGTTAGGTCTTCTTATGTAGGTTTTACGAAGCGATATTCTGTAATTACAGCCCAGGTATAAATTGTCAGAAGTCGCGAGTTCAGACACATGCGCTTGACTGATCCCAATTTCACGTAACTTTGCAATCTGTAAATTAGGCAAATTTGTAAAGTTAAGTCGAAGTGAAGTTACGCCGAAGTAAAGTAAAAGTTACGTTGTATAAATCGCCCTTAACATCTGCTATAAAATTACAAAGTTATCCACCTGACTACCTAATTAAAAGTGTAGCTATTTTTAAATTTTGGCAAGGGTCATATTTTTCATTTCTTGCGATGATTTCCTGCGTTAACTATCCTTAACTAGTAAGATATGACAAAAGTTACGCCAGTCATTTTTTTTTAAATGCACAACGTTTTACAAAATCTTAACACATGATTTTATATAGAAATTATTTTTGTTTAAATTGTAATTTTTAATGAGTTAAAGTATGTATCAGTCACATCAATTTTCTATACATATATATATATAAACCCTTGCTCTAACAAAAAAATAAATAGATATGCCACTATTATGGAAAATATAAGTACAAAAAAGTAAACATTTACAAGAAGAATTATTAGTGAATTACCTTCCAAAATCGTAACTTTAACAAAATCTGCCTTTCCATTCGGTTGCATGCAAATATACTGCCCGCTGTCTTTCCATCTTGTTCTTGAAATAAACAATCTGCTTGTTACCATGTTGTTTAATCCGATTGTATTTGTAATTGTTGCTAAGGATGATTTTTTCTGAAAACGAATGCCAAAAACATATGCATCAGTGCTTTTCTACATGCAAATTTCTCAAAATAGGCATTAAGCATGTTTATATAATATATAAGTACTCACTTCTTCGGGAGGAATAAGAATGGCTTCGTGGTACCATTGTACCTCTACTTTAAGACCAGGTACTAAAGCATTTTGAGTGGTTCCAAATGCAAAACCATCGTTAAGAGAAATTATCTCACAGATTAGATTAAGGGAATCCCCATCAGGTATAAACATTTCTTTGGGACCTCGAATCAACGCCTGGCTTACCCATACATTTGGGGGCTGGGAAATATGTCTCGCTAAAAAAAAATAATAGAATATTAAAAAAAGTACTTTTTGCCTTAATCGATAATTAACCTTAGAATAACCTACTCATTTAATGGATACACAATAAGAGAAAAATATTTTTTAAAATAATAATTCCTATAATTTAATTTTGATTCAAAATCTTACTTCGACAACAAAATTAAATGAAACTTACGAGAAACTGTTAAATTGACCCCAATACTCATTTTTGGGTCGGTACTGACTTGGCATTCATATTTGCCAGTATCTGTAACGAGTACCCCTCTTATTCGAAGTCCCCAAAAATCTTCTGTTTCTGGATGAACGGACTCAAATCTAGAATCGCTTGAAAAAACTATTAATCCTGAGGTAAGAATGTGGAGATCGCGGCTTCTTATCCATGATACCTACAAAACATATTATGAAATTATAGCCACTTTTAAAATAAAAACCAGCCTCACAACAGGCATTTGATTGGGTTTATAAAAAAATACCCAAATAGTGTTTTTTTTTGTTCCTATAAGTGCAGTGCGTTTTCGCCGCATCCAGTTTAGCAACTCATTGTTTTAAATTGGGTCGGCCACACTGATGCGGTTGCGGTTCGAAATTTAAGTCTATGTAAAAAAGAATGCACAGTGTGGGGGTGGCCAGGCACTATAAGTGCAGAGCCACACTGTGCGTTTTCACCGGAGCGTTTCTGCTGCATGCGTTTTAAGAACTCATAGATTTAAATGAGACCGGCCACACTTATTTGGTTGCGGTTCGCTATTTAAGCCTATGTTAAAAAGGCTGCGGTCCAACCGAACGGTGGAAACGTATGGTGTGGCCCTGCACTAATATTGCATGTCATAACAAAACTGTAACGTTAACAAAAATGTCCTTTCTGCATGAGGGCCGCTAACCAAATTTGCAACATTAAATGTAAAGTGTTTAGGACCGTGAAATTAGATTAAACCTGTTTTATGTTTTGTCTAAAAAAGAACTATGTGTATAGGTTATGCCCGCATTAGACATAACGATAAATTGATACAATTGGACTATACACTGTGCAATCTTTCTTGCATAATTGTTCCTGATCGTCTGACGTGTAAAAGTAAAATTTTTGAAAATTTTTCTGGTCTTATAACACTCACTGTAAGAATTTCTCAAACCCTGTACATATAGCGCTACAATAACTAGACATGCAGTCGTTACAATTTATTTAGGAAGCATGTAGACTTGTCATTTAAAACGAGATCTACTTACATCAAACATAAAAAAAATTATCTATAGATCTTTCCCGCCGTTGACCACCTTCGCAGTCGTTATACTTGGAAAACTAAATGACCACCAGCATCACAATGATTTAAGTGAATCTGACGCATATTTGACGTTTCCCAAGTATAACGACTGCGAAGGTGGTCAACGGCGGGAAAGATCTTTTATCAACAAAGTTTCGACTTTCGTCGAATTTTTTAATTTAAAATAGGTTTATTAAAAATCTGTCCAAAAGTTTTAAAACAAACTTCTTTAGAATAAAAGAGAGACAGTTCCATCAGACACAATTTAAAAGCTATGAAGAATTGAAGGCCGACCGGACCTCAAGTTTCCGAAAGTATAGGTAGGTAGGTGCAGTATACAAAAAATTCTATAATATAAGAGTTCTCCGAGAAAAATAAATATGCTTATTAAACAATCAAATAAACAAAAAAAAATTTAGAAACAAAAACTATGTCGCAACCGAGGGGGCAAAATACTTGGGAAACTGAATAAGTTGAATAACCACCACCATCACAATGATTTGAGTCAATCTGCAAAGGTGACGGCGGGAAAGGTGATTAGACTCTAAAGCTCAATTGTTTCATGTCCAATAAAAAACGAAACCAAAAATAAGTAATCAAGTAAAACCCGAGATAAAACCTAAAGTGCGTTGAATGCAGGTGATTTGGAAATATTTTATGCAATTTTAGAATTACTTTAATTTCCCCAAAATGCCACCAACGGTGGGGTATTAAATTCATAAGCTTTATTTTATTAACATACCACTTTGTTTCCCAAATTGTGAACTATGCATGGCAAAAGAATGGTTTCACCAGCTGTAGCATCAATGCTTCGTATCAGAAAATCATCAAATTTCGGTTGCACATCAAAGTGTTTTCTTTTGTGATCATCGCTTCCTGAAAATAAAAGTAACTCTGAGTTAGCAAGTTTGTCCATACTTACATAAATGGCATTAGAGATTAGGGATTAAGTATTTGTTCCTGTTAAATAGAAATAAATATTTATAATGAATTACACAATTAAATTTAAACCTGTTACGAGCAAATACAAATTTATGTACTAAATTCTGGTGTACGAGTAGTTATTAATAATTCAAATCCACATATGGAGTAAATGACGCTGACAAGAAATGTTCCCAGCTTTCAGTAGCTCTCAGCTCTCATCCATATTATTTAAAGAAGACATGCATAACAGCTGAGAATCCTATTCTTGGTTTGGGATATGGAAGAACTGATGCCTAAAACTTTGACACAGGCGCCAAAATACATAAACTAACTTGCAACAACTGTGTAAACTAGTTTTCTAGTTGACAAACAAAAAAAAAGATTCTAGCAAAGTCGTTAATGATGCATTTAAAAACAAATTGCTATAGACCTTTCCCGTCGACGACTACTGGCACCTTCGCGCTCGTATACTTGGGAAGTATATGATGCTGGTGGTTATCCTATTCCTAAGTATAACGACTGTGAAGGTGATCGTCGACGGGAAAGGTCTACAGGGATTTTCTTTTTTTTGTCTTTTAAATATTTTTTTCGAAAAATAGTACAATATTTTAGCCTCGATTTTAGAATCATTTGTAACCTTTTTGGATTTTGTATACCTAGAAATAAACCAAAATTTTACCACATTATTTGCGATTTATTTGAAAAAAGAATGAAATAGGGGTTGGCAAGGTAAGTGCTCTGGCGTCTAAAATGCCCAATCAAAATTATTAATAATAGTTAGTTGTCGTTTCCATTTCAAAAAATAGTCGAATTCTTGGCAAAAGAAAGTTATAGCTACCTACATAGGTACTCAAAATAAACATAAGCACCGTTTTCTTTTGCATGCTTGAGAATTCCTGTGGCTCAAAAATAGTTAAGTTAAGGTGCGGTCATAGATTGTAACGTAGTAGGTAACACACAATGACATACAACATAATCTTAGAATCAAATGTGGTTAATCATAAATTCTATGCAAGAAATATGTATGTTTATTGGGTCCTTATTCCTAACTATAGTGACCTGGGTTCGAATCCCAAAATGATCAAAATAAAAAAAAGCCGGTCAGTCACATTCACGCACGTTAGAAACCCAAACCTGAAGCTGTACATTTCTCATGTATCCACCTTAAGAAAAAAAAAATTATTTAATTTGTACATCGTAAAATATGGTTGCATTGCATCCTGAATCATGAATGTTTGAAGTAGGCGCCACAAGTTTTGTTCCTACCTAGTACAAATCTATTTATGTTATATGTTATGAATAATAGTTGACCATAAGTAACTACTTTTTGGATATATCTACGTATTTCTCAGTTAAAAATGTCTTAATTTAAGTTAAGTGCTCTTAACATAAAGAATAACTTCCCACATACGCCGCATAAAGATTATTTCTGGATTGTGCCAAAAATATTAAATATTTAATTTAAATAATATGTTCTAGATAGCTATTTACTTTTATTGATTCATGTTTGTATTTTAAAATATAATAATTCTATTTTTACTATGAGCAGGGTTTTTTAATGCATAGAGCACGTGAACTTTCAAACGGCTCAATATTTTTATTTCGAAATTAACAATAGCTATTTTTTGTGTCAAAAAGTTATTTGCCTGCAGGTGGTATTGACTGCACAAAAATCATTTAGTAGTATGAATAACTTAAAGTAAGAAATTAACGACCTCATTGGTCCATTTAAAATAACTTTTAACTTTTTTTTGTCACATTCCTACTATAAATTATTCAAAGGTGAAAGTTTATAAATTCGGCATACAACTTTTTAAAGATTTTTAAAGTCATACTTTGGCTGTGGAACGTCAAAAATATGACAGTCAACAATGAAAAAAATTGAAATTTTACAAATGCATAGCAAGAGTCGACGTCAAATTTTGTGGATCGCACGATATCTTGCTAACATCTACTTGGATAAGAACTTGAGATGTTTAAGCCACTATATTGACCATATTTACAATGCAAAAATTGATCGTTTTTAATTTAATGTGCACGATAGTATGTATCAACCTATAATAAAAGAAAAATATACGTTAGATAATAGTAGAGATTATTACCTACTAAAGTACTCATAGAAATAATTCGCTTTGATAAACGTTGATTCGCCTAGGTACTAATCAAGAATTATAATTTTTTTTAAACGATTGTAAAATAAAAATTCCATTAAAACGTGCCAAAATTTAATGTTAGATTAAAGTATAATAATAAAGAAAAAACGTGACCCTACCTTATTTCTAAACATAATTTTAAAGTACCTGAGCTTTTGAGTTCATTTCTTGCATCTGTTATTACTAAGGTCAAACAAAATTTTAAAACCATACCTTATTAAGGTCAGGTCAAGCTTTCCAGGGTCAAGTTTTCCATTACGTTAGCACTTTTTTTATTTTTTTTATTAACTTGTTTTACATCGGTTTTTTTTCTGCTTAGAAGTCAAATTGACAGATATTGTCGCTTTATAGAATGGCGCCGTGTCATGCCATCTCTGTCATACAGATTCTGTCATCAACATAATTCGGAAAATGATAACAATTTCAATAATTGATGACAGAATCTGCATGACAGAGATGGAATGATGCATGGCGCCACTCTATAAAGCGACAATATCCGTCAATTTGACATAAAGGCACTCTAGTTTTTGTAACTATGGTTTAATACCAATTGCTTTTTTTTATGGCAATTACAACATAAAACCTGAAATTTTGACATACAAAATTGAATCTGGCCATTCGGCTTAAAAGGGCCGGATGCCTTAACTCCGGCCAAGTAACCGAAGTCTGATTAGCCGGAACTCCGTTAAGAATCATATTTTAGATTTATTTATCTTAACATCGTTACCGAACTTACCGAACTTTCACCCTATTTTCTCCAGAGTTTAGAAAATATAGATTTTTTCCACATTCTTTAAAGGTATCCCTTAAAATATCTCAACAACGTACCATTGCGCTTAGGCGCCAGTTTTTTTACATCCTGTAGAAGTTATTGAATAAAAACTTCTATTTTTAGAATGATAATCCTAGTAATTTTTTTTACTAATAAATTGAACTTAAAAAGCTATAAAAAAGGTTTAAATGCAAAACGAATAGTATTGAGTACTTAATCTGTTAATCAGAAATCTTAAAACAAAAAAAATTAAGTCTTATCCTATTTTTGTTTTATCAAAGTATTATTTTTTTTTTATTTGGCCGATAAAAATAAAATAAAAATAAAAAAAAGATCATTGTTCATATTGAGTGAAAAGATGACACATCTGGGGTATTTGTGTACTTTGGTTGTGCTTATTAGTTTAGGGAAAAATTGTGTTGGGGATGATCTGGTATCAGTGGTAGTGGTAAGTATAATTTTTAATAAAATAATTTAAATTTTATCTAAAGAATTCCACGCTTTTTATTTCAAAAAATGGTACATGAAATTTTCTAGTTTCGCAAAAAATTTAAGTGGTTATCCCCGGACTCATTTTAGAAAGATGAATTTAAGTACATTTCTTGCCTTTTTTTAAATATTTAAATGCTTACCTCTTTTAATTAGTATTAATGGATGTTAAGACTTCACTTGCATAATATTTTTTGTTAGGTTTTTAGACATGGAGACAGAACACCATACACCTATGTGAAAACTGATCCTTACAACAATGAAAGCTACTGGCCAGCTGGAATGGGTCAACTTACTAGCGTAAGTTTTTTTTTGTTTAGGTTTTGGTTTACAGTTTTTGTGTTAGGTACTAATATTATAACATTATTTTAGGTACTATAGTTGTTTTAAACGAATTAAATGAAGTTATTTTTTTGATATTTGATACAAAAAATGTAATATTTTAGTTAAACCTTATATACCCATTCCGTTTGGACTTAAGGGCGATTTATACCACGTAACTTTTACTTTACTTCGGCGTAACTTCACTTCCACTTAACTTTACAAATTTGCCTAATTTACAGATTGCAAAGTTACGTGAAATTGGGATCAGTAAAGCGCATGCGTCTGAACTCGCGACTTCTGACAATTTATACCTGGGCTGTAATAACGAAATATCGCTTTGTAAAACCTACATAAGAAGACCTAACAGGTATCGTATACGAAGCGATATTCTGGAATCACTACCCTTGACAATAAGGGCGAATATCTCATTTTTGCAAATTTTGCGCATGATGGCCAAGCTCGGGTCTCGAGTTAGTACGACTTTATACGACTTTAAGCTAAATAAATCAGGAAAGTAGCACTAAAGTGAACTATAAATTTGCCAATACATTCCCATGTATTTTATTTAATTTTCGATTAAGTTACGCCGAAGTAAAGCGGAAGTAAAGTGAAAGTTACGTGGTATAAATCGGCCTTTACCTTGATTGTCGTCGCGTCTTATAAGCGTCACATTGTCTTTTCATGTTTACGACCCTGAACCTGAGCTCAGTCCAAACGGAGTAATTATTATTAAAACAATGATCACGAAAACAATAATTAATAATTACTACTTATGTTCAGTGGCGCAGCCAGATTTTGTATGGGGGGCTGTTAGTTAACTAAGTACTTAGTTGTATTATGCAGCTAAGTACCTATTGCAAGAAAAAGATTTTTATTTGCCATAGGGGGCAGCAGCATGTGGCAACCCCACTCACTACGCCACTGCTTGTGCTGATGAACTTTATCAAAAACTTTAATTTCGATATGATATTTGTGACACCAGGTTTTATACAGGATGATGTGAATCTATCTACATTATGGTGTTCTTGAAGATCTTTGTTACTGAACTAGTGACAGACCTTGGCTAAGAGTCTTAAAAGTTCATTCATTCACAATGAAAATTAGCTTGCATCTTGTAAAAATTAAAGTAGCTTGCAAGAGCTTGAAATATGTATTTTAAACTATATCATTCATAATGAATTAGCTTATGCAAGCTAATTTATTGTGAATTATACAGCCTAAATACATAGTTCAAGTTCTTATCTTAATTCTTACAAGATGCAAGTTAATTTTCATTGTGAATCTTAAGCTTCATTCACAATCAAAAGTTGCTTGCATCCGATAAAAATTAAGGTAGCTTGCAAGAGCTTGAAATATGTATTTAGGCAATGTCATTCACAATGAATTAGCTTGTAAGAGCTCATGCAAGCTAATTCATTGTGAATGGTATATCTCAAATACATATGTTAAGCTCTTGCAAGCTACCTTAATTCTTACAAGATGCAAGCTAATTTTCTTAAAGGCGAAAACATTTGCAACGCCATCCGGTGCCTTGTTACGTAGCGGAACGTAGACGTAGGGTGGCTTGGTTTTGCGTAACGTGTGATTTTTTTTATTGGGGTGACGCCGCCGCTACGATTTTGCCTAAAGTCGACTTATTAACAAGACTTTTGGTTTTTAATTTATCTTTGTAGACGCATAGGTTGTATCTACTACTATTGGTTCTAGTCATAAACTACATATTTTTCTTAGGTCTTTTACATATTAATGCAGCTAAACCAAACCACTCCCTAGGCATCATAGGTACTAAAGAAAATAGTTTTGCCAACCTAAATAATGTCATTAACATTTTTATAAATGACGATAACAACTTCTTTTGTTTTAGACTGGTAAGCAGCAACATTACGCTCTTGGGCAGTGGTTTCGCAAACGTTATGACGGATTTCTACCCATGAAGTATTCAGAACACGACATATACATTCGCACCACCGATGTCGATAGAACTCACATGTCGGCAGCTTCAGATTTAGCAGGATTGTACCCCCCGGAAGGTGATCAGATGTGGAATAAGGAAATCCCTTGGCAACCAATACCTATTCACTCCGTACCAGATACCGACGACTACCTTCTAAAAATGACAAAACCTTGTAAAAAATATGATTTGTTAATGAAAGATCTACTTGTATCACCCAAATTTACAAAACTTTTGTCGGACAACTCTGAGCTAATAGAATATTTATCTGAAAATTGTGGGCAAGGTATGAATTCTTCTGAGGAAGTTAACAACCTTCACGACACGTTGTTTGTCGAGTCATTGTATAATTTTTCACTTCCTGAGTGGACGAAAGAAGTCTACCCCAACAAACTCTTTCCTTTCGCGGTTCTAGAATTTGAGCGTCCCACCTATAACCCTGAGCTAGCGCTGCTTAAAACAGGACCATTCTTTTATGAGCTGGTTAAACATTTCACTAAGTTTATTGATGACAGTGAAACTGTTTCTGCTCCATGGGGGAAAAAATTTACAATTTTGTCAGCCCACGATGATGTTTTGGCAAACATGCTTAACACAATGGAAGTTTGGGATCGACTTTTGCCTCCGTATGCTTCAAGTTTGTTGTTCGAAATGCGACAAACTAAAGAAGGAAAAAAGTATATGAATCTGATCTACAAAAAATCTCCAACTGATGTGCAAACGCTAACGTTACCTGGGTGTAAAGCAAACTGCGACTTTGAAAAATTCGCAGCTTTCTTGGAACCTAAAAGTTTGAGTCATGCCGAATGGGAAAAAGAATGTGCCAACACCAATTCGATCAATCACAAAAAATCGAACAACAAAAAGTCAATTGGACAAATTCGCCGTAATAAACTGCATTAAAATTAAAAATACCTTTATTTTTTTAAGGTTCACATATTGAAACTTTTATAATAAACTTACAATAATTTATCATAGGTTATTCTTTTCTCTTATAATAACATCACCATTTTATTTTTTATGCAATGTAACCGAGAATGTAACAACAAACTTGTTTTAAAATAAATAAAATTTAAAATATCTTTATTGAGTGAAACTCAAAAGGTTATTGACGGAGGTTCTTTAGCCAAGAAACTTTTACCTAATCTAAAATTTTTAAGAGTTATTATCCGAATTGAGTACTGTAATAATCATTAACATAAATCTTTTTTAAGAAAACTATTATGAATTAGATAATTATTTAAAAAAAAAAAAATACTTTAAAGACCGTATTAACAAGGGTTTAAAAATTCAATTTCCTGTCCGTTTAAAACGGTAATAAATTAATAAAACAATGTGTTCAGACTATGCCTGACCCATAATTTGTAATTTGGTTACGGGTCAACCCATTATGCCATACTAACCGCTGGCCTGTCCGCTAGCCTGCAGCTACGCTTATAGCTTTTTTACATTAACTTCATAGTGAAGTAAATTTAGGCTTGTGAAGTTATGATAATGGTATGGTTTAAAACAAGGTTTAAAATAAATATAATGTTTAATCGATTTAATTGCAATATTGTACTGTGTTATGTATGGTCGTCAAACGAACAATAATGGCACATGTCTCTTATCCTTATTTTATCAGTCAGCTACTCATCTCCACTTTTTACGTATTTTTAAGGAATTTGTATCGTATAGGAGGTTCTTTTTTAGGGCACACAGGTATGAGTTTTGATTTAGGTCCGCCCTTATTTGAAGGCAGAACTGATGTAAGGTGCGCTTTGATTTAAATCTAAAGATTATTTTCAGGAGCAATAATAATTTGTATGTGTTATGACCGAGGTTATGACAACTTTTTAGATGTCTTTCATTATATGTACAATGGCTTTTAGTTGTCAGGTAGAGGTATACATTTTATGATGCTTTATGTTGAAAGTAAAAGAGAACATCAAAGAGGGCCAACTGAAGCGTATTTTGTAATACCTCACAATCTTTGTATTTAAAAATGTCGCCTTTGGCGGTTTACTCTTTTATGTAGCATTTAGCATGACTGCAAATAAAAAGTACCAATCATAAATCAAATTAAGGTGTCGCATCGAAAGTAACTAAAGTAAAGCCTGGATGCTTTAATAGAATATTCCTTTTTCCTAAATACCTAGATACTATTATTTTGACAAATAGTAATACCAATTAGGTGTTTGGCTTGTTCATCAACATGAAAACAACTGCATTATTTGACTTGAGTGGGGCAGGAAATTATCTTAATTTACACACCCTCATATGTTGAAACAACTAAGGGATTTATCACCCTTTTATAGAATCATGGGTAGGTAGACTCACTAGAATGAGCTTTTAATTACTTAATGTTTAACGGTCTTTTAAACGAACTTAAAAGGGAAATCATCACTAAAAATGCATTATGGGTTTAGTCATTAAAATAAAGTAATTACAGAGAAAAGACATCTTATAGATTGTGGCCAGATGGTGGAGTAAGGTCACTATCTCATTTTGGGTAGTAAGGTCCGTAATGTTAAAAATATCATAAAAATTACTTGAAAATCTTTTGTATCGGGGGTTTAAATTAAAACGGGTTATGTAGGCCATAAACAATGTAAAATCTGACACTTAACAATGTTTTGTTTGACAATAACCACGGCCTGCACTGTCGCCGTTTTTTTTTTGCTCATCCGTATTTTCGTAAAAGACGCATTGGCAAAGTCAAAGTGACCTATTTTAATGCCGATTAACCTTCCGCAAGCAGAACTTAATTATTTCTTACTGATTCCTGGTTAGATTTAATTATCCTAGCCGAAAATAAAAATATTGCTTTTATTTAATTTTTGGGGCAATTCTACATAAAAATGTTTCTAAATATCTTACTTAATACGCTGTTTTAGTTTCATGCAAAAATGTCAACCCTAAGAAACATATTAATTTTTTTTAAAAACTGTTGCAATTGGCAACCATTTTTTTGCAAAAACCAAATAAGGAAGATACTTTTACCAAAATTATCCTTATTTTTAAAATAATTTAAAATGTAAGTATAAATATAGAGTGTTTCATTTAAAATAAAAAAGTTGATGGTTGTAAAAATTTCGTCTGTCCAAAAAATCCTACGAAAAAATGTTTGCTAGTATTTTAGGTTTCTGAGATACGGGCTAGGGTCACCTTATGTGGGACACCCTGTACATACCGTATTTAAAACGTAAACCGGGTCGTTTTTTTAATTAAACGGTTGCAATCTCACATTGTACCTTCTTTTTTATTGTTTAGCCTTTTGTTACATGTTATTCTAAAGAAAATTATATTTTGAAAATATGACCTCATTAAATGCACTGACTCAAAAAGAGAGGCGAGCGGAAGTAAAATAGATAAAAACAATTCAATACATTGGAAGCAACCAACGAACTAGAAATGGATGAAATGATGTCGACAATGAGCCAAAGTTTCATCGTTAAATTAGTTTTACCCTTGGGTCATACATTTTGTTTTACTCGTCTGTAATATCCCCAAGGACCAAACTCTCGTACCTTGCTTTTCTTAAAAAATCGCTGACTTGTGGTATTTCTGTCAACACTTACTTGGATAACAAATTGTATGATCCATTTTGACTATTTCGTTTATTACCTCATTAATACAACCCGTAAAATAAAATAGCTCATTATTCTATTTATCCTTGTTTAAGTATTTGATTTTATATTTAATCCAAAAACATGATCGTCAATCAAAACATTAATTTGGTAGCAAAGTAAAGCGAGAAACTGGGCAGCTTGCTGTTATGAAACGAAATTACTGAAGTCGAAAAACGTTCAGCTAGGTCAGTATTTGAATGAGTGACCATTCAAACACTGCTGTTCAAAAATGTATAACAGACATGGTTTGGATTTAAATTTAATGCAGGTCCCTAATTCTTAAGGATCAAATATAGTTCAGGTTATAGTAATAGTGCATAATATGTTATAGTAATAGCGCAGAAGTTAAAGGGTAGGCAACGTTTGTATTAACACATAGATGCGTATGCACTAACTATAACCTGATTACTAGGACCTGATCTATATTTGATGCTTAAATTCTAACAGGGTCCTTGAAACACATGAATTATTACTCACTTTAAGATAGTATTTTTACTGGTATAGTTGTAATGGTGGTGAGCTTAAATTATGGCGTAATTTAGCATCATCCAAATTTTAAACCAATTCAAAAAAGTTTACCTTTTTCCACGTATTTGTAGTATTTTAGTAAAAACAGAGCACTTTAAAACAATGACTTATAAGAAGTTCGTGTGTGGGAAATTTAGATAAACATTTTTAAAATAGATAGGAATGTTTTGCCTATTTATTTGTAGGGCTAAATTTGTAGCCAATTAACTTGATTAAAAATAGATTTTCAATCCCGCTTCTTTTGTGTTTCTTTGTGGTACTATCGTAAAGATATTTATTGATATTATAAGCTTAAGGATTTGGCCATAAATTTCTAAAACCGAGTCCCATTAACCGCCACTAAACGTTTATATTATGTTCAGGTATTGCACCAAAATAGAATGCCATTAAAAAAGTAATTTTGGTGCACAATTTTATACATTTTCAATTATTTGTCGCAATGCAATAGGCATGCATGCCACAAAATGCTGTGTAATTACCATAAAATTGGCGTAAAAAGTAGTTAAAATTAAATAAAGCTTATACTTTCAGGCATTTAGCTAAATGAAGAATGTCAAATCATTTAAATAGAAAATTAACTTTATTTTTTCCCCGGTAGGAACACTTAACACTTTTGTTAGTAGTAAAAGTTTAAGTAGGAAAATTAAAATCCTTACGTTTTACAATAAAGTATCAAGTCATCTAACGTTCGGTACAGGGTGTCCCACGTAAGATGACCCAACCCCTTATCTCAGGAACTAAAAATGCTAGCAAATTTTTATTTTCGCAGGATTGTTTGTAATGAACCAAATTTTTATTTTTAGTAATGTTCCACTCTACAGGGTGTTCCATTTACTCGGAACACACATCCACTTTCTTATTTTAAATGGAACACCCTATATTTTTTTATGCTTTTAAATACTCCCAAAAATAAAAATTATTTTGTTAAAAGTCCGAAATCTCCAACTTTTTTAGTTTTTGCAAAAAAAAATGTTTTCTGAAATTTTTGCCAGTTGCAGCAGTTTTTTAAAAAAATCATTGCGCTTTTCATGGCCGATATTTTTGCATGAAATTTAAACAACGTATAATTAAGATGCTTAAAAATCATTTTTATTTAAAATTTTACCAAAAATCGTAACCGGAAGTGAAAAATCCGCCATTGAATATCGATACATTAAAACCGAGATATTTCTAAAAAATTAAATGCAAAGCTATATTTTTTTTTGGCCCATTAAATTTACTTTTTTATTACCTTTCATTTAATACCCCACTTCCCTATACCTATCTCCAACCCTTTTGGAGATACTCAGTAAGGGTGTTTTTAGGAACCGTTTTTACCCCAATTATGTTTCATTTACATTTAACTAAAAAAAGGGTAAGACAAGTCGATTACCTTTTAAAAGGGGACATATAAGTGATATATTTTTTGTAATTGGGGTAAAAACTAATCGTAAAACTACCCTTATCGAATATCTCCAAAAGGGTTGGAGATAGGTATAGGGAAGTGGGGTATCAAATGAAATGATATTAAAAAGTAAATTTAATGGGCGAAAAAAAAATATAGCTTTGCATTTAATTTTTCAGAAATAAAACGGTTTTAATGTATCGATATTCAATGGCGGATTTTTCACTTCCGGTTACGATTGTTGGTCAAATTTTAAATGAAAATGATTTTAAAGCATCTTAATTATACGTTGTTTAAATTTCATGCAAAAATATCAGCAATGAAAAGCGCAATGATTTTTTTAAAAAACTGCTGCAACTGGCAAACATTTCAGAAAAATTTTTTTTTTGCAAAAACTAAAATAGTTGGAGATTTCGGACTTTTAACAACATAATCCTTATTTTTGGGAGTATTTAAAAATATAAAAAAATATAGGGTGTTCCATTTAAAATAAGGAAGTGGATGTGTGTTCCGAGTAAATGGAACACCCTGTAGAGTGGAACATTACTAAAAATAAAAATTTGGTTCATTACAAACAATCCTGCGAAGAAAAACATTTGCTAGCATTTTTAGTTCCTGAGATAAGGGGTTGGGTCATCTTACGTGGGACACCCTGTACACAAACTACCAAAAAATAGTAAGGATATCTGGTAATAAAAATGGGGAAATCTATTGACTTCATATTGAGCCTTGCAGTACACCCAAGTTAAAAAAAGATGCTTTTCTCTTTTCCACTTTTGAGGTGACTTGGTCATGAGTATATGGGAGCAGCGCACAGACAACCCTTTAGGTATACCAAATAAGTTTGAGCTGCGCACACTTTTGTTATCGAGAGTTAATCCATTTACCCTCATTAAGAAAAGGATAATCCTTTAATTTCAGATGTTTAGATATAGGTACAGCAGTCAGTAAAAATGTTTTATACTTACATAACAACACCGAGAACAACACCTAGTAATATGTCCCTCATAGTAATGAACAACATTTTGGACGCACTGCTTGGCATTAATAGCTAGAGTTTATATTTTCATTTTAGCAGCAAAACTTAACCTAACCTACCTAACCTAGTGTCCCCCAGTGCTTTCATAAAATTCAGTCTAAAACCCTAAAATTAAAAAAAAACCTGCGATGTTCCCTAAGGGTACAATCCAGAGTCTAAGGTAAAAAGATTAGACAGGTAATTAGATTAATTCCTAGTATTTCTCGAAAATACAATTTGTGACTTTCAGATAGAAGGATTAAAATGTGCGCTCCTCAAACTCAACTTTGGGCGCAGTTATAAGTGTTTTTCAGCGGCTGTGCGCAGTTCAAATACACCCATCAGTACGACGGTCTATTTTGTTAGTTTTGCTAAAGAAGACCTTCGTATAGTCTTCATCGGTTCAAATAGATGGCGTGTACCTTTCTTGTCTACTTTTTTTGCAAATATGTTTTACACGCATTGTCTTTCTTGCAAGAGTATATTAACAAACTTTGTATACATTTTTTACTGATAAATCCATATTAAGGATGAAGCGACCGTATATGTACCTATACATTGTCATATTATAATAATATTTTTAACCTAAGAATATGGCCCCAATCGCAACCAATGGTTTTGTTGTGGTAATGTTTGGTTTTCTTTGGTTTATCTTTGGAAACTGAAAAACTTGGTTTCATTCGGTCCAGTTTAATCGCCTAATATGTGAAATTCAAACTCCAAAGAAACAAATAAAAGATTTACAAAGGCATTGCTCATTTTATAAATTAAAAACACTTATACATAGTATACCCCTACAAGCAGCTTCTTTTTGCCAAATGCCTTGCTGCTATTGGTAAAAAATAACATTCACAATGTTTTTAACATCATTTTTAACCAATAGCAGAATGAAATCGGCATAAAAAAGCTGCTCGTTGGACTACCATTAAAGGATACAAAATACTCTAATATTATAACATCTTCTATCTGACACTTCTTCTTCTTCCGAGACTCTACTACGCATGACCTTACCAAAGCCACTAAGCAATTTTTGCGAGCACTTTGGTTCGCTGAAACTTACCAGGTTTTTCAAGAATGGTGTCCCATAACAAAAATGTCATTCGGACCACAAAATTGAAACGTAGGTTAAAAACCAAGCCATTAGGACCATGCTCTAAGTGTTGATATGTATATTTTTTTATGTATGATTACACTAATTAAATAGTCATTGTTGAAGCTTTTGTTAGCGATTTCATTTTGTAAACGTTATTCGTTAATTGATTTCTTTTTTTAGGTAATGCGTAAAAAAATTATTTTATGGATGCAGTGAATGCAGATAAATGTACGTAAAAACGTGCTGACGTGAATTTATTATTAATTAATCATTGAGAGACACAAACGTATTGCAAAAATATTTTTTTTTTTAAACATTGATTCATATAGTTATTTTTCTGGTAACTATTCGTGTCAGTCGAATTAACTTTAAATTTAGTTTTTAAAAATACAAAATAATTGGCACATTGTTTAGCCTTTGATCAAGATTTTAAATGCAATGCGTAGAATAATTAACCTTAAAACATTTTTGTGCTATAATAAAAGGCGGTCAACTTAAACAAAATAAATTCTGTAGTATGACAGTTATGCGTTAGGTTAATGTGCGACTTATTTATTTTTTAGTCTAATTTTAACTTTAATGCTGCATTTGTAAATAGCAGGTATTCATATATAAAAAATAATTCATTTCTTTCAATTTATCAACTACCGACATAATAATAATTTAAATAATTTATTTTTATTTTGATCTCGTTTAAAATGTGGGGCTTGTGATTTTTGTTTTAAAAACAACGGAAAAAATCATCTAACCACTCAGATTGGACAACTTCTAAAAATAGAAACTAAAATTGTCACAAAAAGTTGGAATAGTTCGGTGACCTGCTACCTAATTTAAGAATTTAAACATCAATTAAAGTTAAAAAAATGTGCATTTAATTATTTAAAAATAAAAAGTAGGAAGATGAGAACTAGAAAATTCAATGTTTACAAATTGTAAAAAGGGAACACATGTGTTGTTCCAGATCATCATGACTTCAACTCTTTAACCACCGGGAGCTTTGAATGGAAAATTAAAAATGTTTGTTTTTATGCACCTTCAGTTTTGACATTATACGTTGGAGGCAGGCACATTTTAAATTTACGATGCCATATTTTGTTTAATTTTAATGTGCCTTACTTTTTTATTAATTTTATACAAGACAAGCAAAGATAAAATGCCACTAATTTGTAAATGCAGATCTAGACTTTCTATGACACCCCGTTCTAAAACATACAGATTTTATTTAAAGATAAATAACTAAGGTATATAAAAAAGGGTTTGTCATTATTCAAACCTATTATGCATCGTAAGGGTTGAAAAATAAAGATAAATGATCTGACATTTGGTATTTTTTTACCAATAACTCGTAACAGCTATAAATTGACCAATTTAATTAATTACCTTCATAAACATAAAATGCATCCAATAAAATACATTTTTATTACATTGGAGGTACTTTTCTCAAAAAATATTTTTCCTCGTATTTTTTTAATTTATTTATTACCTAAATTATTTTGTTTAGCCAAAATAACCATACTTGTGATATTATTTTATAACCCAGGAAAATAAAGCAAAAATTAATACAATCTGCCGAAAAATTATTTGTTAACTTTTTCTTTTACCATTATCTCTATATTGCCACAATATACAACATATCAAAAGTCCCCTAAGTTCCCGTGCCGGCGTCATGCCATTTTAGAGGGTCAAAGGTCGAAGAGGACAGTTTTTGGTAAATAAATCTCTTCCAATTGGTCGGACAAAAAAAAATGTAGGATGTAAATTGCAGATTGAACAACTACCTACAAAAAAATTCATACACACTTTTCCATCGAGTGACCGTTATCGCGTAGTAGTGTCAACTATGCATGACGTTGGTATACTTTTAACACCGGCTAAAATACAAAAACGAGAAAAATTTCCTTCAAAATTTTTCAACCAGGGTTTTAATTTAACCCCTAAGATACAAAATCGGCAATAAAGGGTCTTGTAAATTATCAACTGCGTATACAGGCGCTCTAAAAATGAATTTGGATATGTCTGTAATTTCTCAGGTTAATAAAACAAACTAAAATTTTTACAAAGAGGTGTTAGCTCTTGTCCTTTCAATGAGTTACAACCCCTCAACAAAGCCCCAAAGTATCTATTAATCTTTAAAAAAAATTATACAAAAAAATGTGACAAAATTTTTAATACAAAGCAACCTATGCATTTAAGGCCTTCTCAATAAATTAAATGGAATTACATGGTGTTTAACATGATGATGTTCTCTATTGCTACCAAAATAATGGTCCCAACACTTTAAAATTCTATTTAATTTATTAAGAAGGCCTTAAATACATAGTTTGCTTTGTATTAAAAGTGTTGTCACATTTTTTTATATTATTTTTTTTAAAGATTAATAAATTTTTGGGGGCTTTGTTAGGGGGTTGTAACTCATTGAAAGGACAAGAGCTAACACCTCTTTGTAAAAATTTTAGTTTGTTTTATTAATCTGGAATTACAGACATATCCAAATAAATTTTTAGAGCGCCTGTATACACGCAGTTGATAATTTACAAGACCCTTTATTGCCGATTATGTATCTTAGGGGTTAAATTAAAACCCTGGTTGAAAAATTTTGAAAGAAATTTTCTCCGTTTTTGTATTTTAGCCGGTGTTAAAAGTATACCAACGTCATGCATAGTTGACACTACTACGCGATAACGGTCGCTCGATGGAAAAGTGTGTATGAATTTTTTTGTAGGTAATTCTTCAATCTGCAATTTACATCCTACATTTTTTTTGTCCGACCAATAGGAAGAGATTTATTTACCAAAAACTGTCCTCTTCGACCTTTGACCCTCTAAAATGGCATGACGCCGGCACGGGAACTTAGGGGACTTTTGAAATGTTGTATATTATGGCAATATAGAGATAATGGTAAAAGAAAAAGTTAACAAATAATTTTTCGGCAGATGAATTCCTAAATCACTGGGTTATTAGCAAACATTAAAACATTATATTATTATTATTAGGTACACGTTTACGCAATCACAATGCAGTACCCTCCCTCCACTTTACAGTCAAGAGCTCTTCTAATGGAAAATATTTAATTAACATAAAATAGACCAAGTATTAACTAATGAAAATATTGTAATAAAAATTAATTTAAAAATTCTTTACTGGCCTGAAGTTGAACAAAAATAAACCCCACTATAAATAAAAGTCTGTTGGCTTTATTTTTTACGTCATACTAGGATGGCAAAGGCAATGCGAAATACTCTTTTGCTGGCTCGATAATAGGGACAAATAATGTACACTAAATTTGACTTTGGGACATGATTTGGGACCCTTTCAGGATGCATAAGCCATAAGGTGCCGACCCCGCACCTGGTCGATAAATTAATAGCATGTTCACTTATTAAAAAGAAAATCTTGTGTGTGTAGTATCTTATAGTGTAAAACAATAAAATACTACTTCAAGTTCAAGCTTAACTACGTCGGCATACCACAGATTATGACAGCACAAGGGTAAATACCCCTACACAGACAATCTCCAGGCAAAAGAAAGTCCCCTATGACTTCATTAGAAGGATTTTACTACGTTTACAATATGAGGTCTACAAAAAGAGAAATCGTAAAACAATAAAATAATAAAATAATAATAATGATATTACCCAGTACACTATTTTTACTTCCACTTTAATAAGACAAATGATTATCAATGGAATGAGGTCGTTCGGTTGTTAAACAGTGTCTTAGTTAAACGAAAGCGCAAGCGCTTGTCAATTAACTGTCATTTTGATGGCAGCAAAAATGAAAAAAAAAAAAATACCAAAAAATCAAGCAATAATCAAAAAGCCGCTGGAAATTCAAACGCGGTCAAAGTTGGGGACGAAATAACCTTACCAGTATTAATTAGGTATAATGTTCAGTTTTTATCGAGATTCAAAAAGAGTGTTCTTATTTCAAGGCTAGAGGTTCAATTTCATAGTTCTTCTTATCTGTGCTCCTAGAAGCTTGTATAAGTCAGTTGCCGTCAATTCTACTAAATAGCACATCTACAGGGTGTCCAAAAAATGGCGCATAAACGCGATGGTAGGCTCTTCGGGCATTCTTAGAGATCCCTAGAAAATTGTCGAAAAAAATCCATCTGATGAATAAATACATCGAGAAAAATGCGAACAAAGTTGCATAAATTCGACAACACAGTCTAGGAAAATACATCTAAAAATCCCAAGTATGAGTCTTGATCATACACTTTTGCAGTAGATTTTATTGACTTTTTTGTTAGCTTCATTTAATGAAAATTTTGGAAAATTAAATTGATTATTAAAATGTAATTCGACCATTTAAAAAATAAACAAATGGTGGAATGGTTTAAGATAAACTGTAGCTTTGGATTAAACCATTTTTATGGTTAATATGTCCTGTTATATTCAAGATATAAAGTTTCGCACTTTGGGGCAACATCTTTGAGGGTAGATGATTTTCTTAACAATTTTCAACAACGTACCATCGCGTTTATGCGCCATTTTTTGGACACCCTGTACATGAGGGTGTATATTAAAATAAAATGTAGTTTTAAAAATTACAAAAATAGGGCTACAACCGTATTATGCTTTCATTTTAATCGCATATTTCTTTGTGTAAATACTAAAAATATACAGTTCGTAAAAATTCTTTGTGTCGAAAATCTCACTTCAAAAAATCATTATAATATTTTCGTTTTTTGAAGTAAAATTTGTGACACAAAGAATTTTTACGAACTGTATATTTTTAGTATTTAAAACTACATTTAGTTTAAAAATTCAAGGTAATACTCTAGGTGAAACTTAAGTGGTAGTTAAGTATAGCGTGAAAACTTCTGATAGTTGATCTGTTTTATATTACTTAATATTGTTGATTAATTGTCTGATTGTTTCTTTACATCAGTGAACTGAATCAAAACTATCAAAAATATTTACAGTATAACTTATTAAATATTTATGATACAATATCAATAAGCCACCAATTATGATATGTTACGATTCAGCATCAAAATATAAACTGTATACGCACAGGAAATACGCCCAAAGAAATAAAAATGTTAACAATGATTTTAAAAGCAAAGCCAAAGTTTTGACATTTTGGCGGGCAAAAATATCCAACTAACCAACGCAACCTAGTTGACAGTTGTGTCTTGTGTCAGATTTGATTGTTATTTGACAATGAGGCCGTTCGATTGTAAAGCGAAAGCGCAAGCGTTTGTCAATTAACTGTCATATTTTATTGTAGCAAGAATAAAATATACCAAGAAATCAAGCAAAAATCCAAAAATTCGCTGGCAATTCGAACGCGGTCAATGTTTCGCACAAAGTTAAGATTACCTTTAAGTTTAATATTGGAAGAATTGAGCCTAAATATCTATCGGGTGGGCAAATAAAAACGGCCCCTAAGTAGGCTATGAACAATGTAAATCAATGTCAAATAACAATATTTTGACAATCCCCATGGCCTACTTATGGGCCGTTTTTATTTGCTCACTCGATATTTAATTAATAAGTTTCGAATGTAATGTCAAGTTTAAATTTTTTTTATTCATAAATCATTAGGGATGTAAAAAAATAAGTCTGCTTTTGAATTTAACTTGAATTCAAAATAGACTAATAAAAATGCTTTCCTTCTTAAAGGCCGATTTATACCACGTAACTTTCACTTTACTTACGCTTTACTTCTGCGTAACTTAATCGAAAATTAAATAAAATACATGGGAATGTATTGGCAAATTTATATAGTTCACTTTAGTGCTACTTTTCTGATTCATTTAGCTTAAAGTCGTATAAAGTCGTACTAACTCGAGACCCGAGCTTGGCCATCATGCGCAAAATTTGCAAAAATGAGATATTCGCCCTTATTGTCAAGGGTAGTGATTCCGGAATATCGCTTCGTATACGATACCTGTTAGGTCTTCTTATGTAGGTTTTACAAAGCGATATTCCGTTATTACAGCCCAGGTATAAATTGTCAGAAGTCGCGAATTCAGACGCATGCGCTTTACTGATCCCAATTTCACGTAACTTTGCAATCTGTAAATTAGGAAAATTTGTAAAGTTAAGTGGAAGTGAAGTTACGCCGAAGTAAAGTAAAAGTTACGTGGTATAAATCGCCCTTAAATTTCTTACATGAAAGTTTAAATGCACTTGGCCTAAAATACGCTACTCCACGTCATTTTATAGGAATGATAATATGTTCAATAACAATAAGATAAATTTAGTAATTCTTGGAATGTTGTGTTGAATAATAATTTTTGATTTTTGATGGCTAAATCTTGTACCTACAACAGTACACTAGTGGGTAACCAGGAAGAGGGGTAGGGGGGCTCAATTTTTGGTTAATAAAACATTTGGAATTTTGGATTAACCTGTTTAAAAGACAACAAAATAAGTACTCACCACATAACATTTGAACACAAAACAATAAAATGATGCATAATTGGATGATACATGCAATTTTTGTAAACTTGCACATTTTGTTTATATGTTTCACAAAAATGTTTAGTTATTATATTAAATATTAAGTTCACTATCATTTAAAAGTGTATTTTATTTAGATCAATTCAATGTTAAAATCTATTATGATATTATTTTGCCGGCACATGAACATTTTTGGTAGACTTTTCTTACAACAAAGTTTTTATTTTTTTTGTTTCTAAAGCTTACTTTGAAGAATGTGCTAAACGCCAATAAACTTTGTTACATTTTGCACTGTTAGCAGGAGTAGCACTGTTCCCGGTAAGATGAGTCACACTGATGCTGCTAAGCATCCAAGTATTCGCAAAAATGTCATGCATTTCCGGTTAAAACCAAACAAAAAAGTCAATCTTTACGAATCTTATTAGAACACACTTTGTTTTAATTTGCTTCAGCTTTAAGCTTTGAAGAAGTTACTAAATTTAGCAAGTAGAAATAATGAACAGGAAAGATCCAGCGGTAAAGCTCTTTTCAATGGCTATGCGGGTCTCAATTATTATAACGAACTTATTTTAGCAAAAGTAAACGCACGTGTTAGGAGACCATCCTGCTGATGCACGCGTGCTTTTCTCTTAGCAGGGACGACTAGATGTGTGTGGCGATACACTCTAAGCGTCAATAACAAAAGACTAACTAACCAAAAGCATACTATGTTTATGAATACAATTTGGTATCACATGGCGTCCTTTGGGAATAGGTCGAAGCTATATTTACTTTTCAAAGGTTGTAGGCTTGGTGCAAGTTTGACTTTGAAAGTAAGTAGGTACATTTTGTTATTTTGCAAGAATCTTTTTGTGCCGTTTCTTCTTCAGCAGAAAAAATCTTGTGTCTACATTTTACGAAAAAATATAAACATAAATACATTAATCAATCTTGTGGTCAAAAACTGATCTAACGCAGTCCATCATAGCATTTACCTGTAAAGGTCAAAAAAATGTAATAACATTTAAAAATAGCTTTGTTCGCAGAGGCACTGAATCCCGATTTTAAACTGTACGCAGTTGTAAAAACCATGCGCAGAGCGCAGAACTGAATAAATTGAATATTAATTACACTCTTTTTTTCTATTTTTTAACAAACAGACAAACTGTTAAAACAGTATTACAGTAAACATGTAATTGAACGTAGGCCATTTTAAGAGACAAAACCATGCCAGATCAACTTTGCAGCAAGATGCCGACAGAAAGTGCGTTTTTGATTTAAACTTAGGCAGTATGAAACAAGCTATTAACTTAACAATGGTTAACAATATATTCAAAACAGAAATAAGTATAAAAAGTTTCAGGTCAGGTGAATGTCATCGACAACAATTCAAATGGGTACTTCGGATATTGGAATAAAATAGATAAAGATCACATTATCAAAATTTACGTGATAAAAATCTACACGTGGGTTTATATTTTCAACTAATAAATTAAATTTCGCATACTTTTAATCGAAACAAAATTAAATAACGTTTCTAATCAACACCAGAATAAAACCATATTTTGAGCATTTGCTGCTTTACCCTTTCCAGCGGAATATTTTAATTAATTTTGTTGTACCTAATATTAATTTTAACCTAAATTCTATTTTCTAACTTTACATTTAATTAAGTTTTGAAATAAGCTATTAAATTTTTTTGATAAAAATAACCATGTCAGAAATATGCACATAATTGTTTGTTGCATTTTTAATAATGTGGTAAATAAAAAAAATAAATGTTAGATTTTAAGCATGTTACTGCGATAAATTTAGATCAGCTTTACAATAAATATAAATAGAATAAATGGAATTCCGCTCTAGTTTGATGACATATTCTATTTTAGTTGCTAGTATTGTTTTTACAAGTTTAAATGTACTCATCGCTATTCTCTATTTTACCATAGAGTTACAAAGTGGCGCTTACTTAACTTGAGTCAGAATTTCTACCAAATATTTTACTAATTTTATCTATAGACTTGTGCAAAATTTAATTAAGGTTTAAAAAGTGTGCCTAACTTTTAGCTTTGTAAGATCCAGATAGCTACCTACTTGTTAGAAATTTATTACCCACTGATGTTCTTTAAAATATAAAGGATCTAATTTTGGGTGGAAGCGTATCTATTATAAGTATTTATTTGGGTACCACAAAGGGCTTGTTTAAGATAAACAGCAATAATTCACCCTTGTTATGTAATCACATACCAAAATATGGGGTGTAACGCTTAACAAACAAAAATACATCATCTGAAACACTACGCCAGCTTTGGGTACTTTAAAATAGGTTTAAATCCCATCATAGATTTTATTTCTCCCTCCTGTTGTTAACAAAATGAACAATTAAGTAACTGTTAAGCTGATACTGCTCAGTTGCGGTTGAATATTTTAATAAAGTGTCCAAACGAATATTTAGTTTTACACTCGGTTTTCCAATATTTTATTGTCACCACCATTAATTTTGCTGTTTAATAATTCATTACTAATTAATTGGTGATGGCACCCCCGAGGCCTACCTTTTTGGTAACACTTAGTTAATTTCTCGGTTAATTTTAACTAAAATTTGGTATGCTTAATTATATTATTGTTATCGGTCTTTTTTTCCCTAAATTATTATTAAAATAAAAAAACCTTTCCAACCAGACGAAATTGTCTTCAAAGTGTAAACGTGACCGAAAAATAATTCATTCTTCGAGTAGTTGTTGAAAATTTATGGGCGAATTATACGCCAGGCACAATACATAGAGAATCATCTAAATTCAAGTCATTGCCGGAGGTGGCCACGCTAGAAGCATAGAGCGTATTATTGTGCGTGGTCATTCTATGCTTTATAAGGCAAAGACAACGTGTTAACAGCTCTACAAGGGGTAGAACTAGAAGATAAGGGTCGACAGAGTTGTGTATCTATTGGTGTAGATTTATTTTGTATAGTAACATTTTTCTAACACACTTTAACATTTCTGTTTATTATATGCACTCTTGGTTTGTGTTATTTTTGTAATTTTTTTATAAAAAAATAATTTGTAAAACTTTTTTTTAATTGTCATGCAATGAGCTGAGTTTTAAAACTTTAATACTTACTACAAATAATCGCTATTAGTACTGATTTCTTTGCCCTTTTGTCCTACCTTTTTATATGCGTAAAAACAATGGGGTGCATTTAAAAAATCGTTTCTATTTTCATATTATTCGGAATAAATTATATATTTAAATTTAATGGTCAAAAAAGAATTATGTGCCATCTTAGAATATTGAAGTGGTTTCTAGATGTAATACGAAGAATAAACGGAGCATTAGCAGTAATAAATTGGGCAAAGGGAAAGATAAATGTTTCCATTAAAAGCGTTAAGTAAGCACATCACCTTTAAGTAAGCATTCGTTTTATGTCTTTTTTGTTGCAGGATTGTTGGAACTAAGAAAGTCTTCTTGATTACAATTTTTGTCAAAATTCTTAAACTCAAATTTAGTTATTAAAGTTAAGCAGTTTTACTAAGTGCATAAATGATAACTTGTAAAAAGTGATAATACTAATATTATAACGGGTGATTAACAAAACTTAACATCGATCCTTGCCATGGAACGTCAACAATCATGACAGAGTCGAGTAAAGGTCCGATTATAGATCGTTGCATTGTGCTTAGTGCGTAAAGCTGTCAATCATAAAAAACTTCCTTAAGGTTAGAGATTCAAATTTACAGATTTTTTAATCTGTGCTCCTAGAAGCTCGTATAAGTGTTACCCATTGAGCTCCCATCAATTATTGTACAAAATAGCACATCTACATGAGGGCCCCATCGTAAATTAAAACTAAATGTAATTTTAAAAACCAGATAGGTAAATGGGGCTATAAACGTATTATAGTTTCATAAAAATCGGTTATTCTTTGTGTTGAAAATCTGACGAAACAAAAATATTGTGATGATATTTGAAAGCTAATTAAGCAACCATAAAATTTATTATTATTATGAGTGACTATTTGGGTAGTAAAATAAAGAAATGTCAGAAGAGTGATAAATATCCATAAATAAACATGTAGGTATTCTTATTCAAACATTGAAACATTATGGGTTGTCAAACTAAATACCTATAGCATTCTAAGTCTACTTTTAATATAAGTATCTAATCTAATGCAGTTAAGACTGATCTGAATAGGGCTGAAAAAAGCCATTTTTTAATGTATTAGGTAATTTAATGTAGGTATCATACTTTTAAATATTTTATAAAGAGACACATATTTACAAATTATTCCTGAAAACCCTTTAAACGAGATATTTGTTCACACTAATTATTGTTTGAGCAGCATGTCTTGGATAATAATAATTCAAGACTTCCTTGTACAATAATTATTATCTGCTTACATTTTTTAATTTAAAACATTTTATAATTATCGCCAACATCGACATTATTATTTGTAGGACTTAATAATTATACAACAATGGCCTAGAGCAAAAGAATCTCATTAGGTAACGAAATCAGTTGATAAAAGTAATCTCGAGCAAAATAGTTGTTGTGCACTAAAGCACAACATAGTCACATTATTTGAAACAAAAATCATTTACCTAGGACGATAATTTGCAGGAAACAACGAAAAACTGGTATGTCAGTAAATCAAAGTTGAAAACCTGAAAAGTTAAATTTAACAAAGAATATCCCCTATGGAACAAGGTTAGCTACCTACCTCTTTTCAACAGTCGGCCCCTTGGTAAAGGCAAGCATTTACTCCAGCACACACAATATTTAATGGTTGAAAGCTATCAATTTACGAAAGTTGAAAACGGTAATTTAATTTTCACGCTGCATCTTGAAAAGGCAACATCTTGATAAAATTATGCGATAAAGTATTAATTTGGTATTATCCCAAACTCATATAAAATTTATAATTGAGTAATTCTATACATCTTAAAGCGATTCGAAGCAGTTTTCATATAGTTTTTGTAGGTATCTCGGTAGGCACGAAATTTAATTTCCAATAAAGTTCATGTTAGGTTGAAAATAATGAGTTTTGTGTTGAGAGGTAGGTATGAGTTAAACTATAAGTTAAAGTTGTTTTTAATTTAAATATAGGTTCTAGATTATGTGTTTTGCCACACGAGAAGCGAAGAAGCATTATTATTACCCTCTAAGGAAAAGGAATATTTTCTATAAAAGGCAGCATGCAAGCAACTTTAAGCTTCATTTACAATAAAAAGTGTAGCTTGCATCTAGTAAGAAATAAAGCATTGAAGCCTCGATTAAAGCGTATATGTATAGAAAAAATACGGTTAAAGTTCGATATGTTTGGCAATATTGTTTACAAAAATATAATATGTATGTAAGAAATTCGTCTATGATTCATTCTTGACCATACATTATTGTAATAGATTTTATTAACATTGTTTTTAGCTTTATTTCATAGAAATTGTGTAAAATTACATTAATTATAAAAATGTTATTCGTATTCTGCATCGATCTTACATAGCAACATCAGTGTTTCTAACCGTGTGCTGTCTTAATTTTATCTTTAATTAATGTCTTTTACAATTTTAATGTGTTTTGTGCAATGTGACCATCTCTATTTATTTATTTTTATTTATTTATTTAAACTACTAATCAACAAAGTAATTTGTTATCGTAGAGTAGAGACTCTATGATTTTAATTCTACAATTTATGATTTGTCAACAATAAAGCCCTATTTTAATTTAGTCCTTGAAAAAGATTTTTTATTAAATCGAAACGTCGACCGGTTTTTTTTATTCTTTGCCGCCATAAAAAAAATGCTTCAGGCAAAATAGATATTAAGAAAATATTTGCTTTTTTTATGAATTTAGTTTTGGAACAACAAAAAGGCTCAAATCTTCGTAAAACATCAACGGTAATTTTTTTTTTGCTGGAATCGTTTACTTGGAATCGAACTTGAGGTTTTTAAGCTACCATTTTGACCATAGTAACAATGTAAACATTGTTTGTTTTTTGTTTTAAACTCCATGTCAACGATAGTACCATACAGATGAGGCTTCCATTTTGGAACATCCTGTATAGTTTATTTTTGTTCGAATGAAACTATGCTAAAACCTTTGCAGATGTATTTATTATGTGTACGCTTTATACAGTTTTCCAAACTTAAGCGCTTAAAACATGAAGTGACATCTAGGGAAAATATTAGGAACTACCAAAATCAACTAAAGAATACTCTTTCTTTTTCCTAAAGAATTCGTTCAACGGTATTTCAAAGATAAAAGAGTGCTTATTTAATGATGTTAAATTCTGGTAATTTAATTTTTCTTTGGTAATATTCCTGGTAATAGCAATTTCTAGGTCAGCCTGAACATCAGTTTTTTATTAAATCTTGTCGCACTTCTAAAATCTATAGACGATAGGAGTACTACTTTTTAATTTATGCTAAACAATTTTTTACAAAAATTATTGCCTTACTTGGCCTTACTTCGTTTTCAATAGAAAATGCCAACTTCAATTCAAATTTAATTCTTAAAATTCACTTTAATCATTCACAATTTAATGGACGCATTAGAGACTGCATTTTTAATAAAAATAGAAGAACAAGGTAGAATCTGTAACTATATTTTTATTTTATGTAGGGTAAAAGAAAGTTTGTTTTACGTATGGCCGGTACGGATTAAATTTTTATTTTATTGAATTTAGTTCACATTGTCAACTTTTATCAACCATCGCATTCAGTGGACTTAATTCTTCTGTGTGAATGGATACATTTTCCGCCTTTTTTCCAATATTGATAGCATCGTCAATCGTATCTGGAAGTTTTGTTCCAAGCGTTTCGGGGAAAAATAATGCCAAAACTCCAGATGATATAGCCATTACGCCAAACATTATTAATGGAAGGGCCTTAGAAATTCTAGCCTAAAAAACAAAATATCCAAGTTTATATAGATAAAGTTAAAATAAAGTCCCATTAATTATAAATAAGTGGATTGAAATAATACCAATAATGGGATTTGCGGTGCAACCATAGAGCCCAGTCGACCAAACATAGAACATAGAGCAAACATGGAATGTCTGGAGCAAGTTGGGAACATTTCTGTGGTAAAAATATATAAAACTGTGTAAGCAGTTGTCATGCATAATTTTCCAAGAAGAAAGCAACATGTTGAAGCCCAGGGTATTCCTGAAAAAAATAACAATTTAACATAAAATTAACTTAGTTTAAAGATATTTCTGCTTATTTAATTTTTTCGGTCCTTAAAGATATAATTTTCTAGTTTCGATATTAATAACAACAAAATAACAATAGAAATTATCAGAAAAGTAGGGCAGACATGACTTTTTTTATAAAACTTTTCCACCCATACTTATTGTAGGCCAATTTTGTAAACTGCATTGTTTAATGATTGCTTAATAATAGTATTTTTTAATCTTAAAATGACCTGAATACCTAAGCTTATTTACATAGGAGTTTAAGTAATTTTCTTGTGTAACCAGAAATCACTTTAAGTACCTATAGTTTAAGGCCCTAAAATACCTTTTAGGTACCAAAATTTTTTTTTAGTTTCTGATTTAGCTGCTAATGGAAGTTTATTAAACTACCAAAACCGGTTCCTCTTAATAAGGAAAATTAGAAGAAAAAGTATGTTTTCAGATACTTTCGATCCTCCTACTTGGAATTGGGTTCACTTAGTTATTTAACGCAGTTTGTTAAAAAAATTGCATGACTCTTGCCATAACACGTCAAAAAAAAGTCGACAAATTTCAACTATAAAAAAAATTAAAACTTTACTCATCTCTGACTAGAGTCGAGGTAAAATTTTGTGGATCGCACGTTTAAAAAATAAAAAGGATGTTAGAGGTGTTGGCAGACGACCGCTGTAAATTTTTAGACCTCATAGCTAGTCACGTATTAAATTTAAAATTTTATTTGCTAATTCGCCATGATCGATGAAATTTCCACCTGCTATGGAAGTTTCTATATCAGGTGCATCTTGTATTAAAATTTAAAAACGGGGTGCTTTGGTTTTTATTAGGTACTTTGTTACATAACTATAAAAAATAAAAAAGTGATTTCGAGAAAACCCTAAAATAATAGGTATGCTCTTTATCAAAGGGTTCTTAACTGAACAACATCAGTAAATGGCCTAAAAGTCAAAACACTTTAAGATTGATTAAAACCCTCTTAAGGGTTAACAAAGGAACAAAGGGTGGAATTAGATTTCAGCCGAAAAATGCAATATACCATGCCTAACATAATGTGAACATAATCTGCTTACCTTGTGTATAACTTGTAAGTACACAAGCAACTCCTGCAGTAATTAGGGTAGAGGACAAAACCCATTTTCTGCCTAAACGATCTATAATAAAGTACGTCAAAATATACGCTGGTAGTTCAACCGCGACTGTTATGATAAAACTTTGGTAAATGTTGTCAGAAATGGAAACGGAATGTATAGTTAGCCCGTAGTACACAAAAGTGCAGCATATCCAAGTGTATGAGCAATGAATGGCACGTATAAACATAGGAAGTCTTCGTATAGTCTTTATAAAAGACCCCTTGGATTGTGGTTCTTTCTTTGCATCCCCAATCCTAGACTTATCAAGAAGTTTGTCTATCTCTCCATGAGGTATTTCATTTCCATTGTATTTGGCAATTTTTTCCAATATTGTCCGAGCTTTATCTTTTTGTCCAACGGAGATGAGCCAACGAATTGATTCTGGTGCTATTTGGCAACATAACACAAGAAGAAATCCTGGCCCATAAAATATTCTTAGGAAAATGCGCCAAGTTGGACTAAGCCAAGCTGTTAGACCAAGAAGCATTTGACCAAATGCAAAGGCGCAACTGAGAAAAGTGTTTGTAATGTTTCTTCCTTTTGGTCCAACTAATTCAATTGCTTAAAGAAAAATTCAATTTATAGCATTCCTAACGGTATGGAGAAGGTGTCCAACAATATAGTAAATTAATAAAAATTTTGGGCTTACCCAAAATAAAGGCCCCACTATAATTTCCAGAACCGAACGTTGTGTTTAAAAACTCCAATATAATAAACATCAAATAAGAAACTGAAAATGATTTTATAATACCAATAAGTGAAGTCAGGAACAAGCTTGTAATCAACATTGTTTTTCGACCGAATCTATAACAAAAAAAAAACATGCTAGTTTGTGTAGAAATACTTTAAATTCAAATTTTTACTAACCTGTCAGAAAAAAACCCTGAAATTGGCAAACAAACTAATTCTCCAAAAACATTAACCGTTCCAACAAATGTTAATTTCCATAAATTTTCATCACATTGTATTCCAAACTAGAAACAAAAAGATAATACATAATTAATGTAAAAATACAAAGATTTAAAAAAAATATTTCAAACTAGTTCCACGGTTTGGAAAAATCAAAGGATGTCGGAACGAATGGGAGACCTAGAGGTTTAAGCAGGACCTCAAAAAAGTTCTTAGGGTTTTAAAATTTATTTGGCAAGGAGATTATTTAATAGAAGAATTATTGGTGGACATAATCTGGGAAATTATGGATATTTTAAGGCCAGAGGTATTTTTGACCAGGAACTTCTGTAAATAAAAAGGTATATGAGGCTGCTGCATTAAAATTTTTACGGTTTTATTTACAAATACTCGTAATACTTGCATCATGTACAATTGTAGTTTCCTTTCTCTCAAAAACAAACTTATCACATTTTTCAGTTTCATTTTTAAAATGTAAACATGTATTGTTTGTTTCAGCTATGTATCTATTACATCTTTGAGGAATTCCGTCTTTAAATGGAACAGCATTTTTTACCCATGGAGCATTGTATTTATCTTGTGTTTCCTGCTCACATTCCTCAATGAAGCATCTAAAAAAAGATAAGAGGTTTGACATTTTAGTTTTTTTTTATTTTGAACTTGATATTAAAATAAATAGACATTTTTACCTATTAATTTCATGATCAAAATTATGAGCCGGCCAGTTAGTACCTTATCTGTAGCTAGGAAGAATCGATTTTTTTTCACAAAGGTCGTCGTTTAAATTTTGTACATTTTTTACTTTTATTGTTAAAACCTCCCGCAAAAATTTAGCAGTTTGTTGATACCTATACTATACTTTTTTCATTTCAATAAAAAAGAATTTGAATCTATTTTTTTAGTTATTTTATGAAATAGAAATACATATGGGTTGTTATTCTAATAAAAAATCGTCCACAGATTTTCGTCTTAAAAAATTTGTATTACCAAATTAATGAACTACCCAAATGATTGGCGACATTTTACATGGTTATACAAAAGATGAATCTCACTGAATACAAATGTTTTATTTAATGTTAATTTAAAATGTGATTTTAGTCATCTCGAATTATTTATGATAATGAATAATTAATAAAGTTGTTTGATAAATAGTTTGTTATAAAATTATTGTCTTATCACAAAAACATTTTAAGATAATTTTGGGTATTCTTGGATAAAAAAAATTTATATTTACATAACGATTATTGATCTATAGTTGATTATAGCCTAACTTTTTAAAGAAATTCATTCTGACTTTACAATTTTTGTTTTAAATTATAAGTGGGTACTAGGTAAGTTTGTACATTGAGTAATAAAGAGTTGGTATTCAATGGTTTGTAAGTTGTTGTTTTTGCCGCTATTGTGATAGAATAAGTGATTTATGAGATTGGTAATTGGTAAATAAGATAACTACCTATAAGTTATTTGAAAAAATATGTTTGAATATGTTATTTAAAAACAAATACAAATAGAAAAAGTAACAAAATAAAATTTAAGCTAAAGTGATTTTAGAATTTTATTGCTCTTGTTTACCAACAATAGGACTTTTTAAGCGTTCCTTAACCATACCTAACCTGTAGTTATTTCAGAAAAAAATAAAGACGTTTTTTAATAACAAAGAGGGATAATAATTTACGAGGTAAATAACTATATGGTTATATGGTTGGGGGCGCAAAAAAAACCCCTATATTATTGGTTTTAATTTTTTCGGTTAATATTTTCTTGGATAATCAATTCTTAAGCAACAGTAGGTACAAGATTTCGAACTGCAAGAAAAATTCAAGCTTGTTTTAACAATAAATAAAAAAAAATTAAAATCAGCCAAACCAATTGGTATATTAATAATGTAATAAAAATAAACATGCAAAACCTAGTATTTTACTTTACCAACCTGTATTTAATATCTCTTGAAGTAAAAATATAAGTCAAAGGCACTACTGAAAAAATCACAACGCAACACAAATACACGTAATATTGTTTCTGGAATCTGCCAAAACCACCAACTTTTTTTAGAATTTCATCTAAGTTTATCTCACTCATTTTAAAATGATTTTTATTTAAATTTTTTTAATTTCATGCCAACTTAATTTTAAACAAGTCGACTGTGACAACGCATATCGCACTGAAAGTTCATTTGTTTTGATAATTGTGTATTTAAAAGTGCATCAAACTAACATGTGCGTGTTAATTACCAATGAAAATGAAAGCACACTTGTTGTCATGTTTAATATCTAATTTTAGTCTTGAGTTGCTTTGTGGTAAAATGAGTACATATATATAAACTTTAGTTTATATCCTTAACTAATTTGTTTTGTCACAACAACGACCGCTGGTGCTAGATTGAATCACTATACAGTTTATTTGAAAAACAAGATTGAACTAAATGGAAACTAATAATGCGCAATCGAGTAGCGCTAGGCATGAGACTTGCAACTAAATAACTATTAATTACTTGTTTTTAATTCAGTTCATTTAAATTTAAAAGATGTGGGTCAGTGCGTTCAACTTCCAATGTCGTTTTCCTCAATTATGTTAATTTATTGATTAGGTTCTGTGTATTTAATTTTACTGAACAGACCACGATTTGCGATAGTGCAAAAAGCAGTTTGTCGTTGAAGTTACCTTTCCTGCTCAACTGCAGGAAATTGTAGTGAACAACCTCGTACGTAGATGGCTCTGACTATATCGTTTTGTTCTGTTAATAAGGGTTTTTATTTGATATTATAAACCCAAAACGTTAAACATAATGTTTAATGATAGGAATTTCGTTTAGTCACTTTTTTTTTTGACTAATTTATTTCTACTATCTTAAAATTGTTTACATAACTTCTTTGCTTAGCAGACCTATGTTTAGTCTTTTAATGTAAGGGATATACATATATGTCTTTTTAAATTTGGCGCCGTTTAAAAACTTCAACCTCATTGGTCGACTATGGCGGACCCACTTTTTAGCAGTCGGATGTCTCGACTTTTCCTCTGTATATAGGGTGTCCAAAAAATGACGAAAATGACAAATGACTTGATCATACACTTTTGCACTAGATTTTATTGACGTTGTTGTCAGCTTCAGTTCATAAAAATTTTGTAAAATTAAACTGATTATAAAAATGTAATTAGAACATTTAATAAATAAACAAATGGTTGAATGGTTTAAAATATACTGTAGCTTTGTATTAAACCATTTGTTTCGTTAATATGTGCTGTTATATTCAAGATATAAGCATTTAAAGTTTCGCACTTTGGGGCAACATATCTACGAGGGTATATGAGATTTTTTTTAACAATTTTCTGGGACTCCCTAGACATGCCCCAACAACGTACCATCGCGTTAATGCGCCATTTTTTGGACACCCTGTATAAGGTAATACTAAAAGTTTGTATAAACATGTAGATTTTGCTAAAGTGACTTTCACTCAAAAATGAACAGTAAACAATTAACAGGTAACAATAATAAAGTAAAAGTCATTTATAAACCCGCTATTTAATCCAATCTTTCCAACTTTAAACTGATGGTAACCTCAACTTGATAAATAAATCTACTGTTAAATAAAAATAGGTGTCACTTCTCTTAACTTTATAGTGACCTAAAGGTTAACCTTCAATGGAAATACGAGATCTAAGATTTTACCTAGGATTTTACTAATAATAAAAGTCCTTCTGCCATTAAGATTTTATTTTTATGTTTTTACATGAAACCTGTGTTTTAGGGACTGTGTAAAATCTAGTGATGGGAATAATCTTAAAAAAAAAAACGTTTATTTCCATCACTAGTAATATCTACATTTGATCCTTTAAACTACATTACGTTTGATAAGTATTTGACGTGTATGTTTATGGTATAAGGTAATACGTGTTATTTATTAAGGCCAATTAGTCTAATGCCACACATATCATATCTGCATCAATAATTAATAATTGCTAATAATCTGTTTGCCTACCCCTGCAATTATTATCCTAGGGACCATGATTCTGTATGTAGATATATAGGCTACTTCAGTATCATATGAGGTGTTTTTATCTTTATTTTATATTTATATTAAGCCATTTGATATCACTTTTGTGTTGTCTAAACGTCAAAATTTAACAAGAAAAATCAAAGAGATAAAACAAATTCTCACATAGACACACCACATAGACTGCAGCGGGGGATAGCGCGACGCGTAAATATGCGGGGGGAAGACGCGAGAACTTTGCATCATCTTAGTTTTTTTTCAATGGTGGGTCTATTTGTTAAAATATTTTAAAAATTCAAAAACCATACGAATCCCAAAGAAACAAGCTACAACCTTTATTGAAACTATTTTTTATTTCCACATACGGTTTCTTTACAAATGAGTGATATGTTATTTTAAATTATTGCAAAAAAATAATTTCGAGAAAAACGCGATTAAAGTTCAAAAACCAAAGAGGGGACCCTTTGATTTTCAAGATTCATTGCAGAATTTAACTGACTTATAATATAAATTTAGAAAAAGTTTTAATACTTATTTAATCCCAAGAGTTCTAGCAACAAAATATCAAAAGTTTATTTTGTCACATATTTTTTTAAAATGGGGCCCAGACAGCCCCTGTCGCCAGATTTTTTGTGCCAAAAAGTGGTTTGGATATCCCCAAGGTATAAGCTTTCATAAAAATAATGTTTCAAAACTACGTTTTTCCGTGTATAGGACCTTTGTAAATAAGCGACTTTTTGAGTAAATTTTCCTCTACTACTATATGTTATTTCCCTATTGGACTATTACAGTCGTAAAAATGGGAGCACTACTGTGTGCGTCAAACTTTTAAAAATAAAAAAATCTCAATATCTATAGTCAATCTGATGTAAATCTGGCGTTTCCCAAGTAACGACTCGGCTGTGGAGATCAAAAATATGACAATCGATAATGTTTTAATAATGAAAAAAATTGAAATTTTACAAATGCATGGCAAGAGTCGACGTCAATATTTGTGGATCGCACGATATAACGACCGCAAAGGTGACCAACGGCGGGAAAGGTGAATAAGGTAAGGATCAAATATAGATTTGTCACAGTGCTTAACAAATCATAAATTCGTAACAGTGGGTAGTTCTAATTTCACTGTAAACTGTAGTTATCCTTATTTCTACTGCATCAGGGTTCTTTAAAAAAGAAGCTTTTAAAATAGCAAAGCAGTTATTGAACACATCACAGGACATAGATATCTGTGGCACAGGGAAACAATTATGGTGATTGTGATTTTAACATTTAACGACCTCTCAAGCATGGTTGTCATAGAGCTGCTTAATCAATACCATTAAGTAACTACCAACCTATCAAATCAAAAACTACGATTTATCATCACTATGTATCCATTCATAGAGTAAATAGAGTTATATTCTATGATAACATCAGCAAAGTGACGTTAGGATGACAAATGAGTGGCAGTTTTGAATAAATACGTTTCCGTTATCGTCTATTATCATTCTCTTGGCTTTCTGCAAGAATGGATTGCCCGAATCCGGATGGAACATTAAGAAGCGATGTAAAAACATCAGATTACTTCCGCACTTGTAATCTACCAAAGCGATTTGAGTATCCTTCGTGGTTTTATGGGTATGGGATTCAAAGAAGACCACCATTGCATCCATTTTATAGGACTACTTCTTCGGACTATGGGAGGTAAAAAAATGAAACAAAATACACTCCCACATTTTTAATAACCAGAAAAAAACAATTTTTTGTTACAATACAAATACTTAAGCAAATAATTAACGAGTCCGGGTTGAGTATTCCTACCTAAGAAGAACTTTTTTTTACAGATATCCACCAACAATTCACAGTGTTCCCACTTCATTCTTTCCAAATAATCAAGAATTTAGCAAGGCTCTTGCCAAATCAGGAATGTACCGAAATTATTCTTTGAATACAGGATTAGACGATAACATATGCAGTTAAAGTGTAATGGATTTTATACTTTCTATTTAAACATTTTTACCAAATATAACAACCTACATAAAACAAAACACGATTATTTCTCTGCCATTTCCAATAGGATGGTTTTGCTAATTTAAACGAGACTGTAAATTTTAGATAAACCTTCCCCTGTAGTTATCGTTAGAGTGCCTTGATGATTTTGACAGTTATTGTCGCCTTATAGAGTGACGACATGCATCATTCTCTCTCTGTCATACAGATAACGTCATCAACGTTATAGCCAAAGTGACAACAATTACAACTTACAATCACAATTAATGACGTTATCTGTATGACAGAGAAGGAATGATGCATGTCGCCATCTCTATAAGGCGACAATAACTGTCAAAATCATCAAGGCACTCTAGTTATCGTAGCGCTAGACAATGTAGGTATGGCAAATTCTTACAGTGAGTGTACACTACATACCCAATGTAAAAATTTGGAAAGATTTTGCCTTTACACCCCAGAAAAAATGGTACAAGGAGGACTGCACAGTACAATTTATCGTCATGTCTAGGGTGGGCACAAGCCTCACAAATGTTCTTGAATTTAATTTTTTTGTATAAAAAATAACTTCCTTCTTAGCAATACTTTTTTGAGTTTGGATTGAAATACAGTATGCCCCTACATACAGAGTGTCCCAGAATTGGAGTCACTTGTATGGTACGCTGTTGGGACATGCCTAGGGATCTCTAGAAAATTTTTAACCAAAATTATTTCTCATATACCTACCCTCGAATATATAAGGCGAAACTTTAAACGCTTGTACATCGAAAATAACGGCATATGTTAACAAAATAATATGGCTTAATATTAAGTAATCTTAAGCCATTTAACAATTTGTTTATCTTTAAAATGGTCAAATAACATTTTTATAATCAATTTAATTTTGCAAAATTTACATGAAGTAAAGCTGACAAAAATGTCAAGAAATCTGATGCAAAAAGATTTGATCAAGAATCATAGATGGTTTTAAAGCACCCTTTCCTTAAGAAAGTTGCCAAATTTATCAAATTTTATTCGTATTTTTCTCAGAGATAAGAAAAGATGGATTTTTTTAAACAACTTTTTAGGGATCCTTGAGTATGCCTCAACAGCGTATCGTACAGGTGGTGCGCCAATTCTGGGATACTCTGTATATTATTATAGTTCTTAATTTAGTTTTGTTAATAATAACGTTTAACAAAGTTCCGGCAATTTTTTTAACAAAAATTCAAGAAACTGTAAATATGTAGTACAATGAACATTTATTGCAACGATATGGTTTTAATTTAAAATAAGAAAAACCTAATTTAAGTTTATCCAACATATAATATGGTTTTAATCTTGTGCTGGTGAAATAAAGAAATCCTGAATCTTGGACAGTAGATACTGTTTTAAAAATATGATACATTTACAACTGCTTTTATTTTTACTTTGGTTTACCGGTACGACTTGGGATTGTTAAAACATTTAGGCAAAAAAAAACTTAAAAACATAATTGACCAATTTTTGGGATATTTATTGGTCACGATCGAAAAAAACCAAATTGATGATATTTTTTTTAATCTTGTGCTCCCATTATAATATTTTAATTAAGTATTTTTATAATGAAACCAAACTTTGATTGAATTTAATTTTAAGGATTAAGGTATAGCTGGTTTCAAAGTTACATTATTTTGCAATTCGGTTTGCATTGCGTGCTTTTTCAGCTGTCAACTGTTGAAAACAGATCGAGAAGGCCATTTTCTATATTACAGTCCACATACAACGAACTGCAGTCAACACCAAAGCGACCTGCCTTTTGTGCGTCCAAGTAAATTGATTCCATGTTGCTCAGTGACATTTGGTTGTTGCCGTAGTTGGGACTAAAAAAATTAAAAAAAATGCAAAAGACCAAACATTTTGGTATCCATAATAACATTGTTAAATGAGTCGTTAACAAAATCATAAAACTATACGACCAGCTAACGTGTTAGAAAAAAAGCTGACATCGTTAATTGATGCCTAAAAATTGATAGCAGAAATAATAATATGGATATGATCTAAACCGCTTTCTTAAATCTAAAACAAGGGTACAAATCAAGCCATTAATGCAAGGACTACTTGTTAAATTAAAAGCTTAGGGCCGGTTGTACAAACCAAGTTTAAACTTCGGTTTAGCTAAACTGACATTTTATCACAAACAGACTTTGTCAACTACAACATGGATAGTGTCTAAAATTGTTCTTTCTATGGTTATAAGTCCTTTTAGCTAAACCGAAGTTTAAACTTGGTTTGTACAACCGGCCCTTAATGTTTAAAAACTTACGTAAGTGCAATGTGAATAATTTCCCCGAGTAGACCGTTTGTTTTGTGATGCACGCTGGACCAACTGTTTTCGCAGATACTTTTTAAAAGACATTGACGACCATCTAATCCATGACTAAACACAAAAATAGAGGCAGTACTTTAAAAGGTACAAAATTAAAAACAAATTTTACTTGTTCAAGGTATTTTCAAGGCCTTCGTAGAGCAACGCTCTGTCATTGTAATTTTCCCAAAAAGGTAATTCTCTTTTTCGTCTCTTTTTGTTAATAATTGGTGGGTAATTGTGCAACATAGAGGCATTCTGTGCCAAAGGATACGCAGCTTGAAAATTCCAGCCCAGTGCTATTGTTTGTTTTGAAGTTATTTTCCAAGGTATTCCAATCCCAAGAACTAGCTTTGAAAAACAATAAAAATTGGAAGAGTGCTTAAGCAAAACTATTTAAAAACTTACTTTGAAGGTACCACCAAACGGGAAAACCGCATACCTTTTGGAACGATGCAAAGTTTCACCGGTACTGTTATTTAAACAATAAGAAAACTTGCACAAAAAATGCACTAAAAGAATCTACAAATAATTTGTAATATTCAAAATTTTGAATTTCTTGTGTATTTACCAAAAAAATAGGCGTACACTTCATTTTTATGATTTTATAGATGTAGACTAGATAAGTACTTAACATTAACACTACCAAAGTAGCGTTTCTGTAATCATTACCGAGCTCCAAACTTAACTTTGTTCACAAGTTTATATTGATTTTTTCTATTAGTAACAAATTCTCAGACCCACAGTGTGATGTACTTACAACGGGACAAGTATTTTATGTTGGGTTTACACAGCTTCTTTACCCATTGCGGGTGTAAACCGTTCCGCCAACCGTTAATCCAATAATATGTACCTACTTTAAATTTTTTGTACCTACTATTTTTGTCCATCTGTGATTTTTTGCTTTAGCTTCTTTGACTTTTTCACAACATTAACTTTATTTATATTATTTGTAATTATTGTTTTATGTTGGTGAAATAAAGAAATCCTGAATCTTGAATCTTGGACAGTAGATACTGTTTTAACAATATGATACATTTACAACTGCTTTTATTTTTACTTTGGTTTACCGGTTCTTGAGATTGTTAAAACATTTAGGCAAACAAAAACTTAAAAACATAATTGACCAATTTTTGGGATATTTATTGGTCACGATCGAAAAAAACCAAATTGATGATATTTTTGAAATGCTGTTTAATATGTGTTAATAATAGGAATACGTTCATACATACATTGTTGATTTAATTATAGGTACATATTTTTTCCCTTGCAGTTTGGCTCAAACTTTTTGATTTTAGTAATAATGCGAATTTATCAAAGTCGCAGTTTTCTTCACACCCAGGCAAAATTAACATCTGTACATCAGTTAATAAATTTTTATAAAACATGTTTATGTACTTTTTTCCATTATTTGTTTGTCGCATTTCAAACAACAAACTTTGAGCATATGCTGGTTGAACTCGATCCCAAACACCCATGGCATTAAGAAGATTTACTAAAGTAGTATCATGCGCCGATAGCATCGTGAACTTCTTACCCCATGGATTAGAAACATCCTCATTTTTACCATTAAACTTAGAGAAGTGTTTGACCAGTTCATAAAAGAATGGCCCTGTTTTAAGAATCGCCAGTTTATGATTATGGGTGGATCTTTCAAATTCCAGTACCATCAAGGGGAGAGTTAGGTTGGGGTAGACATTCTTAGTCCATTCAGGAAGTGTGTAGTTATACAATGTTTCAACAAATAACGAGTCGTGGAGGTACGCTGCTGCTAGTAATGATTTAATGTCCTGTCCAGAATGTGCAGTTAAGTACTCCAACAACTCAGAGTTGTTCGACATGATTTCGGTAAATTCAGGTGATAACAATAGCTGTTTCATTAACAAGTCATATCTTTTGCAAAATTTGCCCATCGCCAAAAGATAGTCTTCTGTTTGTGGTACTGAATGAATGGGTATTGGTTGCCATGGTATGTCCTGATTCCAAACTTGATCACCTTCTGGGGGGTAAAGTCCAGCCAAATTTGAAGCAGCTGACATGAAAGTTCTGTCCAGATCAGTGGTGCGAACATAAATATCTTGTTCTGAATATTTTCTTCCCAAAAAGCCGTCGTAACGATTGCGAAACCATTGACCAAGTGCATAATGTTGTTGTTTTCCAATCTAGAACATTATTTAAATAGTAGGTGAGTGCTTTTAAGAAATAATATGTAGGTATGTCTTTTTTTTTAAGAAATTAAGATATCAAGACTGTTGAAAGCAAGTTAAATTTTTGATATATCTACCTACAGAGGGTGCAAAGAACCACTTACGGTAGTCAGTTGACCTTTTCCAACTGGCCAGTAGCTTTCATTGGCGTAAGGATCAGTTTTAACAAAGCCTATGGGTGATCTGTCTCCATGTCTAAAAATCTTAGAAAACAAAATTTCGATTTATGCACTTAGTCTTAGTTTTTATATAGAATGCCAAAACCAGTAAGCGATAAAAAATTGGTCACAAAGAAGCCAAGAAACTCAACAATTAGGACCACATCTTGCTAAATGTGGAACAAATTAAAAGTAATTTATTGTTTCTAAATAATTATTTTAACTTTGATTTATTTATAAAAGCATTTTAATCTTAGGTAGCTATAAAATAGTATATTACTACCGTGGGTGGAAAGGGTTTCATTTCTGTCGAGAGAAAAAGATGGTTTACCAAGGCGCGTAGCGCCGCGGTAAACCATTTCTCGAGACAGAAAGGAAATTTCCACCGAGGTTAGTATACTATTTTATTTACAACTGCTTACATTTATGTTTAATTTTAAAAAGCTTTAATTTTGCAAATTAATATTATTCATTTTTAACATCTTTTTTTTTTTTATTAATATTTACATCGATCTGTTTCCGCGACTATGGCCTAATATCGATGCTCTGAGTGAGACTACCCCCAACCGAGAAATTTTTGAATCATATCTTGGCCTTTTCCAAAGCCAACCAGAGCTGTTTTACGTGCATGCACAAGCGCACACGGTACCACCATTTAGCCTTGTTTACGAGCAAGGGTATACCGAGATACATCTATCTCACCACTAAATGTAACCGGCAGACTTTTTTGTTTTTGGATCACTCCCGGGGTTTGAACCCAGGTCACTTTGGTCCAGAGGCAGGTATACTTGCCACTAGACCAGTCGGCCGGTATTTTTAACATCTTAGTTAACATGATTATTTTTTTTTTAATTTATTACCTTGGTTACATTACAATTGCTTGACATTCAAGTAAAAAAATAATTATTTTTAATTTTCAAAAAACGTCATTTCTCGCATTATTTTAAAGTCTTAAACCAACTAATATTAAAAAAAACATAATGTCGGATAGTGATGACGAATGTACAGAATTGAAAGAGTGTGCGCAAAAGGCCGAAGAGGATTTGCTCCCTCAAAAGAGTTAAATCCGACTTGTTTTCATTACCCAGGCGGAAAGTAGTTACTTTCCGCCCGGGTGGAAAGTGACAGCTTAATAAAACCAATAAAGTGACATTTTCTAACTTTTAAAGAGTCAGAAATGTCATCATTTCATATGCAGTTGTAAATAAAATTATTTTATTTACAACTGCATATGAAATGATGACATTTCTGACTTTTTAAAAGTTAGAAAATGTCATTTTATTAGTTTTATTAAGCTGTCACTTTCCACCCGGGCGGAAAGTAACTACTTTCTGCCTGGGTAATGAAAAAAAGTCGGATTTAACTCATTTGTGGGAGCAAATCCTCTTCGGCCTTTTGCGCACACTCTTTTAACGGCAGATATCGTAAACACAGAAACGAAAGAAATTCATCGTATTCTATGATAAAATGTATTGTTGGCTGCCTAAATTTCAGGAAAAACAGCACTTCTTTAAAAAATCATTCCAAAGAGTACAGGACACATTTCTATTTGTAAATTGTATTAACTAGCAAGAAATAAATTAATGTAAAAATATTTTAAGAAAAAGCTTTTATTTAAATGCCCTAAAAAGAAAAAAATAAATTTTTTCAATTAAATTAAACCCATTAATTTGTCACAATATACACTTTTTATGATATAAAAGCTTGTCGCGAGATTCTGCATTTATGTAGATTTATTTTGTAAAATACATACATTTTTTTCTTTTTTCAGAACCACTTAAATTAAAAATTGGTAAATGGTATAAGTATTGTATTCTTTTTATTAATTGCAATAGTAAATTTCGCGAGATTCTGCATTTATGTGGATTTATTTTGTAAAATACATACATTTTTTTCTTTTTTCAGAACCACTTAAATTAAAAATTGGTAAATGGTATAAGTATTGTATTCTTTTTATTAATTGCAATAGTAAATTTCGCGACAAGCTTTTATATCATAAAAAGTGTATATTGTGACAAATTAATGGGTTTAATTTAATTGAAAAAATTTATTTTTTTCTTTTTAGGGCATTTAAATAAAAGCTTTTTCTTAAAATTTTTTTACATTAATTTATTTTACATTTTTAAGTATTTACTGTAGATGTTTTTTAATCATTTCATTTAGTATGTCATTGCTAACCTTTTATTTGATACCGATATTGGCAAAATAGTTAAAAAAAGAGAATCCGCCATTTTTTTTAGGGCGCCATATTGGATTTTGAATTTTCACATATCTTACTATATCCTACTTGTCATTACCTTTCATTTGATACCCATATCGGCAAAATAGTAAAGAAAAAGCTAATTAGCCATTTTTTTGTGCGCCATATTGGATTTTGAATTATGTCATATATTTTACTGTATTCTACAAGTCATAACCTTTCATTTGATACCCATATCGGCAAAATAGTTAAGAAAAAGCTAATTTGCCATTTTGTTGGGCGCCATATTGGATTTTGAATTATGTCATATATTTTACTGTATACTACCGGACATAACCTTTCATTTGATACCCATATCGTGAGAATTGTTTAGAAAAAAGTCATCCGCCATTTTGTTGTGGACGCCATATTAAGTTTTTAGGACTAAAAAAGTTACCATTTTGCATTGTCACCGGACTTCCACATGTATACAAAATTTTAGAAAAATTGGTCAAGCGTAAGTGTTTCAAAATCGAGTTGCAAGATTTGTACTACACAAACACACATACATACAAACATACATTGCGAGTTAAATAAAAGCTTTTAAAAAGACTAGAGTACAAGATGAAATACTTTTAAAATACATAATAATGCATGTTCATATAAAATTTAAGTAAATTTTATTTTCTTTTTGACTACTTTTCTTTGCTTAAATTTAACCATTTAGAAAGAAACTTACGTGACAAAAAAGTATTCATCTAGTTTTTCAGTTTATTTAGAATAATTATTTGCTGCAAGAAATACATTTCTTCTTAAACTTTAGTAGTGAATGATGCTACAATTTTTCGTAACATAAAATGAAACGTATTCTGCATTATCGGCATTTAAAAAAAAATGAATGTTGACAATCAACAAAGTCACATTCATTAAAAAATTTTCGAAATTTTTAAGCTGTTGTTAAGATGTAAGTATACCAACACTTTTCACAAAAACGTTACGTAATCCACCTGAAAATTATGTTGTAGCATGGTGAAACTAAATTCTACAAAGTATAATTATAAACGGAATAAGCGAAGTAAGGCACAATACATACGCATCATCCGCAAGAAACTTGACCGTAAGACACACGAAGCCCCTTGCACCTGTTACAAGATTATCCAACAAAAACCTGGTCCCACCACGTCCTTTAGGTGCATCACAGTGAAATTTTTGTGTAAAACAACCAAGTGTTTGTGATAAAAACAAAACGCCTGAAGGTTTCTTCAAAAATCATTAAAAACAAAGCGGAAATAAGTCAATTGAGTTGAAAGTACGAAGGAATTTAAAATACACATTGCTCTGAATAATCCAAGAACGTACACAGTTCGTATGAATGCAAAAACATAACAAAACAAGCCCTACTTTTCTGCTGCACTAAGTTTACCTGATACGGGGGGCCCCCGTACAAGAACGTATCACATTAGTGTGAACCTGCAGAAACTAAGGTAGACCCTCTTTCTTAAGTAAAACCTAACATAACAACAAGAAATTTATTTTTAGATAGTAAAACCTACAATTTTAAAAATATCAACAGCCCTATATTGCTAGATCTTTTTAACAACAAAAACCTGCATGCACATTACCTAGAAGCTTCATTCCACAAAGAACGACGACTTTCAAATGGCCTGTATATGACCTAGATAATTTGACATTTTTCGACAATGACATAACCTCAAATTAAAATGATGCCATCTTGTGGGATTTATTCAAGGTTTTAAGTTCTTAAAAGTACCAAAAGGTGGCTTGCTTAAATCATTCCACTTTAATTCTGTACTGTCACTATTCGACATTATGTTTTTTTTTTATATTAGTTGGTTTAAGACTTTAAAATAATGCGAGAAATGACGTTTTTTGAAAATTAAAAATAACTATTTTTTTACTTCGATGTCAAGCAATTGTAATGTAACCAAAGTAATGAATTTAAAAAAAAATAATCATGTTAACTAAGATGTTAACAATGATGAATATTAATTTGCAAAATTAAAGCTTTTTAAAATTAAACATAAACGTAAGCAGTTGTAAATAAAATAGTATACTAACCTCGGTGAAAATTTCCTTTCTGTCTCGAGAAATGGTGTACCGGGGCGCTACGCGCCTTGGTAAACCATCTTTTTCTCTCGACAGAAATGAAACCCTTTCCACCCACGGTAGTAATATACTATTATTTACAACTGCATATGAAATGATGACATTTCTGACTTTTTAAAAGTTAGAATATCATTTTATTAGTTTTATTAAGCTGTCACTTTCCACCCGGGCGGAAAGTAACTACTTTCCGCCTGGGTAATTAAAAAAAGTCGGATTTAACTCTTTTGTGGGAGCAAATCCTCTTCGGCCTTTTGTGCACACTCTTTTAATTCTGTACATTCGTCATCACTATCCGACATTATTTTTTTTTTTAATATTAGTTGGTTTAAGACTTTAAAATAATTTGAGAAATTAGGTTTTTTGAAAATTAGAAATAACTATTTTTTTACTTCGATGTCAAGCAATTGTAATGTAACCAAGGTAATAAATAAATAAAAACTAGAAATGGGTAGAAGTCGAAACGCGTAGAAATTACTCTTCACAGATAAGTAGCTCGAGTAGAATTCGGAATCGGTAGAAGTGTAATTTTGTAAATCAGAGCTTAGTCTATTTTTTATATAATTGCTACATATTCTATGGTATACTCTTCGCAAGAAAACTATTGTAGGATAATTAATAGTCTAATATAAAAAAAAATTATGTAAAGAAAATCTGCGAAGAGTGCAAACTATTAACAGAAAACACGAAGAATTTAGTTAACGAAGAGGATAAACGTCAGTTCTGACATTTAAAACATTTGAGGTTATTTGTTCTGACAAATGGTTTTGTTTCTTTGTTTAAAATATTTTTGGCATGGCCTTCTTGACCGACACGTAACGTGATTTGGACTTAGAAGTTTTTTGCTATTGAAAAAGTTGTTTTTTTGTTTTTTTTACCCTTACTGGCTAACTTTACAAAAAATGAACCAACATTTTTAATAGAAAATTAAATTTTCATTAATTTTGTAAAAAAGATTTTTTTTGTTAATTGAATAATAACGGAGATAGGAGGTTTTTTTGTGGTGGGGGGTAACGGGGGGGTCTGACAAAAAAACCAACGAATACTTTTTCATAGAGAATTAAATTTCCTATGTTTTATGTCATATAATTTTTTTTGTAAATTTAATAATAATTGAGTTACGATTATTTTTTCACTTGGGGGGCCGAAAAGGGGGCTTTATAGTACTTAGATTTTTGTCAAAAACAATAGGGTTCTTCCTCTTATAGGGATCGATTTTTCCTTAAAATTTGAATAGGATTGGAAGTTTGGTTCTTAAGATAGCGTGTTTACAAGAAACGTGACATCCCACAGACCGACCGACCGACCGACGGACGGACGGACAAAAAATGAAAATCTTAAAAAGTCATGAAACGCACGAATCTGCAAAAATTTTTGCTCTACGACGAAAATTGACGATTATAGGATTTTCTGATCGATTGCAATATACTCTTGTGAAGAGTATAATAATTAACTAGAAATGGGCTAGGTCAGCGAGTGGGTTAGATCAGTGAGCGGGTTGAATGTTTTATAAAATGACAACATTTAATAGGATACTCCTCGCAGTAATCAGACATAAAATTGAAAAAAAATTTTTTTTTAATATTATTTAAAAAAATCTGCGAAGAGGTCAAACTATTTACACTCCAATAAACAAAAAAAATAAATTTTTTTCGCGAAGAGAATAAATAGGTATCAATTCTGACACTGACGTTTATGATTTAATTTGGCTGAAGAAAGATGCTTTTGTTTTGATTTTTTTTTGCAAAGCCACCTTGACCGATCCTTGACTTTCGGGACTTAGAACTTTTTTATGACTAAAAATCATTCTTTTGGACATTTTTGTCTTAGAAATTTAATAAAAAAAAAAACAAAAAATACTTTTTAACACAGAATTTAATTTTCTTCCATTTTTATAACTTCATTATTTTTTGTAAATTGAAAAATAACGAAGATACGGCATTTTTATTAATTGGGGGGCTTATGTGGGGTCGGACAAAAAAAACTTTCGATTACTTTTTGTAAAGAATTGGAAAGGCTTGTATATTACCAAAAAAAAATTTTTATAAATTTTATAATAACCGAAATATAATTTTTTTTCCAGTTGGGGGGCCCTGGAGCCCCCTTTGTCATTATCTGATTTCTCTCAAAAACAATCCCAACCAAGATTTTAATAGGAACGATTTTTCCTGAAAATTTGAACATGATTAGGGTTTTCGTTCTTAAGTTATCGTGTTTACAAAAAACGTGACAGAGTACAGACGGACAGACGGACAGACGGACAGACGGACAGACGGACAGACGGACAGACGGACAGACGGACAGACGGATTTTTTGAAAGTTGTTCAAAATTCGATGAAACGCACGAATCTGCAAAAATGTTTGCTCTACGATGATTTTTTACGATTTTAGAATTTTCAAAACAATCACAATATACTCCTCGTTTTTGACTTTGTCTGCGAGGAGTATAACAATGAATAATATTAATTTGCAAAATTAAAACTTTTTAAAATTAAACATAAGCAGTTGTAAGTTTCTGTCTTGAGATCTTTTTCTCTCGACAGAAATGAAACCCTTTTACCCACGGTAGTAATATACTATTGTTTAACTTACCACTACAACTGAAATCAATTCATCAGCAACAGAGTTTTTTCTTAAACCAATAATAAGGATAATTAAGGTACACAAATGACAAGGAAGTTTCATATTATTTTTTTATGAACAATAATATTAAAAATTTATATTATAACTCGTATTTTATCTGTCAAGTAAAATGTAAACTCTAATAAATAGAAGATTTTAAGATAACCATTGCAAAATACCTTTCTGTTTTAAATTTCAAGTACCAATCTTACGCACGGCTATAGTACTTACAAATTTTTGTTTTTGTTATTTAGGTATGTTGAAAAAACAAGGAATCAGTTATTTTTTTTGTAAATATTTTCCACTTTTCGCAAACAAATTAGAAAACAAAATAAACTTGTTAAAAATAACAGCACCACGCGTTTTTATTAATGATAAGAGTATATTGCAATCGATCAGACCAAACCTAAATGAAATCTGCAATTTTCATCATAATGCAAAGATTCAGATTTGTTGTTTTTATCGAACAACTTTAAAAAAACTCTATTCTTAATATGGACCTTTTACGTCGTCGACCACCTTCGCGGTCGTTATAAAGTGCGATCCACAAAAGTTGACGTCGACTCTGGCTGTGGAACTTCAAAAATATGACAATCGACAATGTTTTAACAATGAAAAAAATTGAAATTTTTCATAGCATGGCAAGAGACGACGTCAAATTTTGTGGATGGCACGCTACTTGGGAAACGTCAGATATACGTCAGATTGACTTGAGCCATTGTGATGCGGGTGGTCATCCTATTCCAAAGTATAAGGAACGCGAGGGTGGTCGAAGACGGAAAAGGCCCATAATTAAATCTGCAATTTTATACAAAATTAAATAAAATTTAATTTTCTATTAAAAATGTTGCAAACTAAAAACGCTAAAAACTAAATTTGGACACAGAATGTACTTTATGAGATAAAACCAGTTCTGTGGTCCCAATGGAACACAAAAACGTCGAAAAGAACTCCAGTTCATAACTAGTTCCTTCAAACGAAAACGATATTATTTAAAAAAAATATCCTCTTGCGAAGAGTATACGCTAAGTAAGTACCTCATTTTATAGATGTGAGCGCCACCTACGTGACTATCGATAGTTCCGCATCGCACACTCGACTACGCGTTGACGTAAGATCATAGAACCATTTCGTCACTTTTATGAACTTGACTATCGATAGTTCGTTTTTGGGGGCGCCACCAGAGATACTTATTTAGCGTATACAATTAACCCAGTGATTAAGGAATTCATCTGCCGAAAAATTATTTGTTAACTTTTTTTTTTACCATTATCTTTATATTGCTATAATATACAACATATCAAAAGTCCCCTAAGATCTCGTGCCGGCGTCATGCCATTTAAGAGGGTCAAAGGTCGAAGAGGACTGTTTTTGGTGAATAAGTCTCTTTTTATTGGTCTCACAAAAAAAAGTGTGATTGTAAATTTTAGATTGGACAATTATCTACAAAAAAAATCATACACATGTTTCCATCAAGCGACCGTTATTGCGTAGTAGTGTCAATTCTGCATGACGTTGGTTTATTTTAACACAGGCTGAAATACACAAACGTGGTAAATTTCTTTCAAAATTTTTTAACCAGGATTTTAATTTAACCTCTAAGATACATAATCGGCAATAAAAGGTCTTGTGAATTATTAACTGCGTGTATACAGGTGCTCCAAAAATGAAATTGAGAATTTCTGTAATTCCTCAGGTGAATAAAACAAATTAAAATTTTTACAAAGAGGTGTTAGCTCTTGTCCTTTCAATAAGTTACAACCCCCTAACAAAGCCCCAAAGTATTTATTCATCTTTAAAAAAAAAATATTTTAAAAAAATGTGACCAAATATTTAATACAAAGCAAACTATGTAGTGAAGGCTTTTTTAATAAATTGTAAGGAATTTTAAAGTGATGGGACCATTATCTTGGGAGCAATAGAGAACATCATCATGTTAAACACTATGTAATTTCATTCACTTTATTTAGAAGGCCTTAAATACATAGTTGTTTTTGTATTAAATATTTGGTCACAATTTTTCAGAATATTTTTTTTTAAAGATTAATAAATACTTTGGGGCTTTTTTAGGGGGTTGTAACTTATCGAAAGGACAAGAGCTAACACCTCTTTGTAAAAATTTTAATTTGTTTTGTTAACCTGAGGAATTACAGACATTTTAAAATTCATTTTTGGAGCACCTGTATACACGCAGTTGATAATTTACAAGACCTTTTATTGCCGATTATGTATCTTAGAGGTTAAATTAAAATCCTGGAAAAATTTTGAAAGAAATTTACCACGTTTGTGTATTTCAGCCGGTGTTAAAATAAACCAACGTCAAGCAGAATTGGCACTACTACGCAATAACGGTCGCTTGATGGAAACATGTGTATGATTTTTTTTGTAGATAATTGTCCAATCTAAAATTTACAATCACACTTTTTTTTGTGAGACCAATAGAAAGAGACTTATTCACCAAAAACAGTCCTCTTCGACCTTTGACCCTCTTAAATGGCATGACGCCGGCACGGGATCTTAGGGGACTTTTGATATGTTGTATATTATAGCAATATAAAGATAATGGTAAAAAAAAAAGTTAACAAATAATTTTTCGGCAGATTGCATTAATATTTGTTTTATTTTCCTGGGTTAAATACAGGGTGTTATTTTGTAGACTTTACTAGCGTTTTCCTCAGCTATGTGCAATATGATTTTCATGAAAATTTTTGAAGTGACTATTTGAGAACTTTGCTTGCGATTTGTAAATACAAAATTTTAATTGGTTTATTACTTTTGCAGAAAATGACAGTCATTACCTTTTTCTTATATTTTTCTGGTAATATTTATTCTTTTTCGAAAAAGCTTAATTATTTTGCACTTAAATTAGTTTTTACATATTAAGTAAGAATCTCCGTTGTTTTAGAATAAATTCATAAAGTTTCTTAAAATACCTGGCTAAAATGGTCCTTTTTTTATTTAGGCAGGCGTTGAATTTGTTTTGCCTTTATGACACTCATTTTTTTGACGTTATTAACAATAAATCACGATTGTCATAATGTGTCAACACAATAAGAACACAAAAAAGTTTTAAATCTGTAGCTCACTTACCTAAGATAATTAATAAACAAAGACTTAAGCTTGAATTATAGATGAATTAACTTAACTTCACTTATAATTAACGTAGCGCGACTGAAATAAATTATACGAAAGATGAAATCGCATTTACAGATCCAATTAACTTAACTTGACGTTTACTTTTCTATTTCTATTTCTTAATTTTGGTAAATTTTATTTAATTTTATGTTAAGTAAGCCTCTTCACAGAGCCATCTATCGGCTACTAGACCAAATTTTTAAAATTACAAAGATTATCGAAGAATTTCATATAAATTTCTGTATATTTACAGGAATAAGACGATTCTAACATTTACCGATAGGTGGCGTTTACTAAATTTTCTTGTGGATAAGTAACGTATAAATTTATACTATAAATGCCTTAATTTAGTCAAGTCAAGTTAAGTGGAGTAAAGTAGCTTTGAGTGGCGTTGAGTTAAGTTAATTGATCTCTAAATCACACTTAAATCAGCCGACTATGTTTGCAAAACTTATTAAATTAATTAAATCGATTATAAAGCAATGGAAGGGTTTATTAAAAATTAAAAAAATAATTTGTACGTAAAATAATCCAGATTTTTCGAAAAAAAATAATTATTAATATAAAAATCGATGAGTATGATAGTTACTGTCATTTTCTGCAAAACCATTAGTGCAATTAAAATATTGTATTTACCAGTCGCAAGCACAGTTCCTAAATGGTCACTCCAGAAATTTTCATAGAAATCGAATTGCACATAGCTGAGCAAAACGCTAATAAAGTCTACAAAATAACACCCTGTAGAATGTTTAGAAATTATATAAAATACTGATTTAGCTTCGACTTTAAAAATATAAAATTAGACTTTTACTGACTTCAAATTTTACACGAGCTACTTATTTATTATTATATTATTGTGCTTAGTGCGAAGAGTATTTTATTTTTTGTTGGTTTCAAAAAAAAATATTTTATAACAGCTAGCTAGTCAAGTCCGGTGGTTCCGACTCTTAAGTTGATTTCTTACGCATAATTTCATTTTTTTTTGTTAGAAGCAAAGCGTTTCCTGAAGATTTCAAAACATAAAGACAACCTTTTATATTTTTAAAAATATGTCCAACATTTACATTGCATTTAACAGGACATAGTTTTTGAGTAATAAAATTATATTGAACTTTTAAATCATATGACCTGACCAGATCTGACAGTACAATTATCTTAATGTTTATTAATAATCATACGAATATATATATATATATACAGGGTGTTACCAAATAAGTAGGAAAAAATTCAGGGGGTAATTCCTGAACCCATTTTAAGAAAAAAAGTTCCTATAAACATATGCCCGATTTTGACTTTTTTTTTTCTTACAGCCCCCTAAGGGCCCCCACTATTAACACGTTTTTTTAAATTTTACAAAGGGGAAAATATTTCTAGTATTTAAATAAATCAAATAGGTCCTATAACATTTTTTAAAAAAATTATTCTTTTCGAAATTATAGCGAAAAAATTGATTTTTTAGGGGTTTTTGGGCGGGCTGTATCTCAAAAACGAATGATTTTCGGACACATGTTCATATGAACTTTTTTTCTTAAAATGGGTTCAGGAATTGCCCCCTAAATTTTTTCCTACTTATTTGGTAACACCCTGTACAGGGTGTTACCAAATAAGTAGGAAAAAATTCAGGGGGTAATTCCTGGACACATTTTAAGTAAAAAAGTTTATATAAAGTTGTGTCCGAAAATCCTTCTTTTCTGAGATACAGGGTGAGATACCCTGTACAGGGTGTTACCAAATAAGTAGGAAAAAATTCAGGGGGTAATTCCTGGACACATTTTAAGTAAAAAAGTTTATATAAAGTTGTGTCCGAAAATCCTTCTTTTCTGAGATACAGGGTGCCAAAGTTTTTTAAAAAAAAATTTTTTTTTTAAGATTACCAAGAAACTAAACTAGATATTTATTTAAAACTTAGCACGGGTAATTTTTTTACCATTAGGCATAAAGTGCGGTAGAAAAAAAATAAAAATTATAATTGGAAGGGGCACATTTGGGGGTACCATGGGGGTTGTTCACCCCCAACTTTTTTGTGTGCTACTTTTTTGGTATTTTCATAAAATAATTAGAAGCCCTAGAATATGATCTTTGAAATTAATGTCTTGTTCTTTTTTCATAAAACTAACCGTTTTCGAGAAAAAAATTCATTGCCCAAAGGCAACAAAATTTCTTTCTTAAGTTTGGCCTTTTTATGTTAATGAAAATAAAACCTAGTTAACAATGAAGGGTCAATTCATTTCTTTTTTTTATTATTATTTTAAATAAATATCTGGTTTAGCTTTTTAGTAATCTTAAGATTAAATTTTTTTTTGAGAAACTTAGACACCCTGTATCTCAGAAACGAAGGATTTTCGGACACATGTTTATATGAACTTTTTTTCTTAAAATGGGTTCAGGAATTACCCCCTGAATTTTTTCCTACTTATTTGGTAACACCCTGTATAGTGGTACCACATACTGCTTTACAGTTTAAACCATTAGTGCAGTGCCACACTATGCGTTTTTAACTGGGCATTTTAGCCGCATCCGGTTGAGCAATTCATTGTTTTAAATGGGGTCGTCCACACTGATGCGGTTGCGGTTTGCTGTCCAAACCTATGTAAAAAAAACGTTGCGATTCAAGAAGACGGCAAAAACGCATAGTGTAATCTAATATAAATACTTATTGCGTACACTGTTTATTAAAAATATGTAGGGTCATTTTCAAGGGAATCCTTAAAATAATATCTTAAAAAAATTGGGTAAATAAAATATACAATAATGGGAGAATAATACATAAAAATATAAAGCTAAATTATTTTTGAAGTAATGACTCAAGGCTGATGAAATTCCGAACCAATCTTTCAGCATCACAAAAATAGATTTTCCTATTTTTTCCTCCTCTTCATTCTTAACGACAACATTTTTCATATCCAAAGCAATTAGTGCAAGGGCAGGACTAAAAAAAAATCCATTAAGATGAAGCTGAGGGGAACCATTGTGGGATTAAAAAATTAAAGTTGCGTTAAATTCCTATAAATCTTAAATATTAGGCGAACTAAATAATATACCTACTTATTACGTACATATATCTACATTTACAAAATTAAATTTAGCTGAAAGTGAGACTTTAAAGTTAATCTTGTATTGAATGCGATCGTTGATAACCTGGTACTGGTATGTTGTTTATTTGTTGGCAGTGGTAATAACTTACAAATAAATTTACATTTTAGAAATTAAAATGTTTTCTTCAACTCTACCATAAATAAAGTTTGGCAATGTGTCGTTTGAATACTAAATAATCGAGTACAATTTGTATTAAAAATCCAATCATAAAAGGAATAAAAGGGAATTATTAAATTCCTGAGTGTCTGACCTGGGCACGCATTTAGTCGTGTTGGCATTCCAGACGTGTCCCCATTTGCAGGCACATCGGTAACTTCCAGGTAGGTTAACGCAAGCTTCCGTTTCTACATCACAATTAGAGAGTCCTTCCCTTGTACACTCGTCAATATCCACACACATTCCAAACATTGAGCTCCATTCAAAACCCGGGGATGGACATTGGCAGCTCACGTTCCATCTGTTCAGAACTATGTCCCTATAGAACATAATCTTTGTTAGTAACTTATCAATGGATTCCTTTAGAAGCAAGGGCCGTGACAGTATAGTCACTAAATTTTGATTTGTTAGCTTAGTGCTTTCCAACCTTTTTGGTATTTTGTCCTGGAGCTTCCCTTATCGGCTTTTGCGTATATTTCATTATCATACATTTTAATCGGGTCTTTCTTTGTTCATTATAATAGTGCCAGATTTTGTTAAAACACCTATCGATCTCACTGAAGTAGTACTCACATGTTTCAGGAGATAATTTAGCATGTTGACAAAAAAATTCTAAGCATAGCCTATTATGTATCTTTGTTCAATCAACCTTTGCCCGGGCTTATAATTCAAGTCCTTTGAACTAATGAAGTGCAAACAAAGAGCCTGCTTTTAGCAGGATCTTGTTTCACGTAAACTTGCATTCGATAAGAGCGCCCTGTCAAGCTATAACGTTTACTGAAAGTGATCTCTTTAGCTATCTATCAACAATAGGTCGGATGCCTATTACCTAAAGGTATTTTAGTTTTTCTAATAATCGAAGTAACAATACAATAAACAATTTTGAGTTTGCTACTAAAAAATAAGCTTCAATTTTTATTGATTTTAAACAAAATGTCTCGCAAAAATTATAGATTTTTATTATTTGTGGTAAGTTACGTGCGGATAGTATAAATTGGCAATGATAAAAGATTTTCTACTCATTGCCTTTCAAAGCCTAACAAACCGTTAACAAACTGAAATATCCGTTATTGTATCTATCCTTATTCTATGTCTAAGAATCATGGATCTACTAACGTGAAATCGGTATTTTCGGACCGATTAAACTGGCAATTCCTATTCGTAGGATCATTATCGGCATAGCACGGATTACTTTCAAACTGTGAACAGTCATCACCACTTTCCAAATGCTTTTTAGGACAACATGGATCAGGACAAAAACTGTACATCGCACACGCAAACTCATTTTGGTCATTTGCTCTACCATCTTTATTGTGAAAGCCATAGGTTGGATCTGTACAGTAAGCAAAATTATCGCAGCTAGATTCATTCAGATGTCGCAGTTCTTCGCGTGATTGCATGGTGTACCAACACATGTAATAAGAAGCTGTAGTTCGCCATTGGAATCGTTCAATTGGTCCTTCAAATGGATCTGCACGGGTGTTATCATCATCGCGAAATTTTGTGCATTCTGTTTCCGTTTGGTTTATTTGCATGGAGTAGAGAGTGGTATTTAACCAATTTTGATCTTCAACGACTACCTAAAATAACGAAAATCTTTTTAGAACATTATTTTACACCCATTTGCAAACCCAACGTGAAGCAATATCTTTGTCCACTAACTATCTGAATAGTTTCGGTATTGGACTAAATTTCTCAATTGGGAATATCTAGTCGCAGAAATAGACCGATGTAAAATAAACAAATAAACAAAATTTTAGAGCAGTCCAAAACTGTAAACTTTTAAATTTGATGAAAAGAATATTTCTAATGTGTACCCTACACCATGTTGTATTCCTTGCATTAGTATTCAGAATAATGACCATCGCATTTTGAGATGCATCGAGTGCCAAGTTAAATTTGAGCTTTCTAGTTAATTTACCAGTCCATATGCAGGGGTATAATACTTACATTAAAACCACAATTCTTGTTCATACCAATTCTTGTTAACAGGGTTGCTCTATTTTGACTTTTTTTATTTTAACTGTAATTAGTTAATTTAATTTATTTGCAAGTTTAAAAAATAAACTCATCAGACGGAGTCGGATCTGCCTGCTCCGACAACTAACATTAAGACTAATATTTGTTAACAAAATTAAGAGTCAGACAACTTACCAAACATTTCTTTACGAAAAGCCTTACAAAGTTGACATTTTTAAAGCTAAAAGTAAGAAACAAAAATTCCCAGAAGATTTAAGTAGAGCTGAAGCTCTACAGTTTTAACCTAATGTACTATAAAAAAAGCTTAAGTAAAGTGAATGAATTTAAATTCAAGTTAGTTAGAACGATAAAGGAAGTCGTCCAAAGTCTAGACAAGTTCCTGCTTTCATGGGAAACAAACTTTTCTTTGCTTTCAGTATTTTTTTAAATGGACTTGTGCTTGTCGCATGCACATGTTGAATTGCTTTTTTCTTGTGAGGAAAATTGACTGAAGTTTCTCAATTTTACCCAATGTATTGATAGGACTTTCTGATAAAAAAATCTAAAAGTGTTTTTCACCAAATGCTGGATGACTACACAAAAAACATTTGAAAAAACTATCTACTTCTTGTGAGTTAATCTAACTTACTTTATTACATTTACTTCCAGTTAACACATTAAAAAAAATATACATACATTATTGGATGTTTACTAAACATTCGGGTTCAACTAGGTTATTTTATAGTGCCCCATAATTTTGTAAAAGTCAGATTTAAGGACACGTCGTGTTAAATATCTTGAGTCTATTACCTACTAAGTATCTAATGTTTTAGGGCATGTTTCACAAGTAACAAATTTAAAATTTTTGGTTAAAAATAAAAAGTAGACTTAGGCATGAGCTTTCACTAAAAATCTCGTGTTTATCCAGTGGCTGGTTTAGGTGTTCTAGCGCTCCAAAGTTTAAATTTTTGGGGCACTTCCCCTCGATTTTGGGGCACTTCCCCTATCCCTTCCACTATCTTAAGGTATATTACATTGCTTAGCAACATAAAAATGTATTCTTTTCTATGTTTCTTAAGTCAACGCTTAGTGACAGATTAACTAAAACATGAAGTTTTTTTATCTTTTTTCTAATTTATTTATCGTGGTGTTAATAAAAAATACCGAAAATGTAAGTAAAACAATAAATTAAGTAAAAAAATAGAAAATGTCACTTTGACAATGAAGTAAAAGTATAGATTCAATAAGGTAGAAGGGGAAAAATGGCTGTTAAAGCTGGTCCAATTTAACGCAATTTTTAAATTTTATTTATTTTTTTTCTCGAAAAGTAGAGACTTGTGTAGTCTAAAAATTTGCAAAACAACATAGTTTAATAAGAGGAATCGTTTAAGCAAATAAATTTTTTTCATGAAACTTGCCCATTAATTATGACAAGGATGACACTTTTTTTGCATCGTTTAAAATGCAGTTTTAGCTTCTCCTTCTATAAAATAATAGGTTAATCCTAGCATGCATTAGCATCGTCTTCATGAATATTTTAAACCTAATTTTATCTTAACCCACTTACGGCCGTGTCATCGCTTCTTCTAAGTCCGGTATTCCTTACTTTTTTTCTCAAATAAGTGACACACTGAATAAAATCAGGTTCGCATTGATCCCGCACCTCCCAATGCAAAGCTCTAAGTGGCGGCTCGGGAAATGCAATAAAGTATTCTCTAACTGCATTCGTATTATCGGTCACATACCTACGATCATACTCATTGAACTTATGTGAACGTAAGAAGTAAGCGATATCCTTGAGTGCCTCTGGGAGCCATGTAAGTTCTACCGCAACTGTGCTGCTTGAGACTGTTGTGGCTGTTATGTCGTTTTCTGGATTGGTTACAGTTAAGTTGTTGTTTTCTGATGAGGTTACTGTGTCAGCAGCATTTATGCAAGACTGGTAAAATGATGTATAACACAATATTATTAAAGCTATTTTGCACATTTTTATATTTGCCAAAATATCAATTTTGACACAGGAATAAAAACAAACAAAAGACAAAACCGTATGTGCCTAAATAACGAGACCCCTGAAGTTGTTATTCTCAAACATTACTTAAGTAGGGTAAGGTTGCCTGAATTTAACCACATCCTAAATTGAGTCGGTGATCTGGACGCATATACGTCACCTATGCTCTAAACCCTTTATGTATTAGCAGCAAGTGTGAAATTTACAAAAATCACGTTAAAGATCTTATATTTATGTGGTAGGGAGGCAGAACGGGATAAGTATTTTTGACATTTAAAAAAATGTGTTTTTTGGACACCGAATTCTAATAGAAACATTTAGGTATATACAAATTGGATCAGCCGTATACGTACTTTGAAACCAATTTTTCAGCTAGCTTCTTACTATTGCATTAATATTGTTTAATATTTGCAAGAAAAACATTTTTATAGTGACATGTACAAATGACAGTTTTATACTTATCCCCTTTTGCCTATTTACCACAGATTTGTGTAACAGACCGTCACCAGAAAGTAAGGGTTTAACATATCATTCTAATTTGCAGTTTTATAATTTTTAATAAATAGTAGCCAAATAAAAGTATTTTTTTAACGCAGAATTAACAGGTAGGTATTGCTTGGCTTGGCATCACTACCATCTAGACTACTATTATTATCAGCTGTAGTCGTATAGCCCTTAATCTATCGTGCAATAATCTTGACTTGTATGTCGAGAGCAAACGACTTAAGAATCTTTTTTGGGATCTTTTGGAGATTCCAAAAAGCTGAGGTGGACGTTCTGAATCGTGGGAGAACACCCTGCAATCTTGGATTTAGTGTCAATTTGACAGGTTGCTGTATTTCCATAACAGCTGGTCCGATTTTTATAATTCTTTTTTTATTGACTTCTTCATTTAATTTTCAATGATATTTGAAAAAATACCCCCCTAAAGTTAAAAATAAAAAATTGATTTTGGGTTTTTTGCTTTATTAATGTGTCCACCTCACTATACAAAATATTCTTTTATTTGAAGTTGTAACCTCATCTTTTGCCTAAATAAATCCGTTTACATAATTTATTTTGATTTAAAATTAAAGAATTTGCAGCCATTTTAGTTTCGCGCCCCCGAGTAAATATTAAATATTTGCCATGTTCCTATCGTGACAGGTCTGCACCAAAAATAACGACGAACAATGATTAAAAGAATTTCTTTGGCACAGTTGTTCCTTGGGACAATATAAGAGATTTAAGTCGAGGAGACATTAACAATTTCCCTTAGGGATCCAAGGGGAGCCCCTTTTTCAAAATGACGAGCACGAATTTTGCTAATTTCTTCCTTATTATATACTAGAGTGCATGGTGTCTTTTTCATATAATTTAAAGTTGCTGAAGCTAAAAATAATATCAAAAATTTGATAAAACCCCGTTTTTTTAATTTTGGGGCCATTTTTTTAAATTATGCCCTTATAAAAACGAATGTCTAAAGAAGTGTATATTTAGTCATGTTTGGTATCCTTTTTATACAATTTGAGGTTGATTGTAACAAAAATAATGTTAAAAGCAGGATTTAAAGTACTTTTTTCATATTAAGGACCCCACAAAATTTAAAGAAGTCCTTAAAAATAAAAGACGATTTTTTTATTTAGTCATATTTGGTAATGTTTTTATACAATGTTTGAAATCCCAAAAAAGATTCTTAAGTCGTTTGCTCTCGACATACAAGTCAAGATTATTGCACGATAGATTATAGACTAGTAGTAGGTAGTGGTGGTATGCATGCATAATGTTTTAGATACTTGCTAAATACATTAAGTATTTAATAAGTACTTGATGTATTAGCAAGTACTATAACCTAATGCGTACCACCTATACGCTAAATAAGTATAAGCGATGGCTTATTTTAACGAGCGAGCATTTAAATTCTACCTCGACTCTTGCTATGGAAAACAAAAGCTGCTTTTCCGTAGGTCTTTGATAGTTTCTACTAATGTCATTTTTGATGTTGTCATCCTTTTTTGACGTTTAAACAAACTATCAAAGACATACGGAAAAGCAGCTTTTGTTTTCCATGGCAAGAGTCGAGGTAGAATTTAAATGCTCGCTCGTTATTATTAAAATCTAGTAATCTTTGGAAAGAAATGATGAAAATAGTCATGGAAACGAATAATTAATTAATAATTAGAATAATTTAAAAGAAGAGAATTCAGAAAATAATTATGATGACGTGTAACCGAAGACTGTTGGCAAAATTAAATGTTCTTGTTAATATTTAAATAGTGTTTGATTCCTAAGAATGAAATATTCCTTTTTAAACTAGAAATTATGTATAATTTCTTTCATCAGAAGATGGGATTCAACCCTCGTGCTAGATGCTAGACGGAATTTTTGTGCTGAATATTTTGAAGTTTGAAACCTTTTGGAATAAATCCTGAACCGACCTGACCCTGAGCTTGAATGAGTCCTGACAATTTTTGGTGAATTATTTTTGGAAAAATGAGAAGTTTCTGAGATGCTTGACATTGAACCATTTGTGGAACTGATCTTGAGTATTGAGTTGGATTATAAAGGATCTTAAAGAGGAGTTGTTTTGGTTGTTTCAAAAAGATGTGCTTTGAACTGTAAGGGTAACGATGTTGGAAAAGTTTTGTGACATAATTTTGACTTTAGTTGAAGTTTGAGTAAGAATGTGATCCACAGATAAACAATTAGTTTCTATGATTATTTTTGGCATACGTAAATCTGACAGTTTTGATTAAGTCAAAAAGAAAATGTTTCCTGTCACTGATTTTAGTTTTGTATAAAACGATGAAGCGTTTTTAAATCTTTTTAAAGAAAAGCCACTACAGTTACAACATTTTAAGTTTTTAATTTAAAAGTGCAATAATAACGTTTTTAGTTTTAGTGTTTTAACATTATTTTCAGAACCTGATTACTGATTGTGATTAATACGAAAGAAAATTTCCTTTATGCGATTATCCATGCAGAGTTTATATTTCCTGAATGCATTTGATTTAAATACTTGAAGAAGGAAAAGCTAATGTTTATTTGGGATTAATTTATTTTTTTTTTTTAATTAAATAGCGTTGTAAAACTTACCTGTTATGAAAAATCAAAAGATGATATTTATTTCTTTTTTGTATTGTGTTATAGTGCACCAACAATGTTAAGAGGAAGTCAATTTTTAGTTTGATACTACAGAGAATGTTATTTTTGTTCAATAATTTGATTAATGTGAATTTCGTTGTCAATATTTTTATTTGTATTAAAAAAAAAAGGTTACGTTACATCTGCAGCTTTAGGTGGGCAGTGCTGAAATGATTCTGGCGTACGGTTAGCATGCCGTGATCTGGAAAGTGGTAAGAGTATTTTCTTGTTATTCTTTTAACAGTTATCAGTTCAAATTGTTTGTCAATCAAACTTTAGCCTTTATTAATTAGTACCTAGCTTGGATAATATTTCTGATGTCAACTCATTTATTTTATTTTTTGTTTTAACTTTTATTTTTTTTTCTAAACTTATTTGGATCCTTAAAGCACACATGCGTGTGATATTGTTTTTGAAATTTTTGGGGATTTTAAGTATTAAGGATGACCGAGCTTAAAAGTATATTGTTTAAAATAACCAGTATCCTATTGATGTTGTTATTTCTAGTACAGTTAAAGTATTATTTGATGGGAACCAGAAATCAAAGTTTAAGATAAAAAGTTAAAAATAATTTGAATTTTTATTTTACAGGCGAAAAAAAAAAAAAGATGTAGAAAAGAAAAACTACCAAAAAAAAAAAAAAAGATTTTACACAGTATGTGTTACACTGGTGTGTTGTATTATGTGATGAAAAATTTGTTGATGTATTTTGATGAAATGAGACGTCTCATGAATGTTGTTGAATTTTGTTTGTTTGATGTTCATTGGAGCATGTGAATTTTGTTTGATGTTTATTGGAACATGTGAATTTTGTTTGATGTTCATTGGAACATGTGAATTTTGTTTGATGTTCTGTGAACATGTGAATTTTGTTTTATGTTCAGTGGAACATGTGATGATATTGAGAGAAACATGTGAATTATGTTGATGTTCAGAGGAACATGAGATTTATGTTGATGTTCAGAGGAACATGAGATTTATGTTGATGTTCAAAGGAACATGAGATTTATGTTGATGTTCAGAGGAACATGAGATTTATATATTTATGTTGGTGTACACATTTTTTTTAAATGTTTTTTTTATTATTTATGTTTTGTTATGAGATATACTTTTTTTTGTTTTGTTTTTGATGTTCATGAGGAACATGAGATTTATGTTGATGTTCATGAGGAACAAGAGATTTTTATTGATGTTCATGAGGAACAAGAGATTTTTATTGATGTTCATGAGGAACAAGAGATTTTATTGATGTTCATGAGGAACAAGAGATTTTTGTTGTTGAAGTGTTTGTAAGCGGGACACTATAAATATTTCGGCTGTGTTAGTCTTGACACGTTAAATATTTGGAAACTTCTTGGTGTTCATACGCGGTTATACGTTCAAGTCATGAACACCGTAAAATTAAACCAGTATCAGTAATTAACTAATTTTTATTTTTTTTATTGCACGAAACCAAATATTAAGTTGTTATTTGACTAAATTAAGCGATAATTTTTTTTTTCTCTTTATTAACTTTTATCTTTGTGGACGCTTGAAATTTCAGTCCGGCCGTATAAGCCATAGTCATTTTGATGTTAAGTAACGTATTTTCACGTATCAAACGGTTTGATGTTTGGTTCGTGCCTGCTGTTTTAGAATTTTAAGAAGATGATGGTTGTTTGATTTTATAAAATGTTGAATTGTGATAATGATAATATGAATTTGGTAATTAATATGTAATGGTCATAATATGAATTTCCATGGTTGGATCGGGGCGATCCAAGTGCCAGGATTGGCCGTATAAGCGATGGCTTATTTTATTATTAAAATCTAGTAATCTTTGGAAAGAAATGATGAAAATAGTCATGGAAACAAATAATTAATTAATAATTAGAATAATTTAAAAGAAGAGAATTCAGAAAATAATTATGATGACGTGTAACCGAAGACTGTTGGCAAAATTAAATGTTCTTGTTAATATTTAAATAGTGTTTGATTCCTAAGAATGAAATATTCCTTTTTAAACTAGAAATTATGTATAATTTCTTTCATAAGTATCTCTAGTGGCGCCCCCAAAAACGAACTATCGATAGTCAAGTTCATAGAAAGTGACGAAACTGTTCTATGATCTTAAGATAAACTTCTGTCGTTCAAATGTCATTTATTTAAAATTTAAATAAAATGTCGCAAAAAAGAAAATGTTGTTGCAATTGTTGCCTTCCAGATTGCAAATCTCGGGGCTGTGGTAAAAATATTGCATTTTACTACTACCCAAAAAAGCCCTGGGAAAAAGATCGGCGACAAAAATGGATAAATAATGCTGAGGGACGAACACTGTAAGTATATGATATGTTTTTCTTTATGTTAATTACAAAATTCTTATTTAATTCGACGTACTACTGTGGTTATTTTTAGTAAAAATTGAAATCCTTGGGAACATTCACAGATTCACACTCCGAAAATGGCTTATTATTGTAACATTTATGTTATCAGACATTTTTCAGTTTAAAAGTTTGAAATTTTAGTTTTGACAACCTTACGTCTACGCGTAGTCAAGTGTACGATGCGGAACTATCGATAGTCACGTAGGTGGCGCGCACATCGATAAAATGAGATACTTACTTAGCGTATTGATGAGTTCCACCTATCTGTTGATTATGCGCAAAAACAGTCACCTGATTTTGACAACCAACTTAATTTTTACTTTTTACATTAGAAAAACACAATTTACACAAGTTAAACACTTCAAAATTCGATCAGCTGATGAGTAGTTCATTGTGCGACTCACTTCATCAGATGATCGAATTTGAAAATGTGTTATTAGTGTATGTTTTCTGTTTAAATGGTTTAAAACATATTAAAAAATTTGTTTTGAAGTGTTTAACTTGTGATAATTGTGTTTTTCTAATGTAAAAAGTTAAAATTAAGTTGGTTGTCAAAATCAACAGATAGATGGAACTCATCAATTGTTCCTATTTTCAGATGTTTAATATTTTCAAAATAAATGTTAAGAAGTACACATTTAATCTCAATAACCGAGATAAAACATTATCTTTAACAAAGGTATGGGATTTAAAAAATCGTTAGATATACATCCCACAGCAGGCACCTGTATTTAAGTAGAGGTCAACTTAAGGTTGATGTACTTAGACCTCTTAATTGGGCCCATTGTACATGCCTCCAACAAGACCCGAGACAATTCCAGTCACAGGTTCGGATCTTTAACGTGCACGAGTATACGCACACGGAACCACCGGAACCACCGGCTTATCTCTCCAATGAACGTGACCGGCAGCCTTTTTCATTTTTGATCACTCCTGCAGGCACCATTTGTTCATGCTAATAATGTTATAAAATAATTGAAAACCGGATTATAATATTTTAAATAATATGAGTCTATAGCTGAGGCAAAGAAGTGTTAATAAAGTTTTATTATGGATGGCGCTCAGAGCATAAAGAATATATCCTGTGTAATGGCCGCTATCAATACTGTTGACCGTTTTCACTTATCATATGTCACTTTTAAAACATGCAAAGGGAGGATTTTAGAATCGATTTTAGTCCATTATTCATTTGGAAGTCTATTTATTTCCAATATCTAAGCTATGAGAGGCTTAGGTGCAGCGTATAAAACGAGGTATAAAATGCACGATAAATGTGCTCATATTTTATCTACATTGCTTTTTCAAACGCACTTCAACAAATTTAATGCAAAAATATAGACAACGCATATTTAAATTATCAAGACGTAGAACACGTTATAACCTTAGTAAAAACACCAAACAATGCGATGGAATGCCGAAATTTTGAAACATCAATTGTTTTTGAAAATCGGACTGATTAAGCATAGTTAATACAAAATGAGATACAAAAGTTGGTAGGTAAGTCTAGAAATAAAAAACCAAGTAATTTTGCAATCTGTGAAAAATGGACGTATAATGGATAATCAACTTAAATTAATAACTAGACATGGGGAGAAGTCGAAACACATAGAAGTTATTCTTCGCAGATGAGTAGTTCGAGTAGAATTTGCAATCGGTAGAATTGTAATTTTATATTTTTTAAGTCAAAGCTAAATCACTATTTTATATAATTGCTACACATTCTACAGTATACTCTTCGCAAAAATATTATTATTTAGATAATAGTTTCTTTTATAACGTGCGATCAACAAAATTTGACGTCGACTCTGGTTGTGGAACGTCAAAAATATGACAATGAACAATGTTTTAACAATGAGAAAAATTGAAATTTTACAAATGCATGGCAAGAGTCGACGTCAAGTTTTGAGGATCGCACGATATAAATAAAATTTGCGAAGAGTGCAAACTATTGACAGAAAATTTCGTTACTAAAAAGGATACACGTCAGTTCTGACATTTAAAATATTTATGGTTCTATTTCAATGTTTAAAATATTTATGGCATGGCCTTCTAGACTGACGCAATTTAGGGAGTTTTTTGCTACTGTTTTACGTTGATTTTTTTGTCTCTTTTACCTTTATATTACTAACATAACTTTACGAAAAATAAACCAACATTTTTAATACAAAATTAAATTTTCTTTAATTTTGGAAGAGTTATTCTAGGATGGTCGAACCAAAAAACAAAAAAATACTTTTTTGTAGAAAATTAAATTGACTTTTATGTCGAATAATTTTTTTTTGGAAATTTAATAATAGTTGAACGATTTTTTTTATTGAGGGGTTTAAAAGGGGGCTTTATAATAATTGGATACTTGTCAAAAACATTAGGATTCGTTATCTAATGGGAATCGTTTTTTCCTTAAAATTTGAATTGGATTAGACTTTTGGTTCTTAAGATAGTGTGTTTGCAAGAAACGTGACTTACTGACGGATTTGATAAAAAACACGAATCTGCATGAATTTTTGTTCTACGATAAAAATTAACAATTTTAGGTTTTTATGATCAATTGCAATATAGGTACTCTTCGGACATAGTCTTGCGAAGAGTATAATTATAAATTAAGGGGAACATTATTTGTGACACCTACAAATAAAATATTTTTGAAATATTTTTTCATTGGTCTTATTACCAACATTATTGCTTTTTGGTATTTGGATCGTAAAACCATGAAAGAAAAATATTTATTTTGCTCTGTCAATGAAGCAATTTTTGTTTACCTATAGAAATAGTCAAACAAAGTTGAAAGTGCTTATGTTTTAGTTTTGCAGGACAGGCAAAGAGACCCAACAGAAGAATCTTGTTTGCAGTTTAGTGACAAAGTAAATACAACTCTTGTGTGCGTATTCTCCTGGCAATCGCGTGGAAAATTCTACATTTAGTTTCTTTTTTTGTTCGACTATTTTATATTTTTCCTTTGAAAGAGTTTTGTTGAAAGATCCAATTTAAAAGAACATGAAAAATCAATTATTACTGGTAACAAAGTGATTTTACTAAAAGCTAGTTTTACCATTAAAACAAAACCAATACTTAAATATAAAAATTAAGGATGTCATTTTAAATGTTTTGCAATGCTAAATCAAATCATTCAAATCTATAAATTAAAATATGTACTTCTTTACGTGTTAGTTATTATTGCTTTATAAATAATAGCAGACTGTCTATGCGTGAATCACTTGTGTATCGGCAGATGGCAGTAATGGCGTTTGTCCTTTTATTTCTTTGGTACTTGTTAATATACAAGTATCCAAATTTTTTCGGTTATGCATCGACTATACGACAATTTTAATAAGTTCCAATAGAGCGAAACAACTGTCAATCACTTCGCAGGTTCGGTAAATGCTCAGTAAGAAAAAAGGAGGACATCATTTATTTTATAAATAATACCAATAACATAAAATATCTTTGCTGTAAAATTTTACGTACCTACCACAAAAAGATAACATGATCATCGTAGTACATGACGAATTCCTAATAACTTATTTAAAGTCAATGTGAACGCTTTACATTTAGTTGAATCCTTACCTTCAAATCGAAGGATAATGCATCCATTTTTCTTGCTATATTCCAAATCTATATTCAAAGAGTCTCAGACAAATCAGTTTCAATGCCCTGCCCAAGCATTTACCATTTTTAAAGAATAAAACCGTACATCCGAACTGAATAGAGGCTATCCTGAAATTGAAGGCTCAACTGTTTGTAAATCAGCCCAAGGACTAAAAAATTTGTAGGCTTATGCTTAAATTATTTTATCCATGCTTAAGAATAACTAATAATTTTACGGTAACAAAATTTAATGCGAAAAAAATACTCCTTGAGTTGGAAGGGAAAGCTATTTCTTTCATTTTATTTTCACATAGAATTTTCACCAATATTTTGCAGTTATTTGCAGTATTGCGGGTTGGATCAGGCATTGTGTTCCTATCAGTATGCGGGTATTCAACAATACACGTGATTCAAATGCCAAGCAGTTAAATAACCACGTCAGTTCAGGATGCTAAATTATCCTTTGGATCATCCACCTTTGTTCTTTTTGATTTTCGACAGTTAGTATCCATTACTAAGATGAATCACCAATATTAAATTTTTAAGTGATCGAATCTTAAAAAAGAACTCTGAGTTAGATATAATTTCTTATATAATTAGTAGGTGGTGTGCCTAAAATTTAAGTACTGAATCACCACCAGCATTACAATGCTGGCGCATTTTTGATGTTTCCCAAGTACAACGACCGCGAGGGTGGTCCACGGAGGGAAAGTTCCATAGCAAACATGTTGGCAGATTCGTGCGTTTCATTAGATTTTAAACAACTTTCAAAAAATCCATGCGTCCGTTTGCCACGTTTTTTCTAAACACAATAACTTCAGAACAAAAAGTCCAATCATGTTTCATTTTCATAAAAAAAAAATTCTCATTTATTACTATCTGATTATACTGCCAAAAGTATATTTTACTAATTCACAAGTACACTAGTTTTATAAATAATAATTTTGGTAGTTATTTACAACTTGATTTGTAACATATTTACAAACAAGAAGTCTTATACAAAATTGCGAAAAGCCCTAGAGCTTTCTCTATTGCGTTTACAACATCTTTACTTGAAAATAAACTAAATTGAACTTCATATTTCCAATATTTACTCAAGCAAATAACAATGATAGTACATTCGCAAGCATCAGCTTTGCACCAAATTATTTCTCACAAAGAGATAGAAAACCTTTAACAGCACAAATACTAACTAATACAACTACACTTTACATCAAGCAACTCGAAAAAGCTTTAAAGCCACAGTATAGTAGATTAAGTCTTATACTTAGAATAACCCGAGGAATAAACTTTTTGCTACCATCGAAAGCACATTCATTTATTTTTTGCAAGAAAAGGTGTCAGGTGTGGAATAATTTTTTACTTTTGTTTTAATATTAGGATATACTTTGGGTTGGACTTTGGGTTCAATAAAAAGCTAGTTAATGACCAGCTAGAGTAATATTTCTCCGAAATTACTCAATTTTATTTAGTTTTTTGCACGGTATCATAAATTTACCTTTTCCTCATTTCTTGTGAATTTATGGTCGCATCGCATGACCCATAATACCATATTTAAGAAAAAAAAAGATAAATTATTAAATGCTTAAACCATAATTCTAAAGTAATAAGTATTCAGTAACGTTAAGTGTTGATCCTTTACAATTTAAAAGAGCCACTGGGATGTCTTTGGTTGCAACCTTATAAATGGTTGCGATGTTGCAACTTGCAATCCGCTTGAACATCTATCAAGTAGCCATTAATCTTCTATTTATTGCCTAGTGCTTTATGTCTACTCTACACGTAGCTTCTTGCTAGCTTCTAGAAGCTAGCAAGAAGCTACGTATAGAGTAGACATTAGACGGACAGCCTGATGAATGAAAGAAGTCGATAATGACTGCTTTTACATTTGTTTTAATTGAGCGTAGGTAAGTAGGTAAATTTATTATCAATTAAGTAACATTTTTGAATTTTTTAAGCCCAGCTAGCACTATTAAGCACCTGGCAAACTAAAATAAAAAAGTTTGATATTTTAACATTAGCAACTATTTCTGAATTTAAAGTTTTGTATGCCAAGCGTGATAAAAATATCGAGTCAATTATGATAGGATTTGTAAGGGGTGGCCTGAGAAGGGTACCTCTTAAACGATTTTAAAATAAAATTTTACTTTAGAGAAAATGAGTTGTTTTAAGATCATTATTCTTATTAACAACAAGAATTTAAACAAAAATTTGCTCTGTTCGCCTTAGACGCTCCAATAAATTGTAACGAATATTTAGAACATGCGTCAGAAAAAAGGATGACCGCTCAGTTAAATTTTAGCAATTGATTGTTATATCTAGGATTACATTCCCGGTCAAAGAATATGGTTTATCGTCGCTACGTTTATTAAAATCCATGTCGCATTTTATAACGCTTCAGCAATAAATTTACCAGAGCACCTACTTACATTGTTTCTAGATAAAAATTTTAATTAAAAAGACTTAAAATACTTGAACATATGGCTACAAAAGTTAATGAACGAAATAACTTAAAGTTATAAGCTAGCTAAGGACTTTTTAATGAAAGAGGAGTAATTTAGGTATTTAACCAAAGTTGAAAGTTTTGGACTTAATGGCAAAGCCATTTATTTTTTTAGAACAACGCGGTCAAAATTTATAAAATCACCAAAAAATTTAGACCCTTCCTCTTTTAGCAAACTTTTAAGTATCGTTTAAAAGAGGTCATTTTTTAGAAAAAGTCAGTTTTAGAGAATTATTTTATTAAGTTTCTGTTAAATTGTTTCGAGGTACCTACGATATAAATAGAAAAGGTGAATATTTTTTGATCGAGAGGTAATTCACTTTAATGGACTATGGTCCATTATTTTCATCTCTTGTTAAACTGACTTTTAGTTAACGTCGATTAAGGCTATCGTGATTGGCTAAAATTGACTTTGACAGGAACTTTAACTAAAAGTCAGTTTAACATGGCATGAAAATAATGGATGTAGTCTCGTACACGCACTGTCGGAATATGTCATACATACCGTGTGTACCGCAAAAAGGGCACGAGCTCATAACTTTCTACGTATACTTTCTACAAAACTGAAATTTTAGCAGTTGTCTAAGAAGACTTTTAGCCTTTTTTACATATATTTACAAAAATTTATGACTTTTGGTTTGGGCGAAAATGACATTAATTTTGTGTTTTTAAATGGAACATCCTATATATTTTGAAATTTCTAGGAACATTCTTTAATAATACAATCGTTTAAAAAAAATGTATCATCAATATAACGATTCTATAGCACTTTGAAAATGTGCTAATTTGGTCCTACAGAATAAGATAAACTATTATGATGAAATTAGGTGATTTTCATGGAGATTCTCATAGAACGTTCGTGCGCTTTTTGCGGAACACACGGTATATGTGTATAGCGTCCGATAACTACAGTAGGTTGTTGCAATTGATTGTTACAATTTAGTGAAGCGTCTAGGGCTGGCATTAGTTGGTCATATTAACGTTAAATAATTCAGATAATAATTGATATTTTAATTTGTTTATGACTATTGTGTTCATGACCTAAAAAGATTGTTTATTTTATATGCTAATGTTAAAGGCTAACTCACTGGGATGGCGTTCAAAATCAGAGAAAAATCACTAATATGACAAATAAAAATTCACAATTTATTTTAAATTACATTAAAAGGTACACCCTGGGTAAAAAAATCATTGTATTTATATTTATTTATTTACATATCAGTCACTGGCTCTAATATAAAATATGATATGCAAACACTGCAGCGTCCCCCTAGGACTAAAGTACTATCGCATCAATCACCATCTTCATCTGTGCTTTGCAGACAGCCACCACAGAGAATTTACTCTACAAAGCACGCAAAACGGCCTACTCTGCCTGATTATCATGACCTGCTTTAGGGAATTCTATGGCTTTGACAAAACAAACTTTGCCTCTACTGCAGTTAATTTTGCATATCAAATTTTGTTGGCTTTTGTTTGTAACAAACATATCGTTTTTTGTTATTTAAAAATATACATATCCTTAATTAATCCTGCATCAGAGCATCAAGAGCAATCTCGTAAAGCAATTACTCTCAAATGGACAACTTAAAATGGTGTTCATATACTAATTGGTTTTTGAAAGTTTGACTCACTCATGTTAATAATTATTGTATACATCTACCGAATCTTGTTAGAACCCTGAAACGGAGAGTGATGGCACAGAAATAACATAATATTTAGCAAGCCAGCGGCTAGAGTGCCTTGATTTTGACAGATATTGTCGCTATATACAGAGTGTCAAAAAAACTGAGAATGCACCAAGAGCGTACCATCGCATTTATGCGCCATTTTTTGGACACCTTGTATAGATAGTGGCGCCATGCATCATTCCATCTCTAATGTCATACAGATTTTGTCATCAACATAATTAGCATAGTGACAAAAATTACAACTAACAAATACAATTGATGACAGAATATATATGACAGAGATGAAATGATGCATGGCACCACTCTATAAAGCGACAATATCTGTCAAAATCAAGGCACTCTACCAGCGGCTAGACCGCTCGAACAGAACAGGATTAAAATGTCAACTACTTAAATTTGTTTCTACTCAAGTAATATAAAACAAAGATTCTAAATAAAGTGTGGTTTGGAGAGAATATTAGTTTTATATTAAACATTAGCCATAGAAATCCTTATCATCAAATATATCCATTTACTCAGGTACTGGTTAAAAGAGAAAGAACTCTATTTCTGGTTGTTTTTGGAGAACATTAAGTAATCAATGGAGGGTTAATACCATTCCCAAGAATAAAGGAAATTGTGATTAATTATAATTTCACAAAAAAAGCATCATGCAATTTTTTTGTACAACCACCACCAAAGAAAATCAAAGATATTTTGATATATCTAAATATGACTAAATCGCAATAGCGTCTGGTTGCATTTAATCGTTCGTCTTATGGTCTTATAATGCGCCATGCAAAACTGCTGTTGATAAACACTTTTTATTGGGTTGTAAACAAACTCTCCACATGCCCAATCTATTAGTGAAATTATTTTAATAATAATGTATCGCTTTATTAGTGCAAATAGTATCCCATAAAAATTGTTATTTTTTAAATAAAAGAACCCATTTGCTGAATTAACTGAATTAACCCATTTGGTGTTGCGTTTTGAATTGGGATTTTGTCGTTACATTATATTTTATTAAATAACAATGCAAGTGCATGTCATTATTTTATAATCAAACAAAACTGGGCGTAACCCAGACATAATTTATGGTACAGTTTCTAAATAATAATTAATCAGATGATTTGGGTTATGATTAGATAAGGAAATAATAATTAATTATATGCTATTTTTCATTAACGTGTAAACGTGTTATTTTATGATAACCAACATGCAACAAATTGTCCAATTCTATACAATTTTCTGTTTATTATTCGTTACTCACAAAATACATAATTTAGAAATTTATTTACAAATAAAAGCATTTTTTGTGGATTTTGTCAAAAATGCTTTTTCAAGACAGCGATTTTAATTGCGAGAAAATGAAACTTTAGTTTATTTGGATAATGACACTTTTTTTTTAATAAGCTATTATAAATAAACCTTCAAAATTAAAATCGACCTCTTTTCTTGTGTTTGTACGGTAATGGAAGTAACTTCCATAAGTCGCTCTATATCATTCTATATGTCTTAAAAAAAACAATTTTCCACTTCTATAAGTTACTACCGACCATCGCCTATCAAAAAAGACATCCTAGGTCATATCTACGTAACTCAATAAGTAAAGTTTATTGTTTAAGTTACAAAATATACTGGCAACATTAATTTAATGTAATGAAGGAGCCTCCTTTCAGGCGTCTTTACTTAAATTAAAAGGTGTCCAAATTACTGAAAGCTAACATTTCAATGGTTGCTTTGTCCGCTTGCCTAGACGTTATTGTTTACTATTTAACTTTAGAACCCTGTATTCAGCGTTAGTTATAAATGAATCTGATCTGAATTGTACATAGAAGCTTAAACCTAATAACAAAAAGCTTAAAATACAGCTCTTAAATGACCTCAAGTCATACAATAGACCCTTTAGATATTTAAAAAAAAAACATTTAGAAAACTCAGGACTATGAAAATTAATAACATTTTGATGATTATAAGAATTAAGTCATAAAAATGCATGCTTTTAAATATACTGATCTGAACATATACCCATTGTAAGGAAGCCTTAAAACCAACTGTACTGGCATAGATTTTTACAACTTACAACTTAAAAGATAAAAACTTTAGAAGGAGATCATAAACAAAACAATCGAAAACTTTACCTTTTACATTTCTTGCAAAATGGCGAATGCGCCGGGCTAATAACTCATGCAAAGCTTTTTGTTAATTATAACGAGCGATTAGCAAAACTTTACCTTTACCTTTACCCTTGCCATAGAACAATCAACAATTAGTGCTTTCTTTTCGATATGGATCCTTAAAATCTATCGAAACATGATCCATTCTCAACCAATGAAAAGCTCTCCGCCACTTAATACCTACTATATGGATCCACTCTAGATGATTTGACAGATATTGTCGCTTTTTAAAGTAGACTTTTTAATTATTAATCATTTAGTATGATAATAACTATCCAATTTGGGTTAAAAGTTCTTTTAATAGAGTTTATTTTAAATGTAATGTTAGGACATGAATGGAGAAGAACATGTGTAATATCGGAGCATACAAGTTTATTAGACACTTTGTATAAAATGAGGGTATAGGAGTTAGATAGGATTTATCAGGAGTTAGCTTGCATGTGATTTATCTTTAAGAATTGCAGATGAGACACTTTAGTGGCAGTTACTCTTACCTGAATGGTCGTAGTTTAGCCTGGGTCCTTGCTAATTCTTTATCTCCCTGCAGCTGCTTGGCTAGCGTCCAATATCCTTACATAAGGACACGATCACTTTACAAAAGATTCAAGCACCTACATGCATGTTGCAAAGTTACTCCTAATCTGCACTTTTGCAATTTAGAAGGTATTGTTATAGTTTCTACAGCGCCATTGTACTCGGGATCAAGTGAACATTTTCCAATTCTGCAGTAAATACCTACAAGCCTTTATGCGGTGTCCGGTGGTAAGTTTTAATTATAATAGGTACCTGAGTGTGTTTATTATTATGTTCACCTTTTCACCAAATCTGTACTTATGTTTCGTAATGCCACATTTGTATCCAAAGGGTTAAAAGTTTAAAGGCACACCCTGCATGCCTCACCCTGTGAAATGTAACATGGGAACAATAACCGTGTTGCAGTCAAATTTCAAATTTAATTGTGGCATTGTTGAAAATTCATTAAATCATAGTGCGGAATATTATTGAGCATATAGGCGGCCAGTAGACACACGTTGATTGCAATTACTCAGTCTAGTCCGTTTTATTTATCTTTTCGTAACAATGCTATCTACAATGATTGGTTTCGATAAATCATTACTATAAAATAAATCATATCAAGTACTAATATTGCCGATAATTTGTATTCAAAACCTTTATTGTGCTGGTATCGCTGTACCACTCATTCAGACTACAAACACAAAATATTACAAGAAACTTGATTTATTTTCAGCATTGTTAAGTTTAAATTTATTTCCACCTGAAAAAAGAGATAACCATAGCCGCTTGGAATAAAAAAATATTTACTTTTTTTGTAAAATATAAAATTTAAACTTATCCATTTTTAAAAGAAGAACTGTATAAATCCAGCTTTAGACGCTCCAATATATTGTAACGATCAAATACAACGAGGTCCTGTGTAGTTATCCTTGAACTATACAGTGTATGGTAGATTTTTTTTACAGTGAGTATATACAAAACACCTAATGCAACAAAGATTTAGTCAAAGAATTCCAATTGTACCAATTTATCCTCAAATTATCTAAGTCTAAGGGGCGCATCGAATTTGAGCTCTCCAAATTTTAAGAAAATTAATAATTATTTACGTACCTCGTAATTTTTGTGTAAAGTACCTAATGCAACTGTGTTATAAGCCACTTTGTCAGTCGATTAGTGATCTATATTTTTGCTAAAATGACCTGCAAAAATAGGAATAAACTGCAAAAAATTCCTGCCAGCACTCACCATGAGGAACCTATATCAATACAGCCAAGTACGAATATCAAGTACAATACAGAAATTCAGACAAGAACTTAAGGAAACCCAAAAAAACCGTTGGTGATGGACAAAATACCGGTGGCCTAGGAGCTAATTGCATGATTGACGAAGTTTGAAGAAAGATTTATGCATATACTATCTAAAATGGCCGCATCTTTTGACAAAAAACTGAAGGTTGCCAAGGAGTTTTCAGATAGAGGTGAACCTAACAATAAAATAAAAGATATCTTTATTGAGTAAAACCCAAAAGGCTATTGCCGAGGTCCTTCAGCAAAGCCTCTCAATATTAAATAAGCTTCTTTGAAACGTAGCTTATGGGTTAGCCTACGGCTATTAAACATACTGTGTTTAATACAGCAGGGCAGCGGCGGATAGCTGTAACAATACGTCAATACGTTATCTATAATTATTGGTAATTACCACAGGGTAAATCATCCAAATTATTTCAACGGAAATTATTGTGTTTTGTCATACTTAATTAAGCAATTGGCTAATCAAACGAGTTTTTGGTTTGTGATTATTAAAGATTGTATTGTAAAAGTAAGTACAGTGTCTTTCATTTAAAAAGTTTTTATAAAATCTTTGTGGAAAATTCAGTCCGTTTGATATGGTTGGCAACGCAGCTTAAAAAATAATTTTAATCGGTCTTTAATAAAATAAAGACTTATAAAAAAGAACATTTATTTTTTCTCGATAAACGATTAATAAACACATCAACTTTCTTAGGTCACATTTATTAAAAATATATGTATTCTCGTGGATTTAATAAGTGAATATTTTTTTTTTGTAAGTAATAGCAGTCTAATAACTGACAATAATAAAATATCGATGATTCCCTTTAGTAAACCACCTATTACGTCTAAAGTTTATTCGATCTATCATAATGTATACAATGTCGTAAAAGTATCTATACCGCTATATTAACAGTCTGCAGATTGACAACGATGTCCTCTTGGGAACTATTTTTGAATTTTTGGGCAATGGAATTAAATTTTATATGATATCAAACCATTGTTTAAAACATTATTATCCCTTACCTGACACCAACACTCAACAGTTAAAATTATTATACTCCTCGCAGACAAAGTCGAAAACGAGGAGTATATTGTGATTGTTTTGAAAATTCTAAAATCGTCAAAAATCGTCGTAGAGCAAAAATTCTTGCAGATTCGTGCGTTTCATCGAATTTTGAATAACTTTCAAAAAATCCGTCCGTCCGTCCGTCCGTCCGTCCGTCCGTCCGTCCGTCCGTCCGTCACGTTTTTTGTAAACACGATAACTTTAGAACGAAATGCCCAATCGTGTTCAAATTTGCAGGAAAAATTGTTCTCATTAAAATCTTGGTTGGGATTGTTTTTGAAAAAAATCGGATAATAACAAGGGGGGTAAAGGGGCCCCTAAACTAGTAAACAATTCATATTTCAATTATTATAAATTTAAGAAAAAAAAAAATTTCGTAGTATTAAAGCCCTTTTAACTCTTCACAAAAATTATTCTAAAACTTTTTTGATCCGACCCCCCATTAGCCCCCCAATTAAAAAAAACGCCGCATTTTCGTTATTATTTGATTTACTAAAAAAATTTCTTCTAAAAAATTAAAGAAAATGTCATTCTGTATTTAAAATAATTTTTCTAATTTTTTTTTGTTAAGTTATTAGGGCATAAAAGGCTAAAAGAAAGGTTTTTAGTAATAAAAAAGTTCTAAGTCCCATAAGTCTTGACCTCGGTCTAGGTGGCTTTGTAAAAACATTCGAAACACAGTAGCATCTTTCAAAGTCAAATTAAATCCTAAACGTCAGTGTCAGAATTCATATTTATGCTCTTCGCTAATAAATATTTTTTTTTGCGAAAGTAAGTCAATAGTTAGACCTTTTCGCAGATTTTTTTTTAAATAAAAAAAATATTGCTTTTATAAAATATTGTGATTAATTACTGCGAGGAGTATCCTATTAAATGTCGGCATTTTATAACTAGAAATGGGTTAGATCAGTGGGTGGGTTAGGTCAGTGAGCCAGTTAGAGTTTTTTTTATAAAATGCCGACATTAAATAGGATACTCCTCGCAGTAATCAGAAAACAGAAAAATTCAAATGAAAAATATTTTTTTAAAATTACAAAAAAAAATCTGCGAAGAGGTTATACTATTAACTTTTCTATAAAAAAAGATTTATTAGCGAAAAGCATAAATGCGTATTAATTCTGACACTGACGTTTAGAATTTAATTTGGCTTTAGAAAGGTGCTTTTGTTTTAATTTTTTTTTGCAAAGCCACCTTGACCGAACCTAGACTTACGTGACTTAGAGCTTTTTTATTACTAAAAACCTTTATTTTGACCTTTTTTGTCTTAAAAACTTCACAAAAAAAAACAAAAAATATATTTTAATACAGAATTTAATTTCCTTTCATTTTTATGACTTAAGTTTTTTTTGTAAATTGAAAAATAACGAAGATACGGCTTTTTTTGAAATTGGGGGGCTTATGTGGGGCCGGACAAAAAAAACTTAAATATACTTTAAGTAGAGAATTAAAAGGGCTTTAAAGTTACCAGAAAAAAAATACTTTAATTTTTATGATAACTGAAATATGAATTTTTTCTCACTTGGGGGGTGCCGCAGCCTCCCTTATTATTTTCCGATTTCTTTCAAAAACAATAGGGATCTAGATTTTAATAAGAACGATTTTTCCTGAAAATTTGAACTTGATGGGATCTTTGGTACTCAAGTTAGAGTGTCTACAAAAAACGTGACAGACGGACAGACGGACAGACAGACGGACGGACGGACGGACGGACGGACGGATTTTTTGAAAGTTGTTCAAAATTCGATGAAACGCACGAATCTGCAAGAATTTTTGCTCTACGACGATTTTTGACGATTTTAGAATTTTCAAAACAATCACAATATACTCCTCGTTTTCGACTTTGTCTGCGAGGAGTATAATAATACCTAACCCACTCAATGATCTAACATATTCACTGATCTAACCCATTTCTAGTTTTAGCTTATAGATCTGCCGTCCAAAGAAAGAAGACCGTAAGTCTCAATTTTACGAAATTGAGTTTTTTTTCATTTTTGACATGTTAGGCATTGTTATTATTGATTTCATTAAAAAAAAATATTTTTTTGCTTGAAAGTATGAAAAAACACGAATCAAATTATCCGTCCACTACGTCATCAATTTTGCAAGTAAAAATGCCGTAAGTACCATTACTAAGCAACAAAATCGTAAGTTCATGTACACTTGCGGTCTTTTTCCTTAGCATATCAGTCATTTTGCTTACGATTCCGTACTTACGGTTATTTTACTTAGGAAAGGATGACGTCGAAGTATGGACTCACGCTTTTTTCTCTAAGCTTATCAATGCGAACTGCATTGATTTGTCACTTACGGTTTTTTTACTTTATATAAGCACTACAATTAGTAACACCGTACCACCGTAAGTACATATTTGTTTAACTTTTGTGCACAAAGATACATCTTTGAATTATTTTTTCAGAATGTGATCATTATTATAATTACAAAGAGCCTTGCACAAAAAAAATCACTAAATTACGTAGAGTTTAAAAAGTACCAACGTTAAATAAACCCGTTTTTCTATGAAATACGAGATACGACGTTCTGTCATTTTGACATAAAATCCAATATGGCGGACTTATCGACCAGGTGCGTGGTCGGCACCTTATGGCTTGGGCATCCTGAAAGGGTGCCAAATCATGTCCCAAAGTCAAGTGTACATCATTTGTCCCTATTATCGAGCCAGCAAAAGGAGTGTAGAACTTAAAGCGTGAATTTCTGGAATTATTACTTAAGAACATGGTAATAAATTAGAGTGTAGCCAATGTATCTCGGTGGGTTAATCTAGATTGCGAAACAAAGTCAATGTGTCCAATGTGCTGACGTGAATTCCAAAGCCCACCTAGCGAAATTAACGACTGCGACAAGAACTTGTGTAATACTGCCGCCGGCTTGCAATGACCTTTAGGATTTATTTTTTCTTTTTAGTTTTTACATTTTTACGCACCTATAATTTCTTCCAAAAGGAATGTGTTTAGACTTTTAATTAAGCTGAGTTTGTGCCAGCTTGAACTCTTTCCTTTTAAAGCTTTACCTACTTGAGCATTTACAAGTTTTAATGACATTTTTAACTAATTGGGTAATTTTATTTTAAAATCTCTAGAATAAAGTGCCCTTATAAAAAAATAAACTGTATTTATTCATCTGGATGCCAACTTTATTTTGTTAAAAAAATAATAATCCATAAGCTACTTAAGTAGTCTTGGATTACTTTTCTTTTCTAATATACACGGTATTAGTAGACAAGTACGTGTCAAAAAGTAATTCACCATACTAGTGATGACGAAATATGAAGCCAACAAAGACAAAATCGCATCTTAGTTTCCATGGTTTTGAAGTTTTGACAACTACGTGTTAAAAAGTAATTGTCGAAGTAATTGTTAAAACTTTAAAACCATGGTTACGACGATGCGATTTTGTCTTTGTTGGCTTCAGTGACGACACACTAATATGGTGTATTGTTCTTTTTTATGTCCCAAAAGCATTGATTGAAGTCAATAATTTTGTCATAGATTTTCAAAAGTGTGTTTTTTGGCAAGAGCTCGACGCCGAAGGCGGAGGACTCTTACTATAAAATAACACGCTTAAGAAAAGCTATGACAATATTATAAGAATTTATCAATGCTTAAGGGACATTCGGATTTCGATCAGATTATTTTTTACAATTTTAAACATTATTATATTATATTTGTCAATCTGACTGTGTTTGGTAAATTTTTTATAAGATTTGAAAATCTCCCTAGGGTGGTTATCCGTCTAAAGTTTGCTGGTGATTGGTCTGTTTTGCAAACGTGATCAAAAATTCGCAAATTTGATTGGATATTGACATATGTCAAAAATTATTGGTGTAATTGTTGAGGTAATTCTCTAAACAATAAACACAGAAGCACTAGAAATTACCACCATGCCCAGTTTTAAATAAAAGTATATTAAAAGGTGGGCGCTGTTATAGTGAGTCTCTTCTAATTAGTACCCTAATTTAGGTGTAGGTAAAGTTTAATACCTCGGTTTTGCCGCATTACATAACATATTTAGTTTTTCGTTAAATTTGTCTATCGGCTTCGGCTAATAACGGTAACTTAATAGTCTCAATAGCTAACATTTTGGAACAACCAGAAAATTTAATTACGCTCGTTGTAAATCGGCGGTTGGATTGGAGACGCGTAGAATATCACCGACAAATGTGCACAATTATTTTAATCGGATATAGCACAGTTGTAATATCAAATTGGTTCAATTTAGTCCCAGTGGCGGCCATCCCCATCTATAGGGCTAACACTCTAAGCCATTTTGTTATGAAATGATTTCGTGCAAGTAAGTCATCGTATAAGTCTCCGGTGTGGCCTTTGTTCCAGTATGCGGACACTGGATACCCAAACACCGAGGGAAATTTACTGGAACTTTATTTTAATAATGTGGTGTTTAAATTGTCACAAGCATTTGTTGGAAGAAGGACTTAGATCATTTATCATTTTATATATCAGAGTTAAAAGACCACGGCTTCGTAATGTAGCACATTAAAAATAAAAACACTTTGCCGAAATCAACATATTATCTTTTATAAACTCGGATAAAAAAATTAAACGGATATTTTCTGACAAAATTACATTATTTGCTTTTTATGCCCTAAAATTTATAAACATACGAATTTTACGAATATGTATCTATATTTCGCGAATGAGAAACAAAATATTGGATGGAAATATCTATAAGCATTGATTTGGTGGAAATTAAGTGTAAGTTACGTTTTCTAAAACAAGCTTTAAATTGTTAAATGTAATGTTTATAAACGCATAAACCGAGGTGTAAATCATCAAAGATCGATTGATAGTAAGTGTTCACAATGCGAGCTAATTAGAACATGTTTTGATTGGCAAATTGTACTAAATCACTCTTCGAAAGACTGACCCCATTGATGAATATCTAAACTTTCCCTTATTGCGAGTGGTTTCTGTGGTTTATGGAAAATAAATGATGTAGGTTGCTCAATATCGTATTCGTATACTTAGTTCTGCAGTCTGAACGGTTTTGCATAAATGTGTGATATGATAGGTAATTACATTAGTTTTAGAAACAATATTATTTAGTTAGCCTCTGTTTTCTTTAGAACATTGATGTATTATTATAGTGAATAAGTAGGTACGTGATGTGTACCTATGGTATTATACGAGGTATTATATGTACTTTGAACATAGTTAAGTTATTTTTTAATATAAACAAAATGCAAAGAAAATATTTATCATTATCAAAATTAATAAAACAGATTAACCATGGTCCATCGTCTTTCCTGATTTATATAAATTCCAAATCTTATTTTAAATTATTTTAAATTGATCAGCTTTTTGCGGGACACACGGTATAATAATGCTGATGAGTTTTTATAAATTCCAACATAAATATAAAACCTAATTACCTAATTCAGAAACGGTGCATTCGCCATTTTACAACTTTTTAAGAAATTAGCATTTTGCGTAAATAGATATTTCTCTTGCGCAAAATCTGTTTTCATCCGGACCGGATTTTATAGGTCATAAGGTGATGTATTTATGGTCATAAATTTATGGGCATTCATGATGTAATCAGAACAACGCCAACGCCATTTTATGGTATCAAGGCAATCAAGAAAGTTAATATTTTATATCCAACAGGCGCGAATTTCTTGCCAAATTTTTGCTGCGTTAATTTTTGCAGAGTTGTAAAAACAAAAGTGTAAGAATCTAGCTACGCACAAACTGATCATTGTAGTCTATAATCAGGTTGTTAACTTTTAATACGATTTCCCAAACTTTTTTATTTTATATCCCGGTGCAATTTTCCACTTGACGAATTGCCTAAAACTTTTTAATTATATTATTTTAAAAGATCGCCTCATCGCCCGTAATGCTTTCATTCACTTCTTATTGACAAGAATAAACTAGAAAGCCTTGGGATTTTTTTTGTAAAGAAATTGTTTTCTACTTTTCCATGTATAGGCATAACATTGGATAACAAAAACAGGTGGTCATTGTAAACAAGAAAATTGGGTATAATTCATAATGATTCTTCGGTCGGGGTAGCTACAAGCCCTTGAAGGGAAGCAGATTGTCGTCGGCCTTCTTATTTACTATTATTGCGGCAAGCACTTAACATATGGCGCTGCTTTCCAAAACACTTAAGCGAATTGACATTCCATTGCTCATTTCTTAAAGTACCATCTTGTCCTTATACACCCACCTACCCCCTTATTTTCATGATGATTTATAGCTATTTGCGAGAAGATACCATCTTGCGATGAGTTGAGAAAACGCATTGCTTAACTTATTTTAGAGACATGTAAGAAATTTGGTTGTGAACCTCGTAAAGCAGTTTGACTACAAAAAAGAAACCACTTTATGTATCTGAACAGAATACAAATAAAAAACAACCATTAGGTATATCAGGGATCTATTTTTTTTAGGTAAGAGAAATATAATGACATATAGGGGGGAGTTGTATAATGATTGGTGATGGTGCTCATTTTAAATTAAAATTGATGAAAATACCTTATATAGATTCGGATGCCATACATGGTAGCTAATGCCCAGTATCAAACACTTAATTTAAAAACTAGTCACGACAAATACATGTAACCTGAGATCTAGAGTTGAGTTATGTTTTTAAATCCTTCTAAAAAAAAACAAATCTTCCGGATAAACTAATTAAGTACCTTAGACATGGAATTAAAAACTATGTGCCCTTAAACCATAATATTATTATCAATAATAGTCAGGTGGACTTTTTGTGCAGACAAACATGCAGAAAGGGCGATCAGAAATCACAGTATTGGACACAGAGAATAGGCGTAACAGAGTTTCCTGTCAGGTTGAATTTCCCTGCGGCATTGTGAACCGCACTCCCTGATATATGGAGCCCCTTTCAAATGAACTTTGTCGATTCACTGCGATTCGATACTTTTCTAGTTAGAGTGACTCTTTTCTCATTTAAATTTGAATAATTTTATTTTTAATTCGTTTTTTATTGGCTCGAGATAAATTATTATTAAAAAGGCTAAAATTCATTTCAAATATAAGTAAGAAAAGAAAAAAGAACTACAAAAAAGTTAATAATAGTCGTATAAAATAAATTAAACACAATTAGTTTTAAATGTTTTTGCAAAGTTTCCTTGAAATTTTTAGTACAAGTTTAAAAAATGCTTAAATATATAAATAAAATAAATCCCTTGCATAATGCAGCATTTTTACATTCTGGGATGTTTTACACCACTTTTCATAAGAGCAGCTTTTCTCATCCCAGAACTTTTTAAAGACCAGGCAGTAAGGCTCTTCAGGGTGCATCAAAAAAGCTTATAAACCATCTTTATTTACGACTATGTAATAAAGTATTTATATAAAAAATAAGGGTCTTATTATTTAAGTATAACTACCAAATATTTTCACTTAAAAAAACAATAATTAATAGCTTTGTTTGTAGAGGACAGAATCACGGATTTTGACTGTCCTCAAACTGTCAACAGGTTGTGCACATCAAAAAAAAAGAAGTTCTGCGCAGAATTTTTACACCCGCGGACAGTCAGAATCAGAGATTCTGGCTTCTGCGAACAGAGCTAATAAAAATCAAAAATCCAAGAAATGGTAAAAATGGGAAAAATGCTACTTCTCGGTTTTTACCCCTTATTTAATGTTCGATTTATTTAAACTACAACAAAATTTGTTCTGTAAATGTGATTGGTTTTTGTATAAAATTTTAAGTCGATCTGACAAACCGATAAAAAGATAAAAGTCTTAAACAGTTATGAAACGAACGAATCTGCAAAGATTTTTGCTGAAGAATGAATAGCCATATTAGTGTATCGTCACTGAAGCCAACAAAGACAAAATCGCATCGTAGTTTCCATGGTTTTGACGTTTTAACAATTACTTTTTTTTGGACACGTAGTTTTCAAAACCATGAAAACTAAGATGCGATTTTGTCTTTGTTGGTTTCATATATCGTCATTACTAAAATGGCGTTTAGTGAAGGTCCGACCAAAAGTAATATACTCTTTGATAACACTGTCTGCAAAGAGCTAGAGTAAAGAAAAAAAAAGTACCTGATGATATAACGCACTTTATTCTGCTTTAAAAATTTGCTTTGAAATAAATACGTCATGACAACGACGCGACGTATAAAATAAAATTAATTTAAATGTTTTTTTTTTCTTTACAAAATATAAAAGTCTTTTTGAACATTAAAAGTGATGCAGTGCGGATGAGATATTATGTGGCACGCATTGTATTAAATTAATATCTAATTTTATAAAGAACAGTAGTCTGGTAGTACACTCATTCATGGATATAAAAATTTATACAGATTTCTGGTTATCGTTGTTTATTAGGCTTTACTTACACTTTTATTAAATCTAGACGTACATTGTGTGACTTTTAGGGCTTACGTTTAATGTTTTATTTTATTTTAAATTAAATATTATTAAAAAAGAACTTTTTGAGGTAAAATATAACATACCTATTGCTATGTTATTAGTATTTTCCGTACATATCTGAAACCTGTTAAAAAATGATTTAGCTCTCATTCGTGCAATAGGAAGTTAGGTAAAAGCAGAAAGGTGACGTTAAGACTAAGGAACTAGCTCGGATATCTCTTTAACCTGGTCCGATATGTCGCCGACCTGCCTTTGCCCCATGATTTATTATAAACCTAAAACTACCGCAAAACACAAATCAAACACCCGCCCGCCCTGATTTATAACTCTAATAACGTATATCTTCATTACATACCAAAACCTGCATGCTGGTAAAAAGCAGACCGTATTTCTAGTTTGCATTTTTAGTCTTTCAAATTTAAACTAGCTGAGTCGAGGCCGGTGGATCCGACTCTTGAGTTCATTTCTTACGTAACATTCATTTTTTTGTTAGAATCAAAGCGTTTCCTGAAGATAGTCCAGAAGGTCCAAAACATATACACAACCTTTTATGTTTTTAAAGACATGTCCAAAATTTACATTGCATTTACGAGAAAATAATTTTTGATTAATAAAAATTGTATTGAACTTTTAAACGATATGACCTTGACATGCCCTTGAACTCCTGTCTTTTGGTTATCCATCCTCAAAGTTTGAAACCTTTAACTATTGTGATCTTTGAGATAACCGAAGTCAAACTATACATCGCTTCCTGAAGATGGTCTACTAAGTCCGAAACATAAGAACAATCTTTTGTGTTTTCAGAAACAAGTCCAACATTTACCTTGCATTAAACTTAACATAGTTTTTTAATAATAAAAATGCTATTGACCTTTCAAATAATATGACCTTGACATGACCTTGAACTTGTGTATTTTGGTTATCCATCCTCCAAGTTTGAAACCGTTAACCATTGTAATCTTTGAGATAACCGAAGTCAAACTATAAATGGTTTCCTGAAGATGGCCTACTAAGTTCGAAACATAAGAACAACGTTTTGTGTTTTTAAAAACATGTCCAACATTTACCTTGCATTTAACTTAGCATAGTTTTTTGATAATAAAAATGATGTTGACCTTTAGCAAGATATGACCTTGACATGACCTTGAACCCCTGTCTCTTGTGTATCCATCCTCCAAGTTTGAGTCCTCTAACTATTGTAGTATTGGAGCTATGTCAATGCAAACATTGACATTTGAAAACGTCATAGCTTTTTTCCTAGACATAGAATTTTTTTTAAAAAAATTTAACACAAAGGGTTCTCCGAAAGAATATGTTTAAGCAAAAAAAAATCACAATATTTTGGGCTATATTTTTTTTTGCATGCAATATCTTCTAACCTTGACCAGTGGTCATGTTGACCTTGAGGTCACCTTGACCACAAGGCTTTGGTATTTACTTATGCCAAGTTTGAACCTTCTATCTAGTACCATAGTTGAGTAAATTACAGTTAAAGAAATTGTTTGTCCCGTACATCCATACATCCATCCATCCATCCATCCTAACATACACCAAAGTGATATTTTTTAATAACAACCCAGTGGATGATCCGATCGATATGATTCTAGTTTTAAAAGATCGGTAATTTTTTGTAGCATCTTTCCAACACCCTTAACATTTCTGTATCTTGCTTCGTTTAGGCACAGTTTCAAAAAAACATCGATTTTCAGAAATTGCAATTACAATAGTACATTTCCTTTAGAGAAATGAACTAAAACTGCTTGTAAAAGACGAATTTAAAGGTTATGATTTAAGAGGGGGCCAGCCGGTTGTTGTGCAGTAGAGTAGTCGTTTCAATCATTCAAGATTCACAAACCAAGCGGAATTTTTAAAATCTAAATGGTAGGACTAGATTGGCCATATTTTCTTCTTTGGAGTCAGAAAGTTTGGTTTTAAAATAATATCAAAAATATAAAATATAAGGAAAAAACCAAAAACCTACTTTATTTTTTTTTGAAAGCAAAAATTTTTTTTTCTTAAATTTAATGTACTGATACCGTAAATACATCTAATAACCGCTCATCTATAAAAAATCAGCACCTAAATTAATCAGGTTTAGCTTTTTTGAATGAATGAAAAAACAAATGCGGAATACATATTTTTTGGCATCTATATTTTTGCATATTTAAGACGGGGCCGGCTGCTTAAGGTCGGGGTGCATGACAACTTACAATTCGTTCATTTTAGAACAAAAAAAAAATCAGAATTCTTAAAATCTAAAATGAATTAAGTGTGCTGTCAGCTTAAGCAACCGGCCCCGTCTTAACTTTACTTAGACTTAACTCCACTTTAAAAAGTGGCAAAAAAATTGCCGTTCGTAATCATAATAAATTTTAAAAATCCACCAAAGCAAACTAGTTCAAATTTTTTAATCTACATTCAGAGTAAATATGTAGAATGCCTTCCTTACTTTCACGTAGCGTTATGTTTTTTTATCAAAATTATAAATGTACCTATAGGTTTTGTTAGTGCCATTTTATTTGGGGAAATTAGTGTACACTTGGTATTCGGGAAAGTTAACCTCCTTTGGGAAATAAGTAATTATGCCAACAGTTATTATTATTTTTAAATTAACTTTTCTGTTTAAATTTATTTTTAACAAAAGAAATATTAATAGCTTTAATTTAAAAAGAGTACTTTATTCGTGAAATTTTACAAAATGCTTACTAAAGTCCATTTAAGATACTGGTCTCCCAAATTAAACCGACTATTACCCTTGAGTAACAACACTGTGCAATCGCGATTATAAAAATATTAGATCTGACTTGATTTTTATAAATTTATAAATAACTATTAACCACGCGCTGGAGGTTCCACACTTGCTGTAAATACACAATGGACATGAAGAATAGATGATGTAAAAATCAACTGATGGCGCTATCTTTGTTTCAAATGTGAAATGTAGCCCGGTCCAATTTGGGAGGAGGTTACATTTATGCAACCTTACCCTTAATTTGAGTAATCTACCCATAAAGTACAACGTTTAAAGTTGATTTCTCGGAAACTTTAAAATGCATTTTTCATACAAGTCCTTATTATTCATACGATATAAAAATAAAAACATAAGTCAGAGAGATTTTACCAGGGTGGGTCCAAAGCAATTTCTTTTGTTGTTCCTTAGAGACTACTTGAAACTTTAGGAATATTGTTTACTCTATTATTATTTTGTTTAATGCTTATCTACTCTGCTTCGTGTTTTATCACACTTTTGTAACTTTTCACTACTTTTCTATACATTTCAAGATTAACTAATGGACATAAACATTTCTTATAGCATCGTAAATTAAGTCTAAAACTTTGTCCAACACCTGACACTATACACTTGTTTCTTAGTTTGTGTTACCTTTTGCGTAAAAATATTACACATTTTAGATGATTGTTTCATTGTTTTACTTTTAATCATAAAACAAAAATTAAATGAATAAAACCATATATAACCCAGTGATTTAGGGATTCATCTGCCGAAAAATTATTTGTTAACTTTTTTTTTTACCATTTTCTTTATATTGCCATAATATACAACATATCAAAAGTCCCCTAAGATCCAGTGCCGGCGTCATGCCATTTTAGAGGGTCAAAGGTCGAAGAGGACAGTTTTCGGTAAATAAATCTCTTCCTATTGGTCGGACAAAAAAAACATGTAGGATGTAAATTGCAGATTGAACAATTAGCTACAGAAAAATTCATACAAACTTTTCCATCGAGCGACCGTTATCGCGTGGTAGTGTCAATTATGCATGACGTTGGTATACTTTTAACACCGGCTAAAATACAAAAACAAGGAAAATTTCTTTCAAAATTTTTCAACCAGGGTTTTAATTTAACCCCTAAGATACATAATCGGTAATAAAGGGTCTTGTAAATTATCAACTGCGTGTATACAGGCGCTCCAAAAATAAATTTGGATATGTCTGTAATTCCTCAGGTTAATAAAACCAACTAAAATTTTTACAAAGAGGTGTTAGCTCTTGTCATTTCAATGACTTACAACCCCCTAACAAAGCCCCAAAATATTTATTAATTTAAAAAAAAAATAATACAGAAAAATGTAGCAAAATTTTTAATACAAAGCAAACCATGTATTTAAGGCCATCTCAATAAATTAAATGTAATTTTAAAGTGATGGGACCATTATTTTGGAAGCAATAGAGAACATCATCACGTTAAACACCATGTAATTCCATTCAATTTAATGAGAAGGCCTTAAATACATAGTTTGCATTGTATTAAAAATTTTGTCATATTTTTTTATATTATTTTTTTTTAAAGATTAATAAATACTTTGGGGCTTTGTTAGGTGGTTGTAACTTATTGAAAGGACAAGAGCCAACACCTCTTTGTAAAAATTTTAGTTTGTTTTATTAACCTGAGGAATTACAGACATTTCCAAGTTCATTTTTGGAGCACCTGTATACACGCAGTTGATAATTTACAAGACCTTTTATTGCCGATTATGTATCTTTAGGGTTTATACAAAACCCTGGTTGAAAAATTTTGGAAGAAATTTTCCACGTTTTTGTATTTTAGCCGGTGTTAAAATTATACCAACGTCATGCATAATTGACACTACTACGCGATAACGGTCGCTCGATGGAAAAGTGTGTATGAATTTTTTTGTAGGTAATTGTTCAATCTGCAATTTACATCCTACAATTTTTTTGTCCGACCAATAGGAAGAGATTTATTTACCAAAAACTGTCCTCTTCGACCTTTGACCCTCTAAAATGGCATGACGCCGGCACGGGATCTTAGGGGACTTTTGATATGTTGTATATTATGGCAATATAAAGATAATGGTAAAAAAAAAAGTTAACAAATAATTTTTCGGCAGATTGTATTAATTTTTGTTTTATTTTCCTGGGTTAATAAGCTACATGCTACATTCTTTTTATTTTAAAAACTTCAAATTCTTTATGAAAAGTTATTATCACAAGAACTGGCGAGTTAAGGCGCTTACCTTCGAATTAAATCACTAAGTGGTTACTTTCCTGATTGCTTTCGATTCTTATTCTGCAACTGAAGGTTGGTTATGTCAGTTGAGTTTGTGTTTTATTTTCAATAAGCCAAATAATAATGTCAGAAACGGGAGCTCTCTAGTGTGAGTCAAACATCAAACTTTATGTTTTAAATTTTGTTTCCAATAAAAAAAACTAAGTACCTTCCAATCTTTTAAATTACCATCGCGTTTTGTGGTTCCCCTACATTCATTTGGGAATTTAAAAAAATAATTTTAAAATTTAATACAAACCTTGTTAAGCTCATTTATACATTATTCTGTACGTGACTTTATAGAAATTTAAAAGCAACAGAGCGATAAATGTGCTGTCATTATATCACGTATTCGTATGGAGAACGCCCAAAGCTGCGTGCTTGTGGTTTGTACACCGCAACCCACGTTACTGTGCTTTTGCTTTCTCTCTGTTACAAGATCAAAAAGTAAAATAATTGTTCATTGTCTATATGAATCCACCTCGGAATCCACGATCAATAATACTAATACATAATAATGGGTATTAAGTTTTGTCCTATTCTTTCCTTAAATTACAAGCTAATTATTAATTTAATTTTTAATTTTGTAGACTAATTGTAATACCTAGTATGCTTGTTGCAAGAAAAAATCGCAAAAAAGAGTAGGTACAACAATTATTAGGTTTGATCGTTTTATAATAGATAAAAAAGCAATTTATGGCCGGTCGCACTGCAACTTTAAAGGGATCCTCAAAATCGAATGCCCAGTTCATAAGCTTTAATCTAAAAATTATTTAATGTAAGAAATTTACGGCCCTCATTAGTCTACTTAAATTTGAGTTAAGTTTGACATGTCAAACTCAAGTGGCTCGCTCAAGTGGTCCAATCACTTGCACTAATTTCTTACTTTAAGTGATTCTTATTTTAAATGAATCTTAGATAAAAGTTTATGAACTGGGTAAGTGACTGGTTTTTATAGAAACCACAATTTTAAAAAGTGATGTCTATGCAGATGCTACAGGTCAAATTCCTTCAAAAATTTTCTCCCAAATAAAATTCTTCAAAATGAGTAACATTTATCACGTTGGATTAACACTAAATTTTGGAATATGAGTTTCATATTAAGATTCAAAAAGACATTTTTGTAAAAATATTTCTGTAAACATTTTTCTTCACTCCCATAAAAAATGGCTCCTCAAAGGGGCAAAATAATTAAAAAAAATTTTTCATAAAAAGCTACTTAAGACACTAATTTTGCATCTCTTTGCAAAATTTAGTGTAAATTAAAGGCGATAAAAATTCTAATTTTGGGACCATTTGGGGGATAAAGAATCTTTTTGAGGAAATTTCTTTTACACAATCTTCTTAGAACCTTCTTTGGTGTCTATTTGCAAAATTTGGTGAAGATCCATTATGATCTAGTATTATGAATTAAAGGAGAAATTTTGGGGAGCTCTAGCGCAAAATGCTAATATGCGCACATGATAATTATGTTTCTAGATATTAAATACTACATTTCCTCACAAAAATTGTGCTGCCCGAATTTTATTGGACTAAATTTAAACGAGTTTTTAAGATGTATTTTCACAATCAATATGGCCGAAGTGATGTAACTTTGTTCCCATTTTCCTACATGAATAGAATAGATGGATTTTTTTTCACATTTTTTTCGGGATCCTCAGAATGACCAACAACGTTCCATAGCGTTTATGCGCAAATTTTTGGACATCCTTTAGGTAGGTATATCTACAATAGTTTAAATAATATGGTCTATAAAACATCTACAGTATTTGGAAAAAAATTGACGTCATTTGTTGCGTAATTCGTATCCCTTTTATTGCTATTCAAATTGTAAATTTTTTGCCCCATATTGTAATGTGTTATTATATTGAAATTTGTTAAAATTGCGCAAAAGGAAAAAATGCATAAAGACAAGAGACTTATTAAAGCATGATATTATTAAAGAAAAAATGCAAATGCTACTAAAATTTGTCTATTTTGTCTGTAATCCTTTTTTAAAGTAAACGTAAAAATGTTAATAAGTAAATAATATGTTGCTAATTTTCATCTTTTACAGGAATAAAGAGATTTTTATTTTGCCGAGTATTTTACCTTATAAAATTTTATTCTTGCTTTAAGTAATACTCAAGGCATAAAACAGAATAATTAAAAATAAAATACTACCTACTAAACTTTTTGTGTCTACGTTATATTTACCATTAAACATTTAACAAAATCGCGCAATTAAAACAGACACAGAGTTAATCATTTTTAATTTTAACTTTAAAAAGACCCCCATTAAATGTAATACACTTTTTGAGATTTTGCTTATTCTACAGTATAAGGAAAATATGTTGCGTACTTAGCAAATGCAACATAAGTACACAATTTTTCTTGATGTATGATGATCCTTATATAATTTGTTTGGATAACCCGAAGTGACTGATGAAAATGTCTGAAGCTCGGGCTCAAGCAACGATCAAAAGATCATAGCATCTTCCTTAAATTGAATTATATGTGAGAGGACAATCTAAAAAACTATTACTTGAATCTTTCAGACTATGTAAACTACATACGAGTAATATAAGTAATAATGGGGTTCTTTAAAGATTTTTTGCCAAGCACGATTAATTTAAAAGAAGTTTTTTCCTGCTGCTATTATTAACACTAGTGCACATAATAGTATATTAAAACATAGAGTTTTATAAGGAACGTTTTTTAGCACGCGTCCAGGTTTGGAAAAAGAGCCGCGCAGCGGCGAGTTTTCCAATGGACAAGTGATAAAAAACGACTTATAAAACGAGTTTTTTATACTATTTTTTATATTTGCATCATTTAATTCATTAAAAAGCATTTTTAATTTGAATTAAAAACCTAAGATGAAATTTTGTTTTTATGACCAACCTTATAGCATAACATGACATTTTGAAGTAAAAAATAAATTAAAGTTAGACATATTGAATAATGACATTTGTAAACTTTACTCATTTAATACTGAATGAATAGGCGTTTTTGAGAAAATGTGACCATTGATATCGTTTCTCCAATTCTTCTAGTTATTTCCTCTACAAAAAAACTATGTCCTTCGATTGATTATAATAGTAAAATTTGTAAATAAAAAGTACCTTGCAAGAAAAAAATTCATCTTTTTGCATCAGGAAAACCAACCAATAAAATAAAATTTTGGGTTTAATAATGAAGCAATTTAGAAACTTTAAAAAACCAAATTTCGGGTTTCATAATGTGCATATTATAGAACGCAAATATAAAAACGATTTTTTTTTAAAATTGACATTAAAGACCGATGTCGTAAGCATAGAAACAAAACAAATTTGTCTGTTTCTGTGGTAATTTCTGGAAAAACAGCAGTTTTATGTTTAAAAAAGGTACTTACGAGCAAGAGAAAAGGTCAATAAACAATGTGTGTAGTTTCAAATATGTATCAAAAGGCACTAACATACCAAATTTAGTGAATTAAAAAACACTTTTTTTTTGGCCATTTTTAGCTCCTGTTTAGTCATTATTTTCAGCACTTTTTAGATTGATTTTAGACGAAGCATTAAAGTACTAAAAAGCACAAAACCTCTAACTTTGGATCGCCAAGATGGATTCCGATGCGGTTTTGAGCAACAGATTATAAAAGGTGTCTGGAAATTTTGTGACCATTTTTTATTTGGTGCAAATTGCTCCATTCCATGTTTTTAAGCAAAAATGTACCCCTTCTTTAAACTAGTGAAAAGTGTAGATGTAGACCACTCATCTATGACCCTTGACCACAAATTTTTGACTTAACATCAAATTCAACAATTAAATCAACAATATTTAAAAAACGTCAGTTAAAATTCGTTGCATTTGCTTATAATATTAGTTCCTAAACTAGGCCCAAAATCAGTTTAATTCGGTTACTGGTGGACTTTCGAGATCACAAATGTGATGTTAAAATAATTGTTCAATTTCTCTGAAATAAAATAAGAAACAATTTAATTAAAAGTATGATGTTGGATTTGCTGGGGATCAGGTACCCCCGCCCCAGCTGCTTGTTTCCCAAGGCATCCAGGGTGCGTACTCCGTATAAGAAATAGGGATCTCTATCGCAATCGTGATCCATCGGGTGCAAGAATTTTGCAAAAAAAAGGTGGGTTACCATTTCCCGATTCACCACGAATGCAATAGAGATTTCAAATACAGAATCCGGACCCAGATCACTTTTGGGGCATTTATTTGAATTATTGCTTCTGTAATGCTTCCAAACACGTTGAATTCTTTTTAGAATCGATTATATGAAATGAAAAAGAATAGAAATTATGTTTTTTCTAGCAGAGATTTTCTTTTGTAGAATGTTTTTGTTACGTAATAGAAAGGGGCATAAGTTCCTCTTCTATTTATAATAACGAGACTAAATAAAAAACGTATTCCATTTAATGTTACATTTTTATTTTAACTTCGTAAAATCAATTTCCTAGAGAACCTTAACATAAACACTTTTTTATTTATTTTATAAATTGGCGACCTAGACTCGGTGACTCTGTTGGTAGAGGGAAGTACCCACATCAAAACAATCCAGGGGACAATACATTTTTCTTAAACTGTAGGTTGGTAATTTGATGTTTAGTTGTTTTTACCATTATAGTATTTTCTTTGCAATGCCACTGAATTAAATTAATGAAGAAAAAATAAACAGGGATAACATCGTGGACTAATATCAAATTCATTTTCGATTTTTTGCCTAAGCTCATCTTGCTTTAATGTTGATATTCTAACAACGTTATCAATTCTTTTTTCTAATACTAACAACATCTTCGTTTAAATATTACGGCCCAATTTAGCATATTTTTGCATAAAACGCAAAGATTTTGTTTTGCATCTGCATCCATTATTCTAAAGAAGAATGACAAAAATTAACCTTTCGACCAATTTCAACATCTTATTTACTTACCTTTTCTGTTCTTTCTTACTTTTAAAAATATTTTAAACTGACGTTTTTAAAATAATTGTTGATTTTAATTGTTGAATTTGATGTTAAGTCAAAAATTTGTGGTCAAGGGTCATAGATGAGTGGTCTACATCCACACTTTTCACTAGTTCAAAGAAGGGGTACGTTTTTTGCTTAAAAACATAGAATGAAGCAATTTGCACCAAATAAAAAACGGTCACAAAATTTCCAGACATCTTTTAGAATCTATTGCTGAAAACCGCTTCGCAATCGATCTTGGCGATCCAAAGTTAGAGGTTCAGTTCCTTATTGCCTCGTCTATTTACCAAAATAGGACATCTTGTTCTTCATTTTACGTAGAATAATAATTTACCACATGATAGATGTTTGTAATTCAAATACACCCTGAGTCCTTGAAACGAATTTGCAATGCTTAAAAATGTCAAAAAATTTAAACAAATCAAAAATTGTCGACCCCTGCATTACCGATATTTAAAAAAAATGAAAGGATAAACGTCAAGGTTAAACATAAACAGTTTTAAAGGCCCGCAGAACGAAATTCGCCACCTATTGATTATTCATTGAACTAAAAAAAAATACCTTAGATTATTATTAAAAGATGGCAGCACATTTTATTAAAAAATTGAAGTTTTTTGTTTTGGGGTTATGTCTCTGACAGAAAAATGTTAAATTATGTAGGTCAAATACAGGGTCTACCACAAAAGTTATTCTAACGATGTTTTTATTGATTTTTAAGTTTTTTAAGCTACGAATGGCTTAAATTTTTACAAGGTGGTGGATTTTAGATAAAATTGCAGATATGCTTAGATTGCAAAGATAAAAAATTGAGTAAAAAAACAAACACATTATTGTAAGTATTTATTTTTATTATTAATATAATTAATTAAATTTAATGTTAACAAATCTATTGAAAAGATAACATGTAAAAACAGATTTAATACTTTAAGACAAGACCTCAGAATAAGTATTCATCGGACAAGACTAATATATAATCATTACTAGATTCTAAAAAAATAATGTAGCATACGCCGCATTTTATTTGGCGTCAGAATCATTCCAAAATGCCATTCTTTCCATGAGGCAAAACAACCTTTTTGCAATTATTCTACATAGTACGTGCCTTTCGTCGGTCGATCTATCAAATTCAAAATCTTTTTAGAACAAAAGAAATGTCTAATAAAAATTAGTCTTTAGGGATGATCTCCAATTCAAAGATTCAATTAATTATATTAAAATTGCCTCGTTAGTTTATTTCTGAAATCTCTGAAAATGTAAAAAAAGCATTCCTCGAGACATTTCTTGAGACCAGAGACATTCTAGAAATTAGAAATTATTATTATAGTTATTTAGAAGTAATCTGTCTCACGAGAGACTTATCGTAGTAATGAAACAGCAAAGGGGTAACCGGTAAACCTTAAGTAATACCATGTGAAACCTTACTGCTACCAAACTAAGGGAGAAAATCATTCAACGTGTAAGGGTATAAAAGGGCAGATCAATTAAACGTAACGATTTGTGTCTAAAAAAATAAAAAAGGTTTTCCGACCGCAAGACATGAACCAGCGACCTTTGGATTAGCAGCAGGGTGCGTTTTCCAACTACACCACGACCGCTTGACGACATTCTACCTACAAAAAGTAGTTATTATTTACCTACTCCATATTCCCCATTGTTGCATTACTACGATAAGTCATTATTTACGCTGTCGCTAAAGACTTTTTTTTATCTTATTTGTAATTTTTTTTTAAATAAAAAGGTTCAAAATCAAGGCATAGGCCACTTGGGTAACTGTTTTGATATGGATTACAAACGAAAAGAATACTTTTTTTGTTGGGAAGGTATGGTACTTACTACTTAGGTAATTAGAATTACTTTGTGGCCGGTTCTTTCAAGTAAGTTTTTGAATCACACTTTTCCTACTCCTATTATTGGAAATGGAATGATGATAAGTAGGATATCTCTACCCCATTTTGAAATCTTACTGTAACATAATTTTTAAATTATGTAGATAACGTGAGGTTTTTGTGCAAACTTTATACTTACTTATGTATACAAGGTATAATCAATACACAAGCTCTCGTCACTAAATTTTTTAATTAGTCAGCTAACAGTAACAGCAAACAATTTGAAAATTTTTTAAAACACCATTTTGTTGTTGACAACATTCACTGACATTTCCAAACATTCAGTTTTTCAAAAATGTGGGTAATGCAGAATACCTTTTTTAATTGTCAAATTTCGTTTTTTATTTAATTTTCTTTCATTTTATGTCACGAAAAACGGTTCGACGCAAATTGAATAAAGTTCAAGAAGAAATGTAATTCTGAAAGTCAATAACTATTCTAAATTAAATGGACAACAATATACTAAAATATGCTCACGTAAGTTTATTTCTAAATTGCTAAATAAAAGCAATGAAAAGTAACTTCAATATGCAAAAAAGTAGTGCTTTTTGCTTGCTAAAATTTTATATGATAATGCATTATAATGTATTTGAAAAATTGATATGATGTTCTTAAATCTCTTTTCTTGCTAGTTAATAAACTTTTTGATTAAAGATGTGTCTGAAATTTAGGCAAGCAACATTACATGTTCACAGAAACAGATGAATATTTTTCTGATTCTATGCTTGCGCAATGTCCCGTTAACTAAGGTCTGTAGCATACTAAGAAAGGTCGAGACACTTTAAAAACAGCAATAGCGGACCTCTCTTTTCATTTTACAATTTTGTAAGTTTAAAAGTTGGTCCGAAAATCTTGCCAAAAAAATCTGGTAACCTAGTTTAAAATCTGCCAAATTTATAAATGTAGGTTATGTAACACATCAAAATATTTCATTGGCGTAGATAATTATTTTAAAAAAATATTTTTTATCTAAGGCTAGGAATTTAATTTATAAAATAGAAGATCCGTTGAGTTCGCATTATTTCCAGCGGACCAAATTTATATGAGGGCCGTATAATTAAATTAAATGAGAACCTCTTTTTTGGTTCGTATGAATTGTGCGGTCCAGTCCCTGCCAAACCATAATCTATTAATTTTTCAAGGTTTTTATCTTAGGAATGGTTTACCTAAACTAAAACCACTTTTAGCCCCAATAGAGATGTGTTTGTCGAAAGGTTTCAATGTAGAAAGCGAACACACAAAAAAACATATCCCACATTTAGGGCAACTTTTACAGTTCATAAACTTTATTTAGCACATTTTTTTAACCACTGATATTGATTTATTTTGTTACATTTTTAGTTATCTTACACATTGTGAAAAATAATTGACGTTTAAATTATTGAACTGTAAACGTCGGCTTGTCGGCTTTTATTTTGAAATGTGTAAAAAAAACTAAAAGCATAACAAATGTGTAAAAAAATGTGTTTAATAAAGTTTAAGAACTGTAAAAATTGTTGAATTGTCCCAAAAGTGGCCGTAATGGGGGATAGTTTATAATGGATTTAATAATACTTTTTGTGTGTTCACTTTTTACGTTGAAATTTTTCGACGGCCACATCTCCATTGGGGCTTAAAGTGGTTTCACTTTAGGTTAAAGTACTTCCAGTATCACAGGAACTTTGGAAAATTAATAGATTATGGTTTGGCAGCGACTGGACTGCACAATTTCTACGAACCAAAAAAAGGGGCTCTCGGTTAGTTTTAATATACGAGGGGGTATCATATGGATGTATTATTTGCCGAAAAACTGTTTTCTTTGATAGAATACCCACATGCCACAAGGAATTCGTTGATCAATATTATAGGATAGTGATTTTTAAGTAATTTCATGTTATAACACAAAATTGTACATTTTTTTCAAGAATATTTAACTGCATATAAAACTGCACTGGGGGTTTAATTTCTTTTAAAAATAATTTCCTATTTATATTTTAAATTTATTGAGTTAAAATGTCAAAAAATTTCTACGTTCATGGATGACACTTTTCATCAAAATTTGAAGGATTTTATAATCATAGATAGGAGTTCATGGGTGGTAACATAGCAAAATAAAAAAAACTATAGTGTATTTTATTTCTGTGGTCCAGTGACCAGACTCTTGATACTATCTACAGACTCTACCGTTAACATATTCGTAAGGAATTTTTTTAGCGAATCTCCTAAATTTAGTATCTTTGTGAGTTATTATTGGTTTTTATGAAGTTAGTTACTCCTATTTCGTACAAGTAAGTAAAAGTATAATAAATATAAAACTTTATTTTAAATGTTAATATTTTAGGTTTATAAAATGGGAAAGCGAAAATCCCGGTCAATGTACCATTCTCTAAAGAAACGTACAAAGAGTAAAAACTTGCAACATTTTTGGAATGATAGAAGTAGGGAAAGGCCTAAGAAGTAAGTTACTTTTAACTTTAAATACAACCAAAACCGAAGGTGTTTCTCTTCAGCAATGATCAAAGAAAGAAACGAATTAAACAAAAAATTACACAGGCAGGTACTTACAGAAATTTCACAAGCATTTTTTTACCCTTTCTGAAGATGCAAACTCATTTTCGTAAAAGTTTTCCCAAAAAATACAGCAAAGGAAACAACTTAACGTAACCTTTCACTTTCACCCTACAATCTCGTTGATTTTTAGACTATAATTACACTACACTAGAGAACCACTTTTTAAAGATATTTTGTAAATACCAAATACAAATGATGCCTAATTGTTTGCAAGCAGAAAACGTTGGTGATTTTAAACTGGCGAGCCCAGATCAATTTTGATTTTACTTTATTCGTTCTCTTTCCACGCATTTCAATTAACGTTTCTCGTTCCACCATTTCACTTGTTTGTAAGGACTAAGGAACCTTATTAACGTAAAATGAAGATTGAAGACAAATACCCGAAATGCACCAAAACACCGCAGACGGCCATTGCTTCCTCTCTACTAGTCTACAGTAGTGGATGCGCACCGTGCATCTGCGCAAAGCGTATAGCGAAAGAGCCCGATCACAAGTTGACAACAACATCGGCAGCCAAGACAAATTGAGTACGGTCCCCCCCGAGCGAGGCCCCATGCAGCGGCTATATCATCCAGCAAACCCCCCCGAATTTTAATGCTGAATACGGCCTTGGCTTTAGCCTTTGATTTATACCTAAAAAAACATTCAATTCGTGAAATAATTTTGCCGAATTTCATTCATGCTTAATTTTCTTCGAAAATTTTTTTAAAACTTCCTGCTTGGCATTCAAATCGTGCAAATTTAAAAAACAATACATATATTTCCGTTTTTAAATTTAAATTTTTTGCTTATTCTTTAAGTTAATGTATTGGATAATTGTATCTTTGAAGCCTCGAATACAACAACAACACTGCCATGCTATGTTGTACTTTGTACCAACATTTTGTTAAAACCAATTTAATTTTATTAATGTCTCTATGATTTTAGAAAAGTATAGCCGTTTGGACGTTAAAAATGGTAATTTTGATATAATGGATGACCAAATCTTAAACTCGGATATACCTGGACTCTGGAGTAATTATTATACATTTTGGGAAAACTTTTTGTAGTTTTACACACCGACGGATTACAAACTTTTTTATGTTGCATTTTTTTAAATATAAATAACGATTAACTAATTATTATTAGAAATGGAAGCACTAATAATTTTAATGTATTAAATTTGTTTACCTACAGGTTGTTGTTTGATAGAATTATTAACAATTATTAGGTATATTACCTTACAAAGATACCACAATAAAATGAATATTTAATTCAAGTGATTTTTTATTTGCGTTTTTATCTTTTATTGAGAAATATTGAGTAAATTATGTTTATTGATATAAAATCTACCACTTTGTAAATTTGGGTAACTTTTAAGAAGGTAGGTACTAAAAAAATTAACTAGAGTTGGTAGAGCAATTTTTGTGCTTGATCCTGTATATGACCTACATAATTTGACATTTTTTGACAACGACATAACCCCAAAATTAAAAGATTAATTTTTTTTGTAAGAAGTGCTGCCATCTTGTATGATTTGTTTAAAGTTTTTTAGCCTAAGTTCTAAAAAGTATCACCAGGGGATTTTCATAACATCGGTCTTTAACAGACAGTAATAACTAACCAACTACAAAAAACCAAAAAATGTTGACAAACTCCAGTACCCCTAAACATTTTAAATTACTTCCAAAACGCTAAAAAAACCTCAATAAATAGCACCAATTTTCCAGAATATTTCTAGTAAATGAATTCTTACTTTAACGCAATGCACCTATGTCACTTAATCCGTGAAAACTGTAAACTAGGTGGATTCATCAGGTTGATTTGTAAAATTATTAAACTAACATGAGCAATTGATGTTAACCCGGCGCATTCGCCATATAATTCGTTTACTTACAAACAAATTGAACAAAATTCTGACTGGTTTCTGCTAGTTTTAAGAAAAAAAATAGATCAGTGTAAAGATGTTCCTTTAAATCAGTTTAAAGTAAAAATAGAGTAAAAATGAACCATTTAAATCTCGATTTATAACTAAAATAATTTTAAAATACTGGTCATGGCTTTCCACTAACGAATTTAATAAAAGAAAGTAGGGTGCAGAGAGTTCTTAGAAAATTAATAATTACGTTTGCTCCTTTTCACTGGTTTACTTGTCTTCTAAATTATAAGCTATCTCACTAAGTTTGCTAGCCATAAGGCAAGGTAGAAGTGCAATTTGTATAAAGTTTTACTTAGCACGCCTAAATGACCTCGAGAAATCCTGCAGCGATTTCTAACTACATCACAAACTAATTCTAACTTATTTAATTTTCCCTTTGCTAAATACGAATAAGAGGTAGCTTTTTCCAGCGACCGCCTATACTTAAAAGTATAGTTACGTACATCTTTGAATAAATTTATATACTTCGTGCCTTTAAAATTGGGATAAGAAAATAAGGTGGGTAGAAACAGAACCTAATGAAATCATTCCATTTAGTTATTCAACTTAAAACACTACATACTATGTCTAATGTCGGGTTCATGAAGTCTCATCTAAGAATCATGTAAAGTAAGAATCACTCAAAGTAAGAAATTTACGGCAATCCATTGGTCCATTTAAATTTGACTTTTAAGTTTGACGTATGTCTATACCTAGTAATATTTGTGCAAAAAATATCAATCACAATAGCAAAATTTATAAAAAATTTAACAAAAATCAAATTTTTTAATTTTTTTAAATTTAAAATAACTTTTGGGCAAAGGCAGTGACAGTAATTAATGGTTTCTGATAATATGTACATTTTGTTTCACAAGAAACTGGGATAATGCCCAAGATTGAAGGAAATAGACACTGTCGATCAAGGGTAGTGATGGGAATAATCGACTTTTTTTGCTCTATGAAATTTGACTTTAAGAAACTGTAATCTTAAAACTCTCAATGTCAATATTTGGTTCATAAAGTTCTTGATATATTAATAATCAGAATACCAACCTTCTTATATTTTAACTGTTTCGCTAATCATACCAATTTGTTTCTATATTAAAATAAGATGCTTTAGATCTTCAGGTGCAATTTAATGCCAAAAAATATATCAATAGAAACTGGAAAATTTATTCTGAAGTGTTGAAATGAGGTGCATAAAATCCTAAAGGACAATGAATCCTAACGTTTCACAAGTTGTTAAACAAAGGATGTAGTTAATGCCGCTTTCCTTTGAAACTAATAGATTGTCGAGTTTCAAACTATTCACGAAGTTACCACAGCCTATATTTCTGCAAAACACACGTTGATGTAAATTACTTGGTTTTGCTTGACAAGAATCTTATTATTTAGTTCTTGTTTCAACCTTTAAATGATTAACTCAATAATAATTTTGTAGCCTTTGTAATAGATCCTAATGTTTGTATTAATTTTCACAAAGAATGGAATATTCTGATGAGCTCCAATAGATCGAAACAGCTCTAACAGCTGTCAATCACTTGGTTGGATAAGTGCATATACCTAAATTAAGTAAGTAACCTTCTTTTGTAAATAGCAGTTCCTGCAGTTCCACTTCGGATTGATTTGAATTTTAGATCCTACTATATTAGACTAGGTAAAATGCATTGGTATAAAATGTGACAATCGTAGCTATTCCATCTTTGGTATACATGATCTCAACATTGAGTGGGAGTAATGAATAGGAAAAGTTAAGCAATTGGTCCAAAAATCGAAGCAGTCGTTATAGCAGTTGTTCATTCGTATCCCCGCTCTTTGTGAGCTCAATGTTGAGATCATGTATGCCAAAGACGGAATAGCCCAAAATAATTAGTATTTAATTGGTAACAATGTCAAATTAAGCATCTGTGCTTAAATGCTGTAGCCTCAGTGCTAAATCTGTATACATACAACACAGCCAAGTATACATATTTGTTTTTTTTATGTTCAACCAAGAGATAACTCTTAAGATACCAAGCTTCTTATCTAAATATTAAACAATACAATTAATGGAATACGGAAAGCTGTAACCAAATAAATTTGCTAGAAACACTTCTTGTATTGTTAGCTCGTATTGTTCTGCATTTAGTACCTAATCCACGTAGACTGATGATGGGTTACTAAAGTGAATATTTGCGTAATATTGAACTTTAATATTCAACAATAATAGATATTTACTCTGATTTGCTACAAATAGCGGCAATCTGATATAATTAAAACAATAGATCTGTTTGAAGGTTGATTGCAATTATAATGTACATCAATTATATTTATGATCCATGATTCCTTGGGCAACTTGGCAGATTGATAAGTGAAATTTCAATCAAAGCGTTTATGACATAAAGCCTTCATAAAATGAGCTGGTTATGTATAAAAATGAAAAATTTACTAAATGACATTCTGAATTAAAAACCATAAACAGCACAAGCGGAGTGTCTATTTTATTTTTTCTGTGTGTGTGTGATATTATTAAAAAAAAAGCAAAAACTCTAAATCAATTGACAATTTCAACAAGAGAAATGTCACATTTTTTGGCAGACAAAAAGTGATTCGTTGCAAGGTATACTTCATCGCACTCTCATGTTTATTTTTTTGAATCTCTGGGAGGCCTCATTTTCTAGAAGGTCCAGTTTTGAGACGTCACGAAAATTAGTTTGGCTACTCGCTAACGGTATCGCTTTAGTCAGCAATAAAAGTGAATAGCAGCAATACAAAAATAGAGGATATTCAATTTTAAATAAAAAAAGCAAGTAGCAGTTTTCGGTTTAAAATAAATTGGCTTATAAAAGTTCTTGTTCTTTTTGAGGCAAAGCATATGGCTATAAATAAAAAATAAAATATACATTTAAATCGCAAAGGTTTTTATGAATTTATAAAATAAAATTTATTTTCTTATAAATTTATTTACGACTTTTTTTCTGTTATTGGTTTAAACTTTAAATACTATCGTCACATATAATAACTTACACATATTTTTACTTGTAATTTTTATTAATCATATAAATATCCCATTTTCGATGCAAAGTGGGGGTAACACCTCCAGAAAATGTAGAAACAAACTTATTCCATATTTTATTAGAAATACACAATCTTAAGCCTCCTTCTGATGGGGCGACTTCAGTGGATCAACTTCAGTGGATCCAAAATCGCATCTTAGTTTCTATTCCATGGTTTTTAAGTTTTAACAACTATGTGTCAAAAAGTAATTGTCGAAGTAATTGTTAAAACGTCAAGACTATGGAAACTATACGATGCGATTTTGTCTTTCTTGGTTTCAGTGACGACAAACTAATAAGCAAATAGCAAATAAAAACGGCCCATAAGTAGGCCATGGGGATTGTCAAAATATTGTTAATTGACAGACTTTACATTGTTCATAGCCTACTTGGGGGCCGTTTTTATTTGCTCACCCGATATTAATTGGCGATAACCGCACTCTGATATTTTTTATGGTTCTGGTGCTATAGAGAAAAATTGAAAATTCTGTGCGATTTTAAAGGCTCAAGTTGAGTGGATCAACTTCATTAAATCCACTAAAGTTAAACGTGTGAACCTTGTCATTTCATTTCAGTTAAACGACTTTCATTGTTATTTCAGTGATTCCACATGAAGTTGCCTCGTCAAAGTGGGGCATCAACTTTTTCATTTTCAAAAATTGGTATGCTGGTGCATATTGCACCTGGAAACCTTATCTTATCTGCTTGATGACCAAAATTTACAACCACTTTCCATCGAAACTGGGATAAACTGTATTCTAATCTAAAACTATCTAATATAATACTTTATTTAGACCAAAATTATTACCTTGATTAACGCCAAGAGTGAACTAATTATAAAATTTCTTGGTATAAAATAATAATTATGGATAAGTTAATAAGCTATGTATAGTATCATTATTACATATTTCAGTTTAATAAATGTTAAGTTTATTATGTTATTATTTTTAATTACACAGAATCATTATTTTTTATTGTCGGCTATAAAGGACTCCGATCGATGGTTATTTACTTGTTTTAGTTTTGTATTTATTATTCAAAACAAATTTTCAAATATGAATTACCTAAATTTTTTTTTTTATAAAGTAAACATTTTGAGGGATTCTTAACTGTAGGTGAAAGCTTTAAAATGGACCTATTATAGGTAATTTACATAAAAGGATCAAGAAGACTACAAAAATTGAAAAAATCATAGGCTTTTAGGTAGACCTGTTTTTTGTTGCTTACTTGTTACTAATATGCATTTTATGAAATATATTATGGATTATATTTAAGTGTTTTTTTTAAAAGCACTTAACAATCCAAAAAAACCTAATGGTGATTGCACTTCAGTTCACTTTGTGCAACCAAGAATTTAAAAATAACTCTAAATTTCCACTGCTTGCCACTAGAACCCATAATAGGTTTCCTAATGACCATAAAAGTTTTCTAATCTGCTGATTCCGAGACAAATTACACAGCATCTCTTTACGATAATTAAAAGTACATAAACATGAAAAACACCACTTTAATGTTACTCTCACACTAGGTTTTACTATGTCGGCACCGCCTGTAATTAGGTCCGAATCAAAAGAGTGTAGAATAGCAAGTTTCATCGTTTCATTTATATGAGTAGGTACAGATGGCGTTAGGGTAGGCTCGCTAACAACCGGCTCAAAACCGCCAGTAGTTATCCCGTCGTCGCGACGGCAAGCGTCTCGAGAGTCATTTTGCTGCAAAAAGCATGCTGTTTCAAAATCTAATCAGTTTGCGCTGTAAAAAAATAATTTAATATCACACTTTCGGTACGTGCCAAACTTTCTTAAGTAAAAAAATGTGCATTTACTGTATCATGTAAAAAAAGTGTAAATTGTGAAAAAAGTGAATAATGTGATTCCAAAAATATTTCTTTAATAATAAAGTGCAACATGTTTCACACTTCAAGTGGTTTTCAACTGCTTTTTTTGCTTATAACTTTTTCTAGAACAGGTATGCAAACAAAACTCAAATACATACCTACCATAAGTATTTCCCAACTTTTATGAAAGAAAGTTATTACCTAGAGGGTTTTTATTCTGCAGAAGAAACTTCTTTTCCCAATGACTATTGCAAATCTCGATGGAAATTAAAAGTTGGTTATATGCCATTTCTCTAAATTGAACAAAACCAAATTTACCAAATATTTAAAGAAGATTTACTTGAGATTCACAATGTTGATTTAGAAAATTGTTAAATGTGTGCTTGTAAGCTATAAGAACAGAAGAAGTTTATTTTAGTACCGATGGGGATAAATTTAAACCAAAACAATTACCAATAACAGGTTTTTAGTTAAAAATAGTGTCAAATTTAGCACTTTAGCACCATTTTTAAATCTTTGTACATGTACAACCCACTAAAAAGATAAAATTAGTTTTTTTCATAAAATATAGTTAATATGAATAAAAAAATCCGTGGCGTATAATAATAATGTGTAATTATTATAATGTACCATAATAATATCTACAGCATAAATAAAGTTTAAAACATCAAGTTTATTTTATGAAAAATGTTGTATCTCATTTATTTAGTATTGTCAATATTAGTTTACAAAAAGAAGCTTTTAATAATTAAAGAAAAAGGTTTGGACTACGGGTTAAAAAAATTGTAAGCGAGATTTCAAATGCAGACATTTGTGGAAAAATGTATCTTTACTCTTTATTGATAATTATTTTACTCTATTTTGTCCAAAAACTATTATTTTTAACAAATTTTGGGAAAAACCGAGAGAAAAACTAATTAGGTAGCTTTGAGCTGCAACAAAATTTATTAGCTACCCTAGTTAGCCCCTGAAATTCAAAAGCATAATAACAGCGTGGGGATTTTAAAGCAGATTTAAAAGTGATATATTTTAAAATATTGTTATTAAAATAAAATGTATGAATATTATAAATCCTAATTTTCAAACAAAAATCAATGATTATAGGTGGGGCCATTTTATATTGCAAAATGTATTATCAAAATACTTAAGTGTGATTTAGAGTTAAATTAAATTAACTCAACGCCACTCAAAGCTACTTTACTCCACTTAACTTGACGCGACTAAATTAAGGCATTTATAGTATAAATTTACACGTTAGTTTACAACAAGCTAATTTATTAAACGCCATCTATCGGTAAATGTTAGAATCGTCTTATTTATAGAAATTCATCTGAAATTCTTCGATTGACTTTGTAATTTTAAAAATTTGGTCTAGTAGCCGATAGATGGCTCTAGTGAAGAGGCTACTTTACATTGAATTAGCTGAAATTAACCAAAATTAAGAAATAGAACCTTAAGTAAACGTCAAGTTAAGTTAATTGGATGTGTAAATGCGATTTCATCTTTCGTATAATTTATTTCAGTCGCGATACGTTAATTATAAGTGAAGTTACGCTAATTCATCTCTAAATCATGCTTGGTCTGATGTGTAGTGCACAAGCTTTTAATTATAAAAATCCCACTTAAGAAGATGTTTATACATATACAGGGTGTATCACGACGAGTATAAGGCATACGTATTTTAAAAACGGTTTGTTATATTTTTTTCAAATTTGGTATACACAAGTTTTGGGATAGGGTGCATCTACCTAAAATATTTTCAACTTTGTGCCACTTCCGGTTATACCGGAAACTAGGGTCAACTTTGTTATCTTAAATGGAACTACCTAATTTTTTTTCGATATTATTATACCTCCAATTATGGCAAAATTGGAGTTTTTATGGATAAATCCAGTGAGTCCTGAAAACAAAAAACTATTTTAGAATAAATTTTGAAGAAAAAAAACAAGTATCTGTCACTCCACAATGAATTTAAATGTGGTAAACGTCAAATAGTTGTTTTTTGTTTTCATGACTTACTAGATTTTTCTAAAAAAAAACTCTAATTTTGTCATTGTAGCATGTAATAATAGAAATAAATTATTATTTTGAAAACTAGTAGAGATAGGTATAGGACAATGATACATCATTTGAAAGGTATTAAAAACCCCAGTTAGAAACAATAAAAAAAAATATGGCATTACATTTAAAAAAAATGAGATAATTTAATTTTTAAAGAGGTGGGTTTAATGGCCGAGATCTTACTTCCGGTTAACTTTTATTTCATTTATAATCACAAAAGTTAATTTTTGGACCATTATTTATCCGTAAGCTAACACTGCAAATAAAATCATTTATTAGTTTTTGAAAAATCGGCAATCTTCTAAATCCTTACAACAGTAAAAAAAATTCAAAAAACCTTGATTACAAAAAAACTAAAAACTTTTTTTGAATTTTTTTTTGCAAAGTTTACTCAAAATGTGAAAAAGAATGATAATATCAAAAAAAAATTAGGTAGTTCCCCTTAAAATAACAAAGTTGACACTAGTTTCCGGTATAACCGGAAATGGCACAAAGTTAAAAGTATTTTAGGTAGATGCATCCTATCCCAAAACTTGTGTATACCAAATTTGAAAAAAATATAACAAACCCTTTTTGAGATACGTATGCCTTATACTCGTCGTGATACACCCTGTATTGAATTTATGTAGAAACATAAAAATTAAATCTACGAGATTAGGTCAGTTTGGACATACATTATGCAGAAGATACCTTCGTTATTTAATAAAATAATATTTCTTATGCAAACGGACAACATGAACATCTTTTTGAGGAGTTACCATTTAAAGTTTTCTTTTAACCAGTGTCCAAACAATCATTTAATTTTTTTTTGCAAAAGGTGGTTTGGTACTTGGAAAAACGCTAGTTAAGAAAAAGAACCTGTATATTTGACCAAGTTATTAATTTTCTCTGAAACTGCACTAACATTTTTTAATTAACACAACAATGCCATAAACATGAAACTTATCTGCTCTTATATTAGGTATACTTTCGCAAAACAACAAAAATCTTCCATACTCGTTTTAAAAAGAACATTTCTAGATTCTTAATTTGTAAGAGAACAAAGCGCTTTATTTCAGGACTCATGTGTTACTTAAAAATCCATTACGTAGACGAATCTAGTTAGGTCTTTTCTCGTTAAAGTTTATTCAGCAAAACAAAACAGCGTAAAATGTAAAGAATAATCTCGGATTTAAAAACCTTTTAAAATTGTACAAAAATTCTATTATTAGGTTTTTTTTTAGCAAAATGAGGACTTTTGTTTAGCCAACGTATTCATAACACAACAATTTTATTTAAATGGAAGTCTTTTATAGGGTAAAAAATATAGGTACATTATAAATTTACAGAAATGAGTTTATAAAGTTTCCGTGCACTAATTTTTATACAGACCTTTTATAACAAGCGATCAAATAATATCTACCATGACTTGCTACGGAATACTTTATTGTGACAAAATATGAAAACTCCCCTTTTTTTTAAATTTGTCCCTTGTACAACTAATGTAAAATATTGATATAATACGTGAGGGTCGTGAGGATAAAACATCGTACAAATATTTATTGAAAGAGATTTTCTCATTATTTACGCTACATCATAAATTAACAGCTTTAAAAGTACACCCCAACATTTCCCATTAATCATGCAATTCCAAATTTTGCTTTACGATTGCAACTAAGCTCATTAAAGCATATTTTTTGATGGTATAAATAGAATTATTTTCTTTTATATAAGCTCAGATAATTTTCCTTTATAAAATGGGCCATCATTAATCATAATCACTAATCACATTTCCATAGCTATAAGTAGCATAATATCATTCTACCTAATTATTATTATTATGTAGATATATATCTTTTGTGCTTTAAACAGATTTGCAAACATAGACGTGTAAATTACTAAGTAGACTTAGGGCGCGTATTTTCGCCCGATGCTGGACTCTGCCGAAAGACAAGAGACTCTGCCATGTCGTATTATCGGTTGCAGCAGACCCTGCCGAGTGTAGTTTTTTCTGCGGTCAAAATAGATGGCAGAGAATGCGGGAGACGCTATTTGCGCGCGATTTTTTAAAAACTTAACCGTAACGGCTTAAATTCTAACCTATACGTACTGTAATTTAATTAATTAATTACATAGAAATATAATTAATAATGAAGTAACTTAACTATAAATAGTAAATTTAATGAAGTGCAAGTACAAATGTAACAGAAGATAGGTTATGTTTATAATTCTTCTTTTTCTTTTCTTTATTTTTAGGAAGATGTCGTTTTTTCGATCCCTGCCGGCAGAATCTCTCTCTTTTTTTAGGAAGATAGCGAAAATACGCGCCCTAAATAGTAAATAAAAAGGAAATTTTTCAAATTGTTTAATTCTTTGAATACACAATATTGGAATAATAATTATAAATATGGACATGGTTTGTGCCATTGAAAACGTTTTTTTATTTACGTCCACCTTCTTATTAGTCCATTTAACTAAGATTGTGTAAACAAAGAAATCTTAGAGCCAAACACGGAATGTTTAAACCTTTCCTATTGAAAAAATATATATATTTTTAGTAATATTATTGTAATAGATAGAATTTTACATTCTCTATCACTACATGGTTTTGGGTAATATTACGGGAAATTTTACCGGTAATATAATGTGTAATATAAAAGATAATATTATCAAAAAATACATACAGGTAATGTAGCTACGTGGACAAAAATTTGTTAACTAAAAAAAAATTACTACCTATCAGTTTTACCTGAAAATAACTTTTTTTTTATTAATAACTTAATAGCTTTCTTTGTATTGTAAAATAAATTAAAAAGTCTACTTTTATCTGAGAATAATTTTTTTTCATTTTTATTTAATTTAAATAAACGGATTGCAAATCTAATTAAAAATGTATTCAAGTCTTGTTTTTTATTTCTTGTCAATTTGAATAGTTTTATTATATTTATATAACTTTTTGCTAATTCCGCCTCTAAAAAGTGTATCTTTTACACGGGTGGCCGGGGCCTCCGCTTTAATAGTGCCACTTTTCCACAAATATTTGTTTAAATTATGTTAGGGTCTGTTTTCTTTGAATTATTCTCTTTTTAAATAAAATAAAACGTCAGCCTCGCGTTAAATGCAAATTTTATTGGACCACTAAAATGTTGTAGGCAGTTTTTTTTATTCATGAACCACTATTTTGGTTTCAACCCAAGGCAATTTGGTTAGCGGTACACAGAGATAGGTACTTACCACAACAGCAGCTATTTTCTCGTTTTCTTAAAGAAAATTCAAGAGAAAGGCCAATTTTAAAATAGTGTCACGTTCTTTTGATATTTTTACCTTGTAGGTAAAGCATTTGAGAGTTTTATATGAAAATAAATATTACAGAACTGAATGCTAAATAAAAAAACATTCAAAATTTAAAATCAACAGAATTTAGAGCTTCATTTACAGTGAAAATAAGCTTGTTCATTGTTAGAATTAAGGCTTCGATCATAGATCGCATAAGGGTTTATTTTAGATGCAAGCTAATTTTTATTGTAAATCTAAGTTTACAGTGACTATCATACAACACACTTATAATGTAAAAATTCGCAAAGTTTTGTCTTCAGAAAAAATTCTGCAAAAAAGCTGCAGTGCAATTAGATATACCAAGTTAACATTCGGTAAACAAGAATATTCCTAAAGTTGTGTGAACTGAAAAATAAGATTGACTAAAGCAAAACTTTTTGCACACTTCAAAAAAATTATTCACGAAAGTAAAAGGATGTGTTTAAAGCCATTCTGAGAGCAATATTTAGGTGTGACGTTCAAGAAGGCAAGCAGGCTGGCATCTTAATAGTCCCACAGCACGAAGCCCAAACGTCACGACAAACATTTTAACATGTCTCCTGAATACGTGATTCTCCTACGTTTCTTTTTAAATAAATAAGTCTCTATCTTTGAGCCGATGAAATGAATGTTTCCAAAGAAAACTTCTCAATTGGTTTTGTGTATCTATTGATGTCGCGAATTGATGTCTGGTTTGATATTAATATTTGTAAGAAATGATTTATACCGCGAAAATGGGTATATGTCTACATGGAAATTTCTCATAAAAACTCAGACTGTCTAAGTTAAAAAAAAAAATTAAATGTATAAAACTTAAAATAAAGCGAAGCGATACCATCTCTACAGTTGTGTACTACATCATTGCTTTTGATTGTATTTGAGGACTTATGCACGGTTTACACAACTTCTTTACCCCAATTTCTTTCCCCTTTACCTCATAGTCTTCTAAGATAAATATGTGTAAATGTTAGTTTGCGTTCAAACAGAAAATCCTTACCTCCGTCTCTTTCTGTATTTTCTGTTTAAACGCCAAATGTCATTCACACATATTTATCTTAGAAGACTATGAGGTAAAGAAGCAAGAAGTTGTATAAACTCTCCATTAATGGAGAAAATAGTCGAGAATTAAACCTTTAAGTTCAAAGCGTTTTAGTTTTGGCCACACATTGACATGATCATGTTTCTAGCCTGGCCAGTAGCGGTGAAGTGATCTTTTTATTTAGAGCAAAAAGGCACCACATCCCGAAACAGCTGGCTATTACTTTATAAAGCACAAATACGACTCACCACCTTAGAGTACTGTCCTCACGGTTCCTAAACATTCAAGCTGCTCGACTAAATTTATAAAAGAGGCATTCGTTTAGTGGAAGTCCCAAACTAACTGATTCCTTTCATTCCATAGACTCAGACAAGATAAGGTCGGCTATGCCATTTCCAGCCAAAATTAAACTTGACCGACTACCCTATATCTCTGAGATGTTGATGAAAAAAATCAGTCATAAGCTGGTAGACACCTTAACATTAACTTTAGACAAATAAAAGGGAATGTTAAGGTACGTCAAGCAGCCACCTAATCGGTCTAAATAACGGCTTATTGTAGTTGTCGAATACATGTTCTGTGCAAATTCTACATTCTTGTCAAATGGTTTATATTCCTCTAATAACCTCTAAATAACTATTATTTTCCTAAACGACAGTTGAAATCAGGTGCATCACATCCTAGCTCACACTAAATATATAGCTTACAGTGTAGGAACTGATTAAATTATGTTGAAGTCAACCCAATTTCCCGAGAAAATAACAAACTGATGGCTGAAAATGCAGAACCTAAAACAAGGTTAGTTGAAATCTGCAATATTATTCAGAAAATTTATCTTTTAAGTCAGTTTAAATATAAAATTTATTATTACAGTAGTCTTTCGTATCGAATATGTACTTTAGATACCTATACATTTCTGCCATATAAAGAAATATATACTTAGTGTTCGTCTTTGCAAAGGATGCTCAAAATAAATTACTTTTATATTAAGGAATTGGATTGGATGACAAATTTTATATTATTATCAATGATATTTACACTTCAGGAGATTCTTACGCTTTAAGAGAAATTCTATAGCGTTGGTGAATGGTGAAAATTTTTTGTATTAACACTCAGTTTATAATAATTCTAATGATAAAAGAGTCATCTAGTTCAGAATTAACGTTTTAGTATGCCTGGGGCGTTAATTGAACTGTCGCGTCGCCTATCAAAGAGCAGGTTTGCTTCAAGTCTACATTTTATATTTTAAAGTACACGTCCTATAGAAATAATTTAAATTTTCTGAACGCCTTATAACTAAGGAAAATTCACAAGAAAATTAAACAGATTTTTTAAATGCGTCTGCAACTAATGGGTCGAATATAGATCGTTGCATAGTGATTATAGCGGTGGGACAGAAGCCTTAATAATAAAAATAACCCCTTAAATAGATGTTTACATGGGAAACATTCTTTTATTAAATAAAAATAACTTAATTTTTATGCATAATGTATAGAACTGACTGTCGAGTAAATAGTCAAAACGTCAAAGCCATAAAAGCGATGGGTAACCAACATTACGGACAAAAAAAAATGTAATTTTTTTCTTATTCTATGTTTATAACATTGGCCTTTTAAAAACATTATTTAAATAAAAATATGAGACCCTTTTAGGAACCATTAGCTTGAAAATGTTCCTTGATATCTTTGTCTTAATATTTAATTTGCTGACTGTCAGTATTTATAAAACTCATTTTTGGTTTGTAAATAATAATGACTTATCAAGATGTCAGCATTAAACGCGAATTGTTTGAGAAAGCAACCAAATCAACAGGTAAGGTTTGTTCTAGGTAATAGAGAAAAATGTTAATTTTGCAGTGGTACTTGATGGATGCATTTTCGATCTGGGTGCGTCCGCAACATTTACAAATAAAATCCAATTTTTGAAGCTTCACAACTTAACTTGAAAGGTCAAATTTAATACATTGTAGCACATTTGTATACCAAGGGTTCTCTAAGAAATCCTTTTATTTTCATAAAATATTGTTTTAAAAAGTGGCTAATCCGACAGAATCAATATTCTAATTTTACAGACAGTTTTTCACTGTGGATCTGTGTAGCACTTGACGGGACCTATTCTAATCAATTTTGAATAGTGTATATTTAGACTGAGAGTAAATTTAATTTTTAATTATGTTTAACGTACCTATTTACTTCATCAAAGTTTCGAGTAACGGTGTTGAATCTTTTCTTCTGGTGTAAAGAAAGGGTAAATGTACCTATACGTTATATTGACGTTAGGGCGTCGTGGCTCTTAATTGCAAAATACTAATTAGCAAGAGATGTCTAATTTAAGATAGCATTGTGGTAGACATGATAGGTACCTTTAGTTGCTATACCTGCATTAAAACAGTAGCTGCAAGGTAGGTATAATTACGCGAGTGAATTTCTGACAGTTTATTAAGCCTTCTTTATTGAGTCTATCACTCAACGAACATGCATACGCGAGTTCACAACATCAGCCAACAAACTCTTGTCATGAAAGCTGAAAACCTAAATAAAGAAATTTATACATGGTTGCTTTCCTTTTACCTACATGGATTTTATAAATTATGTTTGTGCAGTAGGTATGCACTTTTTTAAAACCTGGTTACAAAATTTGGTAATATTTATTTTCTATCTGTTTATTTTAATTTAAAATTCAGAACTTTTATTAGGAAATGATTTTTAATTAAAAAGTAAATTCAATAATTAAATTTGCACATAGGTAAATGATTAAAATGCTTTTAACTACTAATGGGACATACATTTTTTTATCTCATGCATTTTGTAGATATCTCCCAAACAGTATTAAAAAAGTTTTTGTGAATGGGTAATCGACCCCGGTCAATTGCCACATTTTAATTTTTTTATACAATAGGTACTTAAGGCTAGAGATTTAATTTCATATCTTCTAATCTGTGCTCCGAGAAGCTTGCATAAGTCATCTATATGAGAGCCCCATCGTAAAATAAAACAAGGTAAATAAAATTTTGAAAACTGAAAAAAATAGAGCTACAAACGTATTATGGTTTCTTATAAATCGCATATTACTTTGTTACAAAAATCTAACTTAAAAAAACAAAAATATTGTAAGATTTTCGACACAAAGAAATATGCGATTTATATGAAACCATAATACGTTTAAAGCCCTATTTTTCTAGTTTTTAACACTACATTTAGTTTTAGCTTAAAATGGGGCCCTAATGTAGATGTGCTATTCAGTAGAATCAACGAGAGCTTAACGGAGATGACTTATACGAGCTTTTAGGAGCACAGATTAGAAAATCTGTGAATTTGAATCTTTAGCCTTAATGCACATTTATTATTACTTATTAATAGTTCTGTAATAAATTGCAATAAAAAGAATATATTTATTACGAAAATTCCGATTCGTTTACAATTAAACTTCTACGACAAATTACAAACAAATAGTATTTTATTACTGAAAATATAAAATCCGAACAATGAATACCTTTTCTACTCCCCATTAAAAACTAAGGATAATTATTACTTAAAGTGTAAACAATAAGCAGACAGTACTAACTATTGCTGAAATGTTTTTTGTTTGGATTTTCTAAGGAATCCTCACTTTACATCATCCTGAAAGTAAAGTCTGATGCCAACAAATAAACCAACAACAAGCAACTGTGAAACGAGCGAAGAATCTATATAAAACTTCAGCATGATTATTATCAATTAAAAGTTTTCCCTTTAACGGCTTACGCCATAAAGAAACCGTTATTAACTTGTCCAATAATTTTCTAAACTATTGTAAAATCTTGTGCTTTATGGGGGCAGATGCTAACCTTGCACAAAATGAGATTGCTTGTCTAGTCTTAATTTATTGCAATGATACAATTTTATTTCTTAAGAAAAATGTGTTAGCTTAAATAACTTTCATTAAATTTAATAATTACTACATAAATAAAAAAAAATATATTTTATAAGCAGTTGTACACTCTTATTCGCCCGGCGCATTCGCCATTTTATATATTAGAATATCGTGCGTTCCACAAAACGTCAACTCTTGTCATGCATTCGTAAAATTTTAATTTTGTTCATTGTTAAAACATTGTTGATTGTCATATTTTTGACGTTCCACAGCCCGAGTCGACGTCAAATTTTGTGGATGGCACGTTATTGACAACTGAAATTAGCGTTACGAGATAACTTCCAAACTTAAGTTTTGGGCGCAATTTTAAGATTCTTCAGATAGTAGCTGGGCGGGCTACATTAGATTTTTAGTGCATGTAAAAAAGTCAAAGTGACAATTTGAAGTAAAAACTTTATTATAAATTAAAACCGTAATAATGGAGTTGCTTTGTACGGTAAACAGAAAAAAATAATATTTTTTATCTATAAATTTCCCATACATAAAACTCTCGATAAAACTTTAAAGTTAAATGAAAATAAAAAATGGACAACCACACAAAAAAATTCTGAAAAATCGCATCAAAAAGGGGAAATCTAATCAAGACACTTATATTTCTAATTTAATTTTTTAAATTTGAGAAAAGCGTAATTAAGAAAGCACAGTCTACTAACCTTGGGAAGTATTTACATTCTTTTTATATTCATACGTTCATCGGGTTCCAACAAGTTATTTCTAAGCTTCCTTTTATTACCTAAATTAATTTTCTGGACATGGGCCATAATAATCGACACATAATATGTGTGATAAATTTCGTAAATGTGTTTCGTCTAGTAAGATTATGGCCTATATTCGTAATCGAACAGATTCTTTGTGGGCAACATAATCATTTGGTTTTACTGAAGATACTTATTGTCCCAAATACACTTGCACTTGTACAGCCGTTCAATATTAAAGCCGAAATTAAAATATTTTGATTTACTAGCAAACAATTATGTGAAACCGAAAAAAGAAGTCAGAAATTATGTTTGCAACATTTTTTTTTCTTAAATGACAGTTGTGTGACATACAGTTGACAACTTGATTGACAATTGTTTACAATAAATCATTAAGCACACTTAAGTTAAATTCTAAGCACTTATGACGTCATTGGGCGCACACTAGCTACTAGATCTGTCAAAATTTAAGCCATTGTAGTTAATTTCAGTTGTCATAAAATGGCGAATGCGCAATGCAATAAATTCACCATTATACAGTTATTCGTTGATTTAGGTCGTTGTATTTAACAAAGGTACTTCTTTCTGTTCAAAAGAACAATTATTTTTCTGTTTTGTTAAGTGTTCTACGCAAATTCTCAAATTATAATGCTGATGCCGCTTTAGAAAATTGGAAAACAACATTATCCAATATCATAAACGATAATTGTATTTTGAACTCATAAAAAAGTACGAGTAGATAATACCATTGACACAGAGTATTATATTCTTAACTTTATGCACAAATATATTTTTATGATTATAGAAAATTCAAAAGATAGCTATTCTAAAATCTGAGAGTTATTTGAAATTGGTATACGATAGATATTCATATAAATCCAGGCAAGCAAAATATGCAATCTGTTTTCGTCTTATCCAATATTATATCCAACCAATACAAATCAATGTTCCTTTACAAAAACATTTATTTTGATGGATTAGTAACACATTGGATTTTTTTTTAAATAAAGGAACTTATTGAAGTTTTTTTAATGCCATGGTCAAAAAGAAAATATGACATAAACATCACGAACCTTCTATTTGTTTAAAATCATGCATAATCATAACAACAAAATTTTGCAATAAATTTTACAAAATCATGTTTACCAATTTTACAGTTTTAAACAGATCAATCAGTTTTATAAAAAAAAAATGACTTCATTACGTTTATTTGGTATTTCTATTTTTAAAATTATGAATTAATGAAAATAAAATATTATATCATCTCATAACTGTACTGAAATCAAAATTGGGTTTTATTTATTTTAGATATCAAATATTAAATTGGTTTTAATTTCATTTATGCCTCAAATTTATGCTGTCAAACCCTGCTTTATAAAAGCCAAATAGTAAAATAATATTGAACATAGACCTCATCTAATAGGTATTTTCTGTCACTTTCTTACACAAACAAAACACAATAAAAATATTTTGTTTAAATTTTGGTAATGGTTAATAAAATACCTACACCGCAAGTGCATACATAAATTTAGGAATTAAATTTAAGCATGGTAAATTTATAATAAATTACTAACAAACAGAGTAAAACAAATATAAAAGCCAGCGTATTCAATTCGTATTATGGCATCGACAAAATTTAAGGCAGGGACGCCCTTATAATATGTTATTACTGGGGTCCAAAGAGTACCCAACTAACATTTTAAGTCACCGATACTATGGCTATAGTATCCGCGACTTATTTTAAGTAAAAATGTAGTAATATTTACTCTAATTTTGACTTTGAAGTAAAATTGTGTATGAAGGAATTTTTTTAGTCGCGGTTACGTAATTTTTCCTTCATCTAATTACTACGAAATTACGTAATTTTATTTGGTAATTACTACGTTATTATAACTTCTTTAGGCTACCATAAAGTAACCATTACTTTAAAGTATTCTTTTAGTAACGCTTACCGTGCATTTTGGAACTTCAAAGTTATTATTACTTAAAAGTATTTTTTTTAGATCTTGCGACGTTAAAATAACGTCCCATAAATTGGGAGCTGCCTCGTAATTATTACGGTAATATTAAAGTAAATTTTACTTAACTTTGGAACTTTTCAGTAATTTTAACCAAAACCACAAAATAAAAATTACTTTAAAGTAAAAAATACTACTTTGGAGTAATATTTACTTATAGGTAAAAAAGGGAACGTATTTGCGACTTTCAAGCAGTAAATATTACTTCAAAGTCCCAAAAGTTACCCTTTGTCGATTTTTGGATAAATCCACCATATTTATTTTATAATTTTCGCCGCCATTAATTATATTTTACCAGTAATTTTTGAAAATAGTCAAATGGATAGATGGTTTACTAAAAAAACATGTTAGAATTATTTTTCAACAACTTTCCATAAGAAATAGGAAATTTTTAAGCCAAAAGAAATATTTTTTATTTAATGAATTTGGTAATTTAAACAAAAAAAATAATTTAAATTTAACTTTTTTTAAGGGGCATTGTTATTTTCGTAATCAGGGATATTAATAATGTCAATAAAATTTTAGGGGTTTATGGTTTCGAGTTATGATACGCTTTGTATTTTCAATCAAAAGTATAATTAAAAAGATAAAAAGAATGAAACTCCATGTTGGAATTAAAGTCGGTGTCCATAGTTTCGTTAAAAATAAACAATTACATGCTAAAAAGATAGGTAGAAAAATGTTGAAATGCAGTTAGTAGGTAAAAAAAGAAGTAAAAATAACTACATTTTTACGTAAATTTAACGTTTTTATTACTACCCAATTACGTCGCCGTGTAGGTCCCGGTGTAGTCGCAATTACGTAAAATTTACTCAAACATCCTTCCCCACTTTGGTCGCAGGCACGTGGCTACTACGTAATTACAACGTAGCGGCGACTAGTCAAAATTACTTCAAAGATAACTTTGACGTCGCCGTTACGTAACCGCGACTTAAAATGCTAGTTGGGTAAACCCCTAAATTGGCGTATATCTGTTTCAGAAACGAGGTTATGGGCCTCTTTCAATTTTTGATATTTTTAGAGAAAAAATATTAAAAAAACTTTTTTAAGTACCTTATTTTATACCTATTTGCAAAATTTGGTGGTAATCTCACGTGATTAGATATTACTTTTTGGGGGCTATTTATGGGGTGAAGGAATTCTGAGGATTAATTTTTACGATTATTTCATTTATATGTCAAATTAGAGGTTTATGCCAAAATTTAAAGCATTTTACTGCGAATTATACTGGAAATCACCCGTAGGCAACAACCTGAACTGAAATATCCCGTTGTCAAGCACTGACTGCGAATTAATTTACCTGGATAGAAGTCAAAGTTATAATTTTTTGTTAATTTTTTCAAAAATTGTTCTTTTGGTTAGTCGTTTTCAGTGTTTAAATTAAATTAATATTATTTTTCTGGATAAGTAGTATTTATAAATGAAATAATCGTGTCGAATAGCCCTCGTGCTCTTGATAAATTTTCGATTTTAATAGAACTCGTGCTTGTTGAATACGCAATGTCCCTTAAACGTAAGGGTGTTTTCTTTGAATTATTCACCTCGTGCTTCGCACTCGGTAAATAGTTAGAAAACACCCTTACTTTTGCGGGTCATTGCTATGCTACAAGCACTCGTTCATTTAATAATCGATAATTCATAGAGCACACGGGCTATTACTACTAAAAATCATTTAAAAATCTTATTTGACATTTAGTTGCAAAATTTGACACAGTGATCTTAGACGTGTTTTTTTATTCACTTTTATTGCTGACTAAGCGATACTGTTAGCGAGTAGCCAAAATAATTTTAGTGACGTCACAAAACTGAATCTTTTAGAAAATAAGGCCTCCAGGATTCAAAAAAATAAACATAAGAGTGCGCCGGCCTGATAAAATGAAGTATGCATTGCTACGAATCAATTTTTGTCTGCCAAAAAATGTGAAATTTCTCTTCTTGGAATTATCAATTCGATCTGATTTACGTCAGATATTTTTTTTTTTTTATAAAGTAATTAATGGCGAAGGCACCTTGGCCCTTTACGCCATGAAGGCCCCATAGAGAGCCTCCTACGATTGGTTTATATTTGGATGCCACAGCACCGAGTAAATTCGGCCAGTTCTATTAAAATTTCGGGATGACTGGGCACATATGTTAGTATAGTTTTAAGGTTGGTGGGAAGAGGAATGTCAAACATCGAGTTAAGTTTGCGTACGAGTGTACGGCTATTATCCGCATGATTACGACAGCCAAGGATTATGTGGTCGAGATCAGCTCGAGACACACCATCACACTCGCAAGCATCGGTATTGACTATGCCCAATCTGTGTAGATGAGCCCCAAATGCGCCATGCCCAAAGACAATACGCAGTACACAAACCATCATTTTTCGCGACAGGGAAAGTTTCACGTGTATAGGTTGACTTAAAGCGGAAGGGTTTGCCAAAAAGTATTGAGTGGGTTTAATACTATTCTGGTCTTCCCATTGTTGCTGCCACAAATAAAATAGTTGTCTTTTAGACTGCACAGCAGAGTCCTGCCAAGTAATTTTGTGATGGATTTTAATATCGACTCGGTTTTCCGTTGCTGCATCTTTGGCCAATAGGTCTACCTTATCATTACCAACGATACCACTGTGAGCCTTTGCCCAAATGTACCTTACTTTATGGTGTTTATTAACGAATGAATGGTGAAGATCAAGAATATCATAAACCAAGTGCAGCAATTTAGGGCATTTTTGAGAGTTGATACTTTTCAGGACCGATTGCGAGTCTGACACGATCACGATATCCTCGTTACAACTTTCCACCGCCCATAGGAGTGCTTCTTTGATAGCTGTGGCCTCGGCTGTAAATATAGTACTGTTTTTGTCTAGTTTGATTTAAGGTCTGTAGCATACTAAGAAAGGTCGAGACACTTTAAAAACAGCAATAGCGGACCTCTCTTTTCATTTTACAATTTTGTAAGTTTAAAAGTTGGTCCGAAAATCTTGCCAAAAAAATCTGGTAACCTAGTTTAAAATCTGTCAAATTTATAAATGTAGGTTATGTAACACATCAAAATATTTCATTGGCGTAGATAATTATTTAAAAAAAATATTTTTTATTTAAGGCTAGGAATTTAATTTATAAAATAGAAGATCCGTTGAGTTCGCATTATTTCCAGCGCACCAAATTTATATGAGGGCCCCATCGTATAATTAAATTAAATGAGAACCTCTTTTTTAGTTCGTATGAATTGTGCGGTCCAGTCCCTGCCAAACCATAATCTATTAATTTTTCAAGGTTTTTATCTTAGGAATGGTTTACCTAAACTAAAACCACTTTTAGCCCCAATAGAGATGTGTTTGTCGAAAGGTTTCAATGTAGAAAGCGAACACACAAAAAAACCTATCCCACATTTAGGGCAACTTTTACAGTTCATAAACTTTATTTACCACATTTTTTTAACCACTGATATTGATTTATTTTGTTACATTTTTAGTTATCTTACACATCGTGAAAAATAATTGACGTTTAAAAAATTGAACTGTAAACGTCGGCTTTTATTTTGAAATGTGTAAAAAAACTATTAATATAACAACAAATGTGTAAAAAAAATGTGTTGTGTAATAAAGTTTAAGAACTGTAAAAATTGTCGAATTGTCCGAAAAGTGGCCCAAAATGTGGGATAGTTTACAATGGATTTCATAATACTTTTTGTGTGTTCACTTTCTACGTTGAAATTTTTCGACGGCCACATCTCCATTGGGGCTAAAAGTGGTTTCACTTTAGATTAAAGTACTTTGGTTAAACGATTTCCAGTATCACAGGAACTTTGGAAAATTAATAGATTATGGTTTGGCAGCGACTGGACTGCACAATTTCTACGAACCAAAAAAAGGGGCTCTCGGTTAGTTTTAATATACGAGGGGGTATCATATGGATGTATTATTTGCCGAAAAACTGTTTTCTTTGATAGAATACCCACATGCCACAAGGAATTTCTTGATCAATATTATAGGATAGTGATTTTTAAGTAATTTCATGTTATAACAAAATTGTACATTTTTTTCAAGAACATTTAACTGCATATAAAACTGCACTGGGGGTTTAATTTCTTTTAAAAATAATTTCCTATTTATATTTTAAATTGATTGAGTTGAAATGTCAAAAAATTTCTACGTTCATGGATGACACTTTTCATCAAAATTTGAAGGATTTTATAATCATAGATAGGAGTTCATGGGTGGTAACATAGCAAAATAAAAAAAACTATAGTGTATTTTATTTCTGTGGTCCAGTGACCAGACTCTTGATACTATCTACAGACTCTAGTTTGATTTTAATTTTAATGTCATAATTTGGTCATATATTTCTGTCAATTGTTTTTAGTAAAATTTATTTGTTGAAATTTTTTGTAACAAAATAAATTTTACCAAAAACAATTGACAGAAATATCTGACTTAAATCAGATCGAATGAAAAAACACGTCTATAATGAATTAAAGGAAACACTTGGGGGGCCCATAACCCTGTTTTAAAAACAGGAAAAAATCGCCAGTTTAAGGTTTTACATTTTGGACCTCCAGTAATAACATATTATAAGGGCGGCCCTACCCGGAATTTTATCGGTCCCCACCTTAATTAGGACAGATTGACTGTATAGTAAAATCGATAATAATATAAAAAGATACCTACTTGCAAATAGAGTAGCGTAAATAGAGGAATTATTTTGCTGGTTTTCGATGTTTGAATTATTATTGGTTTATGATAAACAAAATTACTAGAGCATATTTTAAACACCTATGAGTTAATTTTTATGAGCTGCTATTATAATGCAAAACCCAATTAAACTTGTTCATAATTTATCAGCAACAAACTCCCACTTGCCACCCACTCTCACTCAGGTTGCAAACATTGGCATTATGTAATATTTTCAACATTTTATGTAATTACTGCCTTAATTGACATACTTTGCTAAAATATGAAGGTTGATAGTTTTCCTGTTTTATAGTTATTTGATACATATAACATTTAAATAATATCATGATGAATTATGACTTTATGAAAAATTTAAAAATAATAGTGTTTATTGTTTATGCATCACAAACAAAAATAACTATTACGGTACACTATGTTTATAGCAAAAAGCGTCAAATAAATAAAATTTAAATTAAATAATCATTTTAATGGATAGAATTTCTTGAATGCCCGGCATGTAACCGATAAACAACATGCAACCTAATAAAATAGGAAATTTGATGGGATTCGGAACTTTAATTAGAGTGAGTAGCAGATAAAACCCGTCCTTAAGAACCACCTTTCAAAGATAACTAAACACGCCATAAATTAAACATGGGCGTAAAAACAGCGAGTTGAAATTATCTGATTTCTACTAGAAATAGGATACCCACTTGTCTTGGTATAAAGGTTTTTAAATCTTTTTAAAATAACTCTCTGTAGGCATACCGTTTGAAAAGAGTGTCATAAGAGCATTAGGGTTTAACAGAGAGTCTTTGAAATGTTAATGTGCTAAAGTCACGAGTTCATGTCGTTTATGGCTTGAACTTTTTCTCATGAAATAGTTTTTCTTTCTTATCAAATGTTTCTTTAAAATATATCTTGTATGTTGCACTTTTCGATTTCGTGCTAGTGCACACCGTCCTGGAAGCGATAAAAGTAAACTAAAAAAGTTGTTTCTTCAAGAGAAGTGATATCCTCGCCTTTCAGCTTTAAAAATTATTGTTTGGTTAGTTTTTACCGAGGGAGGTTTCACTAGGGGAATTGGTGTACACAATTGGAGGAATTTTTTAGGAATTGGAGAAATTTTTGGGGAATTGGGAAACATTTTTGGGAATTGGAGAAATTTTTAGGGAATTGGGGGAATTTTTTTGGAATTGGAGGAATTTTTTGGGAATTTAGAGGTATTTTTTGGAAAATATAAGCTATTTGTTTAAGAAATTTCTAGGTAATATACAAAGCTTACAGTCTAATTAAATTTATTGTGGCAGCACCAGTTAGACAATGAATGAGTTCATTAACCTTTAAAAATTGGTAGCAAAGTTATTTTCTAAAATACAATTTTTACAAGATTTTTTTTTTACCCGGACACTACTCGAATAACTTTTATTCCTCTTAGAAATAAAATCCATTTTTTTTTGTCTTTTATACCCAAATAGTGATCGGGTAGTAATTCAGAACAAAGCCCATCGCTTCCGACTCTTCCACTGGTAGAATGTGACAATATTCTTATTCTTTAAATGAGCACCACCACATTCTAACAGTAAGAGAGTGCTTTGTGAAATACGTTTATGCGGCTCCAGATGATCACCCTATTCCCAAGTAAAACGACCGCGAAAATGTACCTCAACGGGAAGGGTCAATACTCAAGATTGGGAATAATTACTTCCAAAAGTAATCGATTGCATTTTTTTAAATATTTAGGGTATAGTCCGTAAGTCATTTTGGTAAACCAAAGTGACAGTTTTAACAATCATTTTCTATGACAACGTATTGTGTAACAAGTCGTTTTCTGTCACTTTGGTTTACCAAAATGACTTACGGACTATACCCAATGTAATTGTGATTACAGTTTCCAGTAATCGATTATTTTTTATTTAAAAATTTGAGATTCTCCGCCAAAACTTTTTAATGTTTTTCAATTTGGCGCAGAAATTAACAATAAATTTAAATTTTGCGCCAAAAATTTGAAATTTCTGGCAAAACCTATTAATGTTTTTGAATTTCCTGCCAAAAATAACCATTAGTTTATGTTTTGCGTCAAAAATTATGAAAATTTAAAATGTAATGCATTTTTAAAGGTTTTTTTAAGAGAAATTCTAGGGAACTTTTTCGGGGAATTGGAGCAATTTTTTTAGGAATTGGAGGAATTTTTTGGGAATTGGGGGAATTTTTTGGAAATTGGGAGAATTTTTTGAGAATTGGGGGAATTTTTTAGGAATTGGTGGAATTTTTTTGAAATTGGGGGAATTTGTGGAATTTTTTGGGGGTTTTTTACAAAGAATTCCTCTTGGGGGAAGTGGTGTACATTATTTGGGTATGTGATTGCCCCCTCGGTTTTTACGAACAAAAATTAGGTTGTTAAAGTTATTTTCCAGGGTTCATGAGCAAATTGAGTTTACTCTTGTGGGGATGTTATTTAATGCTAAAAACTATCAGATTATGCAGCTTTGATTTGCAACAAGTCACAGTCTCACTGTTTAATTTTTAGAATTGCGGTACTTTGATATTTCAAACTCTTTGTTTGGGTTGTCTTGTTTTAAAACAAAGACCATAAGCATCAATTTGACCAAGAATGACAAATACTAGAACCAAGACTCAACATTCTTGGATTCTATTTGTATTCCAAACTTTTTTCAAACAGGTAAATAAAAACAATAAACAGCATACACTGTTGTCTGTGGTTTTATGCCTTTTTATTATTAGATTGTCGGTTCGCAAATATTATCTGTAATATTACGAGTAATACAGGGTGTCCAAAAAATGGCGCATAAACGCGATGGTACGCTCTTGGGGCATTCTCAGGGATCCCTAGAAAATTGTCAAAAAAAATCCATCTATTATATTCATCGAGAAAAATGCGAACAAAGTTACATAAATTCGGCAACACAGTCTAGGAAAATACATCTAAAAATCTCATCTATAAGTCTAAAAATCTCATTTATGAGTCTTGATCATACACTTTTGCACTAGATTTTATTGACGTTGTTGTATGGCTTCATTTCATGAAAATTTTATAAAATTAAACTAATTATAAAAATGTAATTCGACCATTTAATAAATAAACAAATGGTTAAATGGTTTAACATATACTGTAGCTTTGTATTAAACCATTTGTTTCGTTAATATGTGCTGTTATATTCAAGATATAAGCATTTAAAGTTTCGCACTTTGGGGCAACATATCTACGAGGGTATATGAGATAGATTTTTTTTAACAATTTTCTGGGGCTCCCTAGACATGCCCCAACAACGTACCATCGCGTTTATGCGCCATTTTTTGGACACCCTGTATTACTCAAACGGTAATTTTAAAATAAATTATTTAAAAAATCAGGTAGATTATATTATATTATATGATATATATTACGGTAATATTAAAGATGTTTCGGACCATATTAACAAATTACCGGTAATATTACCGCCGTAATATTTGCGTTTACATCACTAAGAAAAACCAAAAAAATGAATAAATATTTGTGTTTATAAATGCAATTCGAGCAAGAAATTGCAAAGAAATGTTTTGATTTCCTTAGGAAGCTCGCTTTAGACGCACTTTGCAATTCAAATTGTCGTTTTTAAATTCGTGTAGGCTGGAATAAGGTCGTGTTTTGTCATAAAATAAACATGAATCTTGGGTGGGATCGTATATTTTATAGAAAACATTTTTAAAAATTATTCATCGGATAATAGCCACAATTGCCTTTTAGACAGATTGCCTTTTAGACAGACCACTAAAAATTTTATTTTGAAAGAATTTTTAAATACTAACAAACCGAATAGTAATGGTTAAAGATGTCAATATGTACAATAATTTTAATGGCTACATCGATATTTGCCGTTTTAAAATATATTATAGATTGTTCTTTAATGCAAAATAAAATTAACATTTAATTTTATTTCCTTGATAAATAAATAATTATATTACCTCATAAGAGCCTACCATTTAGTTTAGTGAATAAGTATTTATAAGTTATAATTAGTAAAAATCTGACGATGAAAAGTCGTCCAACTTCAAACCATCCTTCCGCATCTTTTATAGAAGAATAAGTGAAAGGTACGTAAGACTCCTAATTAAAATAACCATGCTTTTTAAGTGATCCGCTTTTGAACAGGAAATTGACATTAAGTACCAGCAACTCGTCTAATAAGCTTTTTAGAAAGAAAATCTCTTAGAAAATACTTTTCGACAGAGACTGAAGAGATGAACAACTTTACTTATCAAGCAACTTGCTGCCTCCATTCACCATTCCAAAAGGAAAGATAGCGTGCTTGGAAAATTCTAATAATATTTAGAAATGTCTTTTAGTATTTACTTTAAAACGGTGAAACATTAAAATGATAAACAGGTTTTAATTTATTTTGCCAAATGATAATTTGTTAAGACTAATTTCAATAAGAAAACTATTTTGCTAAAACGTGTTTGATGCTTTTTCGCACCTCCCTTAAGGAACTGTAATTTCCAAACCATAAAAACGGTTGGAAAAGGCAGGTTTATCTTGTTTGCAGTGTTTTAAAGTCCCCTATCTGCTATAAAAATATAAACAAACTATTTTGCGACACGTATGTTTGGTTGCTCAATAAATCTTCATTTAATTCTTCAAGCAGTTATCTAACGGCAATTCAAGTTCAAAATGTTAAAGCATTTTCCCGTTAAATTTGACTTGCTTTGCGCCATTTTTACAACACGTTAAATGCGACATGAGTCTCGGGAGCCCCTTTGCGACCTGGTGGTTGTATAAGGTTCTCTTGGGAATTTTATCTAATTTGCATTGGCTGTCGTAAGATATATCAAATATATTCTAAATTGCCCCACATTTAACGTGTTATCCGTTTAAACGTCAATAACATGAATAATAATTTGCACCTTATTTAAGTTGCAAAGGGAGCGTAGAGTAGCAGGAAACTCCATAAAAAACAACTTAAGCCAAGAAAACTGCAGAGAGGTATTTAAAGTTTGAATAATATTATCTGCATAACTAAGGGTATTTTTGTAGAAATAGTTATTAAATTCTTTGTTTTGGGTAGTAAGGTACCATTTATTATTGATTTTGAATTGAAATAAATGATCATGGTAGACAAACTTTAGACAAATTTTTCAGTTTAAAAGTTTTATTCGCGATACCTTTCATTTTTCAATTGAATTAAAAAGGCCAATTTAAAGCATATAATCTCTCCGCAATCTTGATTCCACTATTATTTCAAAGCCTTTGTTTCATCAACCCACCACAAACTTATACAAAGAGAAAAAAGTATTCGGTTGACAGATGATTGAACGCAATGATCTTTTTCAGCAAATGATGATGGAAATCGGTGAAAGCAATTTCGGATAACTAATGCCTCCTTTATAGTTCTAGTTTCCTTACAAAATGTCATTTTTCAGCATACAAAATTATCAAAAATAGGCTTCCTTGCACCGTAAAAAAAGTATTAAATATTGATTTATGTCGACTTTTAAGTTCACTCTTCAGGAAATTCTAACTTTTCAAAGTTGTTAGACATTACATGCAAAAGTTTTTAAAACACCCAGAGGAAAACAGGTCAGGAAACCTTCATTGGAGAAACACATAAAATAAATTTAGCATAACTATGAGGAAAATTTACAATATGCCTGTAGCCTAGTCCTACCTACATTGGTATACATATTATACCTACTTTTCTATTTTTAGTTTAAAAGTGTAGTATTTTATTAAAAACTTTTGACAGAATGCATAACACAGCCATTAATTATTAGGCACCCTATGTGTACCACAAAGTTTTATTTTTTAATAAAAATTAGGTTTAACATTTCCTCTAATGTAGCTGTAGCTTACAAAATAAAATGCTATAAAAAGTTGACCGCGGGTTTTTAAATGTTAATTAAAATACTAGATGAAAAACTCTCCTTGTAGGTCATTAAAGATTTATAAAAAAATATTCTTTTAAAATTTCTTAAGGTTATCATTTTATGAATAAGTAAGTAATTGAATTATTTTGTCGATAGCAGCTGGTTGAGGTATTTTTAAATTTTATGTTGACTTACCCACAGATCTCTATAAATCTCTTATAATTCCAGTGCCTTTGTTCCATTAACAGGTAACCTATGCTCCTTTTAGGTTGCATAAATCTTCATCGTGGCTTTCTACTAAGGATAATGAAATGTAAATTATTATCCCTTAGGATTATCTAATAGACTTCTAGATTCTAAACATAAGGGACTCCAATAATAAATTGGAGTTTGAACCATAGACATGCTTAAGGGCTGTGTTTCTGATCAGATCTACAAGTTCACCACTAAAAGCTTTTAAATCGTATTATGAGAACAAAAGCTGTTAGTCTACGAAGCGTTTCAATTAAAATGTGCGGTGGTTGGATTGCTATACCTACTAAACCAACCTACTTGGCAATAGCTTGCTAAAACGATTCGCTTGACTGTAAAGCCAAAACGGTTAATAGAAAATCACAATAAATATCTATCAACTTTTGAAACCAAATAAAGAGACCTATGCGAAACATGTAGCATACTAATCCTTTTTTAAATCTTTTCAATCAACTTATTTCTTTTTAAAACTAATCCGTTTCTCTTTTGTTGTATGGTCAGTATTAATCCATAAAGAAAAACTTTTTCGTTTATTTTATTGCTCGTAGAAATAGTCGAATCTAAAACGAAGACGTATAGGTGGTTTGATTGAAAATCAACCGCAACCCCTATTTACAAGAAAAGTTTAAATAAAAAAGATTTTACTATAGAACTAGCGCTTCTACTGGTCGATTATCTATATACAGGGTGTCCGCGTATAGTTTGCTTTTTTATATGGCAAATAGCTAAGAAAATCCAAAACATTCGGTAAAAACAGTTTTTTGAAAATGTGCCCACCTTTGGAAATAATGGCCTTTAAGCAGGTAGATTAAGCAGGTAGACTAAAAACACGTTATCGTAAATATTTACCAAATGATTTTTGTTCAACCATCATGAAATTTGTTCAGTTAATAAAGGTAATAAAAAACGTCATTTGAAACTCATTTTGAAATTTGCAATAATAAAGGGCTTAGATCCTCGAACATTGTAAATTAAACACCACAATTTTCCAAAATAATTTAAAACATGTACTATTGTGCACATTAAATTTAAAACGATTAAATTTTGCATTGTAAATATTGTCAAAATAATGGCTTAAACATCACAAGTTTTATGCGAAGTGGATATTAGCAAGATACCTACATTTCTCTGATGTTTTACGAAGATTAGAACGTTTTTGTAATTCTAAAACAAAATTATTTAAAAATAGCAAATATTTTCATACTATTTTTTCTCGCCTGCAGCACATTGTTGTCACAATAACATTCGAAAACTGACATAAAAATAACCCATTCACACTAGAGTAAAATTCCAAAAATCGAAGGTGGCTGATCAAAAATTGTTTTAAATTTTATGTGCACGATACGATAGTAGTTTAAAGTGTTCGTATCAAAAAACTTTTAAGCGACTGATTATACTTAACACATAAAATAAATCGATGTTTTTAAAAAATTTTACTTAAATGAAAAAGCTTCGTAAAGTTAACTGAAATTTAATCTCGTTAAAAAAATTTCTGCTTTAAAAAAGATGAATCTACCACTGTATAGCAAACCATATTGAACCTGCATAACCATAAGTCTCTAGAGAGTGTATAAAGTTCACATCTGCCAATAAATGCAAAGGTGTGTCTATGTCTAACCTAACGCACCTCTTATATCACAGGGGATATTAACCGTGATGGTGAACGACCTGCTGAAAGCTATAAGAAATACATCCATTTTCAGTGTTTGTTACTAGCATACACTCGCGTGAAAAGCTACTTTTGGCAATATTCCATTAAAGACTATATAGCTTGCTCGAATCTCCGAGGATCTTTTGTAAGAACGACATCCCTTAATGGCCTTTTTTGTAAAGTGCGCACGATATTACTAATGATAAGTCCACAGTTATTAGAAGCAGATGTGGAATTACTTCTCTGGAATTAATATTTTGCCAAGAATGTTTAATTGTTACTAAAACTAACCAAAATCATACAAAAAGGCATAGTATGATATCAAAACAATGATTTTCTTTATGGTAAAAGCATTATTTTTGATATGAACAACCTATCGCGTTTATTACTAAACTGGATTTTCTTATTTTATATGTATTTCCCTTTATTCGTCAGTACAACAGAAGAGATAACATCAACATTTGGCAAAGAATGTTGAACAAAACGTGTTTTGTCCTTGATAGAACTTTGTCACAATATTCTTCTGCCTTTAAATTTTAGCACGCTTTACACATGACAGATTTATTTTTGTTTTATTTCTTTTACTTATAATTAAAAGCAAATAATTCTGCAGACAGGATTATTAGGCAGAGAAAAGGTTTAAAAACAATTATTAAGTTAGATGCAAAACTCGTGGGCCATCGCATCTTCTGAGGCGATACAACATGCCCCCATTTATTTAACCAAACATTTTTAATAATAATCAAAACTTTTATAAATGGCTTAGATTCTCGTACATTGTAAATTAAAAACCTCAATTTTTTAAAATAATTTAAAACATGTTATGTGTAATACGTCCTTTATGGAATATGTTATCACGCATCCTGCTCGCATATTATGGTATAGATCTGGCCACGATTACGTTAAACTTTTTGATCGATTCCATTTGCCTTTTTTGTCCCTCGCACTCAAGATATCAATCACATATCTGTGTTATGGGATCGACAAAGGGACCTATTTGTCCCATTTATTTGCTGATGTGACAATCAGCAAAAACAATGATGCATGAACTCCACAATGTCGTTCTATATTTTAGGTTTCTGCTATAACGTTGTTTGGTTTATAGACTTTCCATTTATCTTCAAGTTTAAGACGTTTTTTAAGCAAAACCATATTTTTGTTATCATAGTCAAGATCCTTTTTTTTTTTCTTTAAAATGAGATATTGCAAGACAAGGGTTGTAATTAAATATTTGTAGGTTGGGGTTGCTGGGTGACGGTAGATTTAAGAAAACAAATTAATATTATATTTTTTAGAATCCCTGTGCATATCTACATTGACCCGTTTTTTCCTTAAACTGCATTGGCTATTATTAAGATATAAAACAAAGATTCTCTCTAAACCACACTTTATTTAGAAAAATCTGAATACGTATTTCGACAGCTAAGCTGTCTAAGCTTCGCCACAGAAATCATCAAATATCCATTTATTATTAAGATAGTTATATTTCAATTCAATTATTGGGTTTAACGGCCTATATCACTAAGGATATTTCAGCCTGTACAATGTTTATTTAGACTTCAATCTTATTAACAATCAGTGATTACACATATAAATTTAGATTTCAATCAAATGCCTGGCAAAGCAAGTTCGCTATTAGGCCTGGTCTTGGTGGCCACTTTCCACCGATGTACACCGTGTGACATCCAGCACAAGACCATATAGTTATATTTAAATATATTATATGTTATGTAAAATGGTGAATGCGCCGGATTAGCTATAACCCTAAATTGTTATAAACTCCATTACTTTATAAGGTCCTTTTAAAACTAGTAACTTAAACAAAAAGCTAATTAAGGTATCCTTAAGAAATACAGGGCATTTAATTTAAAAGTAGGTAACACTAGTTACTAATGGGTAATTGTTTTTTTAAAGTAAATTTTTCACTATTTGAATTGACTCAAATGTCTCAAGCAGGTTTTGTGAGAAATTTGGTACCTACATTTCTTAAATAGCTTAGTACTTAGTCACTCGGAAATAATTTAAATTAAATAATGGTATAAAATGTAGTCACTTGAATTGCTTTTGTAAAATTTCATTTTAACTAAAATAAATGCACTGCAGTATGTCATACTTAATAAAAATATGCATATTTAAATTTAAATTCTTATATAAGTAGCTGGCAGAAGCCAGATTCTCGGAAACTTAAAATAGAGAAACAAAAAGTTTTCATGTAATTTAAACATTTGTTAATTTGTGCAAAGAGCATAAAATAAAATTCACAAAAGCGCAGCCTTTATGGAAGCACCTTTACAGCTGCTAATGATTTTTATAGAAAAACATTGAACGCTTGTTATTACGTATTTTTATGTTATTTAATTGATAGAATAATTGTCGTATATACCTTTTGACCAGAGATTGGTAGATAAATTTAAAATTGGGAATATACCGAGAAGGGGCACAAGGTTAAAAGTAGATATCTTCTCTTAATCTTTGATTTAAAAAAAGACGCAAGGAATTACTTTTTTTTTACCCTTTTTTCTATTTGATAACTAAATAGTCTTGGTATTTTAAGAAAGCGTTGCCTTTATCTTAATATAATATGTTTCAACAGACATCAGTCACTTGCCTGATTAATCCAGCGTGTAGGTACAAGACTTTTTTGAAGAAAAATTGTCGATTTAACAAAGTGCTTTGCAAGGTGAAGATTTCTTACAGGAACATAATTTTACATACGATAAAATTAATGTGTATGTCAAAAGAGCACAATAAATAAGTCTGTCTCTTGGAAAAGATACAGCCTCACATTTTTTTTTACTAAAACAAGTTAGATGTCAACCTAATAAAAAAACCAAATTAGTTAAATGTTTTACCTAAAATATATAAAAATTGAAATAACTAAAACACAATGTTCCTTTAAATTAGCACGACTTAAGTTGAAGAGCATCTTTTTTTTTTTAAATAATAGAATCTATGTTAGGATAATATGTATTAAAAGAAAAGGATATGCATTAAATAAAACTTCAAGTATTTCGCCATTTCATTGCTTGCTTGTAAAATAAGCCTATATACGTTTTTGTAAATTTTGCCCTTCAATTGCAAATATAAACATGGCCAACTGCTTTAGACTTTTTTTACCCCAGTTCTTGTACCGTTCTTTTCTATGATAATATTATTATCTGAAATAATTTTTAATTTAAATATTTGTACCTAGCATAAAATAAATTATAAAATACCTACTTTAAATAAAAATTCCTAAGAGGTGCGCCAAGTCATATTAAGAACTGAGCGGCACTTCAGGAAAATGTGTTTAATGGTAGCAATATTATTTTCTTACATTGCTTCGTACTCAAAATTTTCTAATTTAGTTCCTGTCTAGTGAAATATCTATACAATATAAAATATTAGTAGAGTAAATGTACCTAAGAAAAGTCTTCAACATGGTTGTAATTGGCTTTCCTAATTGCTTCGTAACGCCAAATTGAGTTTAATTGGAATGGAATAAACTTGTTTACAACTTTTTGTTACGTTTCTATCAAAGCCAGCTTCTCTTCTCAACGTTTAACTAAATTATTATTTTAAGTTTATTTTAACTAGTTTCATAATTATCATTTCGTTATTTAAAGCCAGAACCAAATTTTAATAGTGGGTATATTAAGTAATAATTCCTCAATTAACAGGAAAATTAAGCTAAAACAGAAATTTGTTTTCTTATTATATTTTTTTTTGGAGAAACTTTAACATTGGCATACACCTTTCCCGTTGACGACCACCTTTGCGGTCGTTAAACTTGGAAAACGTCAGATATGCGTCAGATTGATTCGAGCCATTGTGATTTTGGTGGTCATCCTATTCCCAAGTATAACGACAGCAAGGGTGTCATTAAATGGGAAAGCTGTATGGATCGTTCCCGTCGTCGATCACTCTCGCAGTCGTTTTACTTGGGAATAGGATGACCACCAAAATTACAATTACTCGAGTCAATCTGTCGTATATTTTTGACGTTTCCCGATTATAAGGACCTCAAATGTGGTCGACGACGTAAAAGGTCTATAGTTTTACAGGTCAATGTCATAGGCATAGAAACAAAATAAAATGATCTCTTTCTGTGGAATATGTAATGTAGTTTGCATAAATTTCAGAAAGGACAGAAGGAAGGTTTAGTTTATTTTTTACGTATAAATTCAATTTATTTTTTAGAATTAAACTGTAAAGCGTTTCCTGATGATGGTTCACAAGGTCCGAAACTTAATTACTTGGGAAAACAATTTCTTTCTAGCGTCTGACCGCAATTGTATAAATGGATTTTTTCTTTTCGATCGCGCGTAGTGCTCTAAATACAGGATTATTATTGAATTATTGATCTAATGTTTATTAGTATAAATTAACTCATGTAAATGAACAATATACATCTTTTGAAGGGGGTATTTTTATGATTATATGCTTGTGCACTACGCACTTACCACTACTATGCAACGATCCATAGTACGTATTTCTGGCTGCCATTTGTTACAATATCAATACCGAGACTCCATATTTTATAAAGGCCCAAGTAAGTTTTTTGATAAAAGGATTATCCTCTTTCTTTGAAGTTTTCTGTTGTGATCAAATTGAAACTTTAATATATCTTGTAGGTTGCCAGAAATACAATAGACAAATAGACGACAAAGTATACATTTTCAGATAGCTAATCTTTAAAATCTGAAGAAAAATGTTATAACAAGCAGAATTAAATGGATTAAATCTGTTGCACAATAAGTCCCATTTTGTACTTTTTTTTATAATCGGCCTAAGGCTCTATAAAGCTATAAAATTGCATTATGCGCATTACTTTTGAGGGAGAGATTTTCTGACGAAAACATAAATCACTAGTTTTTACTTGTTAATTTAAGACTAATTCTGTTATTTAAATAATCCAAATTGATGTTAAAAAGCCACCAGTCCACCGACTGCGGGATTTTAAACAGGCAGGTGAGCAAAAACTTAAAAAGCCGCTGCTGCCATGAAAATGTAAATTGAAAAATTTAATACGGCTCACTTGGTGCTACATCCTGTGACCTTTCCGCAAATACGGATGAATTATTTCACTTTTCTAAAATTATATTTCACAATTTCTTTTTGCGTCTATGCCTTTTTAGTGGCACTAGCGCTAGATAAAATATTAAATTGAACTGTACTGGGAATTATAGTTACTTCAGCAAAATCAAATAGGAGACAAAATCATTCAATATCGTTTAGCAATTTATTATTTGTTACGCAAAGCAAAGCCCCTACTCTAAAGTAATTATTGATTAAGCTCGCATAGGGTCTATTAATTTAATAAAGTTACAATAATGCACTGATAAAATTTTCCTTTACATTGTAAAATACAATATTATTGTATTATTAATTAATGTAATGCACACTTTTTTACAATTAGATGTGGTAATAAAAAATGACCTAAACAATATTATGATAACAGAATACATTCTATAAAAGCACTTCTTTATTGTTATTTCCAGAATCTTCCAATAATGTAACCGACTGACATTTACATCTTTTATAGATGCTGACGACACAAGTTCAAAGAAATTTCGAGACGAATTCTTGCAAGAATGGCCTACTCCGGGAACTGGACCCTACTTCGACACAACTTCAATAAATCCAAACATCACTGGCCTAGTCGGAAAAACTGTTTTACTGCACTGCAGAGTTAAAAACTTGGGCAACCGCACGGTAAGTATCCCTCGTACTAATTAATGATGTGCATCCAATAGTTTTATTTTTTTTGTAAAGTTTTATGGACCAATCATAGATTGACTTGCGCTATACAGGGTTTCCAAAAATTGGCGGAAAAGCTACGGTACAATCGAGTTTAAATTAAACCATTTTGTGTGTGTGCTGTTATATCTTTAAGATATATAAGCGTTTAAAAATATGCACTTTTCCACCTTCAACGATATATGAGACGATACATGAGATGGATTTTTTTTAATTTTTGAAGGACATAGGCAGGTCCCAACAACATATCGTCGCGTTAATTTCTAATTAGTCTGTACATGCATGATCAAATGTAAAAAGGATTTACCCGAGAATTTAAGCGTATAAAATCATACTTGTATAATTATAATTTTATTAAATGTTTAAGGCAAAAGGGTACTATTGTGTATTAAAATGAGAATTACAAGTTTCCTAAAAGCAGGATGGCTAATATTTTAAATCAAAATTAAAAAATGAACATCCACCCACCATTTTCAAGTGCACTGAGTTATTAAGTAATTTTACATCTACCTTTACTGTTAGCCGAAGTGAGTGCCCACGAAATGAGATATTTAATAACGTCGTTATTCATGACATGTTTTGCATATTTATAACCAATCCTACAACGTATTAATCCCTTTGAATGATCGTGTTTATCCCTACTTATTAGCTTACTAGACCGTATATTAACTATAGTCAACAAAGGTTTAATTTCTCGTTTGCGTACCCATATTCAGGCTGATACAGATAAGTGAGCTCGATTTTATAAAAATTTAAAACAATTATTTTATAGCTAAAATTCAAGTACATGATAAATATGATTTTGAAGTTTTGAATATAAAATTTGATGTAGGTGATAGGTTGTATGTACTTGAAACATATAAATTTAAATTATACAGTAGCTGAGTTGCATAAATTCGACCCAAATAATAAGTAATTGCATAATATATTAGGAAATTAATGTATTTACAGATTGTAAAATGGCGAAAGCGCCACCGGATCACTTGATCAGCTAAACCTAATTTCTCTAAGGCAATTTATGAGAATGAATAATATACAAAAATGTTTATTGTGCATTTTAAATCTTTTGTATAAGTAGCTGTTTAATTTTTTTATTTTAGTATTATTTTCCAGATTTAAAATGCATAAATTAAAATTTAGCTATTATTTGTTAAAAATCTCTAAACTTTTTTTTACAAACTAACGTATTTGTACTATGTACTGCGTAATTAATTTATTGCCACAGCTTCCTTTTGGATATTGTTACACGGTCTTTCATTACAAATTTTATCCTTTCTAAATAAGTTTTCTTTTAACACCGACCTTTGTTAATAAAATTAAGAATGCAGACACTCGACACTGTTTTTGTTGACGTATCTTATTTCTTTTTACACGATATAATTTATGTCTCTTGAAATTTTAGATTAAAAAATGCATGAAGTTAAAATTAGTGATTAAATGGTTAACAAAAATAGACTCTGATGAACAAAGGAATTGTGATTCTAGTAAATCAAAAACAATGATTTGTTTAGGATACAGCGGGTACTTTAAAAATTTTTATCGAAAAAGTGTAATCATTTTCATGGTTACAACCCTAGAAACTGCTCTTGCGTAAAGTGTATTTTTAGGCACCTTCACCTAATTTAATGAGTACTTTATACATTTCATGACCAAAACGTCTACAATTTTGATTTTGTTGTAAATGGCACTCGATTTGATGTACCTGGTAAAAAAAAGCAAATTGTGCTTTTTTAACATTTTATTGAAAACGATTTGTACAAAACCTTTTTTTTATCGTTGGATCATTATTTATTTTTATTTCGACCAATCCTAACTTTTATGTACAACGTAAACTTTTTTAAATGAGAAAAATTGCAAAAACCATACTGATATATATATATTCGTATGATATTATAAATACATGTCAAAAATAGGTACAAATGAACATTATAAAATGGAAGATGTTTAATTTCCAAAAGGTATAAGTGATGTTCATTTTTTCACGTCCATGGCCGATTTTTATTATTCTGGTAAAGCATTTACCATACTGATGACTTTATGACAATTATTATATTTCACACCTTTTACTTATTATTAAGAATCATAAAAGTTAGAATACGTTTTACCTACATATATCTTTTTCACTTATCCGCACGCATTTTAGTGCTTAAAATGTCACCACGTGCAGAAAGTGTCTTTTCTGCACCTGGCTGCATAGCCAACGCAGCTCGCGTGCGGAAAAGTATCACTTTCCGCACTTGTTAAGACAAATACTATTTTATATTTCATACACAAACTTCTGTGCAAAAAAAACAGCCATAGGACTTTATGTTTCATAAGGAATTCTAAAATATTATGTTAAGACTTTACTAGGTAAAATTGTTTTTGTATAAGAAGTATGCGCACCCACCTTATAATATTTTTAGAATTACTTTGCTTTTTGTTGTCGTATTATTTGTAAACGTACGTAGGTAGGTATAAATAATGCATAAGTAGGTAATCTGTTTCCAAGTTTTAACACATTATTCATGGAGTTTGTGTAGAGTAACAAAAATGTTTACTTTACAAAAACTGAGACAATAATGAATAACATTACTCGCAGTGACAAATTTTATATAAAAAAATTAACACAATACGCACAAATCCTGTAATTTGTAACATGGTAAAATCAAAATCTAAATAATTTATTTTATTTTAAATTAAATGCGCCCGTAAAACGATTTTAAAGTACATTTTTACATCGTTTTGAATAATATTTAGGTTATTCCAGTTTATGCTACCATTTGTTCATATTGAAAAATTCAAAGTATCATAACCGCAACGTCATCTTTTGAATTTCTAATAAGTTTTTATGGATATCCAATTGCTTTAAATAAAATTTAATACAATAAAATAATCTTTACTTGCCCTAAATACACAGTTTGTAATACATTGCTGCGAAAAATGGCGAATGCGCCGGATTAGCATTTTATATATTTATTTGAATAAATTTTATTGTCATCCATTTAATCATCATCATCGTCTTTGCTCATTGGGTTTATAAGAGTTAATTTTAATTAAAAATTGTGCTTACCAGCAACATAAATGAACAAAGCACAGGTTGACATGTTCTAAAAGTCCTTCAATAAGCGTATAAATACAGAATTTCAGCAATTTAGAAGCACTATTTTTTTGCATTTTAAATTGCCAAAAGTGGTGTTTTTGTTGATTTTAAGCAACCAATATTACATAACCACAGTTTATATGCTTCGTGACATTCCCCGTTAAGGGTAAGTTAGACTATTATTATTGTTATTACACTTCAGCATAATTTTATATTTTTATTAAACCAGAATTAAATGGAAAAATAAAATGTTATCTGTTTAAAACAAGGTACTAATAATAAAACCTTTATAAAAATTCAGCTAAACCGCTCCTTTCCTTTTAACTGGCATCCTGAATAAATGTTTCTTAGCACCTTCTAAGGAAATAAAAATTTTAAATGTGCATCTCTCAACAAGCTGCTAGCGTGGATTAATGTAACGTTAAATATGCCCGAGTGCCGTCTTGTATTTAATCGTACTTGAGCTTGGACAAAAAAAGTAAAAAAGAAGCGAGGCGTCGTCCGGCCGTAGACATTTTTATTACAATAATGGCTTTTCTGCGCTTTTCTTAAATCAAACAATTCGTTTAATTAAGGGATTCTTTAGTATCTTTTATGCTTTAGAAAGGGATGTTGCCTCTTTTAAATATTTATAACTGTTAACTGTCTTTCTTTAAGCCTTGCGATTATTTTTGCCCTGGTCTCTAATTTATTAAGCCTCGTTTAGTTTGTTGACTTAAAAATTTGTTAGAATCGGCTTTTACAAGTGCAATAATTCTTTAGAACACTAATCTAAAACATTTCTTTTGTCTGGCAATAATGGTAATTGTACTACTAAATCTTTGTTGTAAAAGGTGTTATCGTTAATGTTTATTTTTATTTTTTTTAATTTAGGTTAGAAAAAACATTGTGGGTAAAGGGCGGTTTTTACCTTACAATTATAGCTATTCTTACTTTGCTGTGAACGATATCAACATTGTCTTCACACTGATGAGTGGGAATAAAAATGAACCACCTAACTCGACTACATAGGTCGTTGGACCAATTTCTTTTGTTTTCCTACTCTTCAATCTTACTTTTTTTTAAGTTATAGTTGAAATCGTTTAAATAAAAGTAAAGGAGCGTTCTGACGGGGCGACTTCAGTGGATCAACTAAAATGGATGCACTGAAGTCGTTCAACTAAAGATGATCCACTAAAGTTGCCTCGCCAAAACGGGGCTTGAGTATTTAAGACTAATTGTAAACATATCTTCTTGGTTCTTTTTAAGAAATAATTAAAACTTGGCCTGTTATCACTTTGTTGGTAAAAAAGTTAACCAACAAAAGCCTATTACAAATGCAAATACTTTAAAAACCACTTTTATTATATTTATATACTTAAATGCTCCATGCTTAATAAATTTATAACATCAGTATGGGAAGAGATGTAGTGGAACAGACTACCTAACAATATCTAATTTAAATTTATGTCTCAAACTAGAGTAAACTAACTAAGGATATTACTTGGCTTTTGTTGCAATAAGTGGCATAACTACTTGAGGAAATAAACTTTACACCCCTTTGAACAATATTGTTGCACCTTGCTTTAACTACCTTTTCTGTAACCGACTTAACTAACTTTACTCACTTGAATGATCTTAGAAATTAATATTAAATTCAATGTTGGTATTTTGTAATAGCTCGAGGTATTATTTACCTTTTTTTTTGTTCATATTTGCAATTAACATTCCATTTGAAACCCACAGCTGCCACTAAGTATTAAGTGTTGAATTTACAAAATTACTTAAATATTAAACATTTTAGGAACACAAGTGCACTCAAAATGTCATTTTGTATTCAACATCACACAATCTCTGTATTAGCATAATGCCGCCTTAGCTAGCGAGCTCCTTTATTTTAGTCCTTACTAAAAGGGATCTGTATTTAATATTAAGAAATCTCACTTTTGCAAGATAAATGGAAGCAAGGGGTAAAAAATATTCTATTCCCTTTAAAGACGCATAAAACACAATATTTCGGTTTTACAGTAGGACGATTCGTAACTTAAATTATGTTTTATATGTGAATTCGAGAAAAGTAATAAATTTTCACTTCAACTTCAAGTCAGTAAAATAATACTTTTTTGGGTTGTATGCTTTTAATATTTTAGGGGTAAAAGAAATATAATCTAGCAGCACTAGACGCAGGATGTCTTAGACTTTGTATCGCATTGTAGAGATAGAGATCCGTTTTATTAAATGGGTGTTGTTCATAAATCATTTTCTCATTTCAAGATGAGCAACATCGTTTTTGTGGGGCTCAGAGCCTTCTTATAAAGCCTCTTAGTGTTTATATCCCATATCGCGTTCTGTTCTTTAGCACTACTATCATTTTTTATTTCCTGCCAACGCATGCTTTGATTACTTATATTTACGATGCTCTTTTTTATTTCCTAAAAAATTACCCAAAATGTGAAAGGCATGTTATTTTTTTAGGGACCATATTATTTAATTACACAGGGTACGAAATATTAATAGAAAGACACAATAAATGGAAAAAAATAAGAAAAGCTATTATTAAGAGTATAACATTTATATATAGGATGTCCCAGAATTAGCTGTTGGGAAATACCTAGGAATCCTCAAAAAATGGTCAAAAAAAATCTTATATACTCTCGGAGATACTCTGAAGCCCCAAAGTGCCAATTCTGGGACACCCTGTATGTTATGCAGAAGAATCAGAGTTATAAAATAATAATAATTCCTAATTCTAAAATGTTTTACTTTCATCAGCTATTAATTAAAAAGATCTAAATCCAGGTGCATACGAGAGTGCATATTACAAATTTCAACTACAATATAATAACTAATTATAATAAAGTAGGTTGGTATTCATACAACGTAAACCAGTTATTAGGTTTTAGAATTTTCCTGCATTCATTTAGACTTTATGAAACTTTATCATTTATTTCTTGACTGCAATTTCTGGCTTCAACACGATGTAAAATAACTTTCTGAATACCTAGTTGGGTAACGCAAATATAAAGTTTAATAACGCACAACTAATTCAAAAGGTGCCATATAGGCACCTTTTAGAAGGTAAACATTAAACAATACCCTATAATTTTAATCACGAGATGAGAGTTGAAAATTTATATAACTGAAAGCATTGAATAAGGAATAACTATAATATACAGGGTGTCCAAAAAATGGCGCATAAACGCGATGGTACGATGTTGGGGCATGTCTAGGGAGCCCCAGAAAATTGTTAAAAAAAATCTATCTTATATACCCTCGGAGATATGAGGCCCCAAAGTGCAAAACTTTAAATGCTTATATCTTGAATATAACAGCACATAATATCGAAACAAATAGTTTAATACGAAACTACAGTATATCTTAAACCATTAAACCATTTGTTTATTGATTTAATGGTCGAATTACATTTTTATAATCAAGTTAATTTTACAAAATTTTCATGAAATGAAGCTGACAACAACGTCAATAAAATCTAGTGCAAAAGTGTATGATCAAGACTTATAAATGAGATTTTTAGACTTATAGATTGGATTTTTAGATGTATTTTCCTAGACTGTGTTGCCGAATTTATGCAATTTTGTTCGCATTTTTCTCGATGAATATGACAGATGGATTTTTTTTGAAAATTTTCTAGGGATCCCTGAGAATGCCATTTTTTGGACACCCTGTACATAGTTTATACGGGATGTTCAAAAAATGGCGCATAAACGCGATGGTACGCTCTTGGGGCATTCTCAGGGATCCCTAGAAAATTGTCAAGAAAAAATCCATCTGTTATATTTATCAAGAAAAATGAGAACAAAGTTGCATAAGTGTGGCAACACAGTTTAGAAAAATACATCTAAAAATCCCATCTATGAGTCTTGATCGTACACTTTTGCATTAGATTTTGTAGAATTAAATTGATTATAAAAATGTAATTCGAATATTTAAAAAATAACCAAATGGTTTAAGATAGACGTTAAGTAGCTTTGTAATAAATCATTTTATTCGTTAATATGTGCTGTTATATTCAAGATATAAGCGCACTTTGAAGCAACATAATATCTTCGAAGGTATATGAGATACATAGATGATTTTTAACAATTTTCTGGGGCTCTCTAGACATGCCCCAACAACGTACCATCGCGTTAATGCGCCATTTTTGGACACCCTGTAGACCCATCTTTTTAGTTTTGGAAACTGAATTAAGTTTTAATGTACCAAAAATCTGCATATTAATTAAAATATTTTGAAAGCATTGGGTAAGATGCAACAATCTAGGATGCAGGGCCCAATTTTAGCAGGGAATAAATAAGGATATTCGATTTCCGTAACGATTATTTGGCAAGAAGCCAAGTAAAATCCAAACGGGGAAGTTTGTTTCTACAATCCCATAAATATAAGATGCACAGTCTTTACTTTCTCTGCAGGATTTTAACCATTACTTGTTAACCGCCGACGGGTACGGGTTACACACATTCTACCTGATATCGTGTTAAGTGTATACTAAGGAGTTAAGAAGAGCTATTATATAAAATATATTGCTTAGCAAGGTTCCCTTTAAAACAGCAATTTTATGTAAATTTCATATCAAAAGCTTTAAGTTCCATGCACAGACACAATTAAATTTTTACATTGAGTCATTAAAGTTTTATAGGAAAGACACATTACGCAAAAGAAGTAAAATATAATTTTTGTAAATGTTCTCAAGGTTATAGTTTTTAAAATAATATTGTTGTTTCTTGCTTGGCCAAAACCAATGATGAGAGAATTAAATAGATGGAGCATCGTTTAAATACGTAGGCCCAATATTTGGAAATATGATAATCACGCCGCAAGTAAGGAAAATATAAAAGAATAAAAGGGAAATATGTTGATGATGCCCTCTCTCCTTGCAAACGTGTGTTCAAAATTCCAATTGCGTATCATTTAGAAGAAATACCTTTATTTTAAAAACAGTCAATTTTAAAGCAAAATTCGTGATAAAGGTAAATGAATTACACACACAGGAATATCATAAAAAAGGAAAAATCAAAGATATTTACCAGTTGCTGTTATGATTCTTGTAAATGGATACTTGATGATTTCTGTGGCGAATGTTTAATATAAAACAAAGATTCTCTCCAAACCACACTTTATTTAGAAAAATCTGAATACGTATTTTGACAGCTAAGCTGTCATCTTCAGCAGAAGATAGAATTCTATCTAACGTCATTAAAGTGATGTTTATTTGACGTTTTAAGATGAAGAAAAATTTGGTAGCGTCAGTAAAAGTTACTTTGACTGTCGCCGGCAGTAAAAATAAAAACTCTATGAGACAGTTCAAAAAAGTGCTACTTTATGATCGCCATATTTTTCACTAAAGTGATGTTTTTTTACGTTTTAAGAAAAAATTATTTACTTAATTTAGGAGAATATGCTTTGCCTTAATGCAAGGATTCCTTTTTATGTGTGTAGATACTTAAATTTATATTAAATAAAAAAAGCCCTTTAACCTTTGTTAAAAGAATCATAAGCAAAATATAACTTGAACGTTAAAACAAAGCTAGCTAAAGCTCAAGGGGTTTATTGTAGGTACTTACGTAGTATTATGGAATGTAAAAAGTAATTCCGGTGTTCCTTATGTTTGTTCATAATGAGGGAATGTTATAAAATGGGTTTTAAGCCTTAAAATTAGACTTTCATAAAAATCATTGCTTTAACAATTGACTATAATAAAAAAAAAACATTCTTTTGATTTTCTTCAGTATTTAATTAATAATTTGTACCTAATCTTAATTGGATATTTGATGGTTTCTGTGGCGAATGTTTAATATAAAACAATTAAGATTCTAAATAATCTTAATAAAAAAAAATGTTAAAAATAATTTTAACTTTCTCTTGTCCCTTATTTTAAATTAAATAAGCAATATTTAAATTTAATAAAGTATCAAATACTCCATACCTATATAACTTTACAATCCCTTATATTAAACTCGGTTTTAAAATAGAATCACAACTAAAATTATGTATTAAATTTTTTTACCAACATGAAACTCCTCCACTGAATATGCCAATGATTTCCTTGCCGTAGAAAAAAGTATATAAATTTTCTATATATTTCTTTAATATAATACTTTAATAATAAATTAAAAATGAGGAACACAGACTAAAATCAATAGCTATTAGTGGACTGCACTCCAAATTAAGGCATTTGACTGTTAATCTATCTTAATAGGATTATAAACAAGACATTAATGCGTAAATAATAGACACATAAAATTGTATGCCTTAATAAGTAATCATAATATGGCGAATGCGCCGGACGATTACACTGTTATTTGTCGGCCACAAAATTTTGCATTACTATTATGTGCCATTTAGAATACAAAAGAGGTTATTTTTGTTGTTTTATCAGTGAAAAATTAATTAATTAAAGTTATTGTTATAAGTAAATATATTGGTATTTTGGCAACAGGTATGTGAAAATAAAACCTGACCTGCGCATTTGTGTCAACTAAGCTGGACATATTAGAGTGCCTTGATGTCATATTGACAGTTATTGTCGCCTTATAGAGTGACGACATGCATCATTCCTTCTCTGTCATACAGATAACGTCATCCACATATTAGCAAAGATGACAACAACTTACAAACACAATTGATGACGTTATCTGTATGACAGAGAAGGAATGATGCATGTCGCCACTCTATAAGCCGACAATATCTGTCAATATGACATCAAGGCACTCTAGGACATATTAGCTGCCTATGTGTGAGTCACTTCTGCCTCGACAGATGGCGGTAACATCTTGCAAAAAAAAAAAAAAAAAACCCACAATACGAACCACAACCACAGCGCGATCTAACAGTACACATCAAATTCAAAAAAAGCATCATCATCCTCGCTAAACACCCAAACCCTTAAATAAAACAACCCCTCAAAATCACACCCAAAAAAAAACAAAAACATACCATTAAATCAAACCCATACCCAAAAATAAAAAAAAATCCTTCTACCCAGGGCTCAGACCCAAGCCACCCCTCCCCAAATTGTTACTGAGGTAAGGAACCAATGAGTTCATAGGCCTCGAACGAGGGAATAGACCCAAGATGTGGTTATGCATCGACTATCCCTGGTACGTGATTCTGATGAGCCTCCATAGAGCGAAACAGCTGTCAATCACTTCAAATTTGGTAGGTGCATACTCTTAAGAAATGAAGAAGTACTTCATTTATAACTTTTACCATTTTATATCAGAACTAGGTATTGTACACTTCGTTTTACAAGACACTGGGACTTTTAGTAGATTTGATCTTAAGAGGAGATGCGAAATCTAGAACGCTCAGATTAAATGTGGAAGAAATTGAAACTATTATTATCGACAGGTGCCTCCCTCAAGTGGATTAGTTAATAACTAATGAGTAGAAATCTATAACTCTACTTTGTATATTTCCTACTAGAGGTAGAGTTAAGATTAACCTTTATACCTGGAATAATTAGGTACTTACTTATGATTTTTATTGCCATACCGAAATAGGGATAAACCTTTATTTATTACCTGCTTTTGTTCACAATTCCGTCTCATTATTTCTTTAGGAATGAATAAAAAGATAATTCAAATTTACCAAAAATTAACACAAGAAGCTATTTTTGGTTTCGTATCTATAATATCCTAAAAGGGTGTATTTGCATTCCGCCGGTGATTAAGAAAACATTTGCTGTTGCGCCGATTTGGTCTTACAGAAATAGTTTGTATCGCGCCGCTATTTTTTATAAAAGGTCTATTGTTATACCAGGAGCTAACAAGACCCATCAGGTAAAAAGGATTAAGAAAACTCGATTTAAATACATTTTCTGGTATATTCTAACTATTGCTGGCTTTTCGGTGATATTATTAGTAGCTTTTCGTTTATAAAAAGTTTGCAAAACTGCAAAAAAAAATAGAATAATTCCTAATAAAAATAACTATTTAATGTGTATACAGTGAGAGGCAAAAGTCCCCCCCCCCCCATGGCCTTTACATTTGAACGGTTCGAGATATTGATTTTCAAAATTTTTTATTATTTGAAAGGTATTTTAATTTCTAACACAATGGTGTTTACCAATTTAAGATATATTTATTATTTTTTGCTGGGAGCTTCTCAATAAAAAGAACAATTTTCTTAATAAATGAAACAGTGAAAAAATAAAACTATTTGAAATTAAGTGGGGGTGCATGTTTTTCTTTAATTAAAAAAAATATGCAATATTTTTTTTGTTTAAATGTGTTATACCATGTGTCCCAACACTTTACTTGACCCCTCTTTACATTTAAAAAATTTAAGTTAATATTCCCCCCATGTGGGGGTTATTCTGTTTTTTTAGTGCAAATTTGTCAAGAATTTTTTTTTAATCAATATCTCAAACCGTTTAAAAAGGCGAACTTTTGTCTAGCACTATGTATGTTTTTTATTATAAACTACGTTTACTTGGGCAGCAACTATCGACAATAAGACAATAAGTAACAAAGTTTCAATTTATTCCCAATAATTTCAATAGATAATAAATATTTTGCAACACAGAGCCAAACGAGTTCAGTTCTTTTATTCTTTAAACAAAGAATAATACCTACTTTCTAGTAGGTATAAAGGTAACCCTTTATTATTTACGTACTCAGTACCCACCTAATTTGATTTCCAGGTAAACGTAAGGACCAAAGAACGGTTAAAAGTTTATAAGTACCTTTCTAGCTACTACCATTTTGATGGTATTTTTTTATTTTACTTTGACGCCCTCTATTAGAGAAATTCTGAACTAGATCTTGTGGTAATCTATAATTTTATCTAGTCTAATAAAATGTCTGATTGAGGTTGCTGTTTTGGTGCATTGCAACAGCATTTCATGGAAAAAAGCTCAACAAAAGCAATTTTGAATGTTGTTTGCTGTTGTATGGATTCTTAAAAGATGTGGGAATATAGTGTGCGGTTTAGATTCCCAAAAAATACAGTAGTTAAGGAGTAATAAAAACAAATCGTTTTTTAGTTTTTTGCAAATAATTTTGACATTGCTTATTATTTTTACTTTTAAAATAGTTTATGTTGTATAGAATTAGGTGTCCGATCTGATGCTGGCTTTAAAACTTTAAAAAGCTTTTTAATTTTTGAGTTATCCACAAAAAACAAATTTTACAGTAACGCCATCTATTTTTAAAAAAGGTCCCTATTCGTTCTTAATTTTGCCATAATTCTATCATATTCATGATGATTCGATGGTTGTTTCGTTGCTTCTCCATTTTTTACAAATATAGTCACAAAATTCCCGAAAAATCAAGAAATTAATACCAAATTTGTTAAAAGAAATTTGACAATGTCCCAGTGTCTTGTGAAAGCAAGTGTACACAAAATTAGTTTATTTTGTTAAAAAAAAAACATAAATTCACTGCAATCAGTTCTTTTAGTAAAATATACTCGGAATTTCAATGTCTAATTTAAAATTTAAATAATAATAGGTTTATTTCGGGGTTGCTGTAGTTTGACTTTCGTTTTAAATTCAATTTCATGTCCAGGTCAAGAGGATAAGTCCAAACAGCAAATCTCAACACTGAACTGGCATTTATATTTGCATTTAATAATTTCGTTGTTTAAGCTTTTTCTAGAAAAGACCATCTCTTTTTAATCATCTCTTGAGTCTTGAGCGTAAAATAATAATGTTTATTTTTTATCTCTTATAATGTATACGGGTATTAAACTAAAAAAAAACTTAAGTGATAAAGAAGAGCGATTAAAAGAACGGAGGTTTATATCCATTCATTATTATGGAGGCCTACAGGCTAATGCCCAGAAAAGTTAAATAATTAAAAAATAATGGCCATCTGTGTACATGTTATGGAATCTTTAATAATTTTATAAAGGGGCTCACAGTACTTATTAACTATAAAACTTATCAAGGATTTTATTATCTGATTTCTATTCATGTCAGCCCGTTTGGGTGTAGACATTTTAAAGGATATAAAAATCAATATGTTTTCTGTTTGTCTTGTCTAAGTTAATCTCCAACAGAATAATGAATGCAAGTTAAAATTAAAAAATAAAACCGCAGGGCGTGCACACAATGTACAATACCAGGGTACGTGAGTAACATATGCTTTTAGAAAAGAAAATACTAATAACAAGACACCATGTAAGCGGGCAAACAGAAGGTTCTAAGCAGGTGCGCCCTCTGGCTCTAGAATATAAAACAAACATACTCTGGGAAGCCAAAGTCCTCAAGTAAGGCTCAGTTTCATTGCGGCATTAAGTATCTTTTTCTTATGGAAGATCCTTTTTAAGTTATTATATGTTAAATAGCATAACATTTTGCAAACTTAGAAGCTACAATAACATTTATAACAGAAACATTAACTTCGTTTAAACGCTACAGTTTTGTTGTGCTTAAGTTAATGGTTTGTTAAAACTAGGTAGGTACCTGAAATATAATAAGAATCCTTAACAATAAATTTAATTTTCACTACTTTCTTAATTTAAGGTATAAACCAATTGAAGAAGAATACTGATGTGTATCAACAAGATACACATCACTGTTTTTTTTAATTGTAAAATAGAAAAGCAAGAATTGTATACAATGGGTTTTATAACGAACAATAAAGGGTTTCAGCAGAATTAACCCTTAGCTTACATCAGTCACTATGATGAAGATGAGCAATTTATTCAAAACAAGATGCTTTGGACAAATAAGCAAACATGTCCTAACTACCAACCTCTTGTATCCGCTTGTCATGGTAACTACAACAACTACTGTGTACCTAGGTATGTTGTACCCTTATTACAATCTTTGCTAATGCAAAATATACGAAGCAGAAGTAATTTCTCCTAATGATACACAGCATTCATTAGTTGGCAGAATAAATTGCGCAATATTAAAATTTAAATAAAAGGTTAGGTTTAAAGTGGGATTCACAATGAAAATTAGCTTGCATGCGGTAAGAATTAAGGTAGCGTGTAAGAGCTTGAAATATGTATTTGGGATATATCATTCACAACGAATTAGCTTGCAAGAGCTCATGCAAGCTAATTCATTGTGAATGGTATATCCCAAATACATATTTCAAGCTCTTACACGCTACCTTAATTCTTACCGCATGCAAGATAATTTTCATTGTGAAAAAAGCTTTATACAAACTACTTTTATTTGTATTTTAAAGAAATTACTGTCATTTTTGTTATTTAAGTGGGATTCACCATAAAAATAAGCTTGCATCTTGTAAGAGTTAAGGTAGCTTGCATGAACTTAAAATATTTGAGATATACCATTCACAATGAATTAGCTTGCATGAGCTCTTGCAAGCTAATTCGTTGTGAATGATATATCCAAAATACATATTTCAAGCTCTTACAAGGTATCTTAATTCTTACCGCATGCAAGCTAATTTTCATTGTGAATGAAGCTTAAAGCTTCCTTCACAATAAAAATTAGCTTGCATCCGGTAAGAATTAAGGTAGCTTGCAAGAGCTTGAAATATGTATTTAGGCAATGTCATTCACAATAAATTAGCTTGTAAGAGCTCATGCAAGCTAATTCATTGTGAATGGTATATCTCAAATATTTTAAGTTCATGCAAGCTACCTTAACTCTTACAAGATGCAAGCTTATTTTTATGGTGAATCCCACTTAAATAACAAAAATGACAGTAATTTCTTTAAAATACAAATAAAAGTAGTTTGTATAAAGCTTTTTTCACAATAAAAATTATCTTGCATCCGGTAAGAATTAAGGTAGCTTGACATATGTATTTGGGATATACCATTCACAATACAATGAATTAGCTTGTAAGAGGTCATGCAAGCTAATTCATTGTGTATATTCCAAATACATATGGCAAGCTCTTACAAGCTACCTTAATTCTTACCGGATGCAAGATAATTTTCATTGTAAATCCCACTTTAATCTGTGTCCAAAAATACCTATAAAGATATTTTTTTTAAAAGAGCACTTGGCAAAATGAAATAAGTGACTTGTCAACATTACTCGATAGTACAGACAATCCGTTTTGATCATCGACATTCGACAAAATTAGGGGTAGGGCTGCCATTATTTTATGTTATACAGAGTGTCCCAGAATTTACGCTGTTGGGGCATGCCTAGGGATCCCCAGAAAATTGTTAAAAAAAATTCATATTTTCTTATCTCTGAGGAAAATACGGTTAAAGTTCGGTAAATTTGGCAACTTTTCTAAGGAAATGGGCATTTTAAAACCCATTCTTGATCATACCTTTTTGCACCGATTTTATTGACATTGTTGTCAGCTTTATTTCATAAAAATTTTGCAAAATTTATTTGATTATAAAAATTCTATTTGGTCATTTGGAAGATTAACAAATAATAAAATAGTTAAAGATTGAATGTGCCTTTGTATTAAGCCATATTCTTCGTTAATATGTGCCGTTGTTTTTAAGGTACAAGCGTTCAAAGTGCCGCACTTTGGGATCTCATATCTCCGATACGATTTAGAGTGCTGTGAATCATCTAAGAACGCGTCATGGACGCATGGTGTTTATTTTAATGTTTATATTGTGTTAAAAATTGCAGTTTCATATGATTCTTCTTTTCAATTTTGGTTTCAAAAAAAGTTAAAATGAGAAGTGTTCTCATGGCACCAGTTATTGCAAAGTAATGCCCATACATTATGATTTAAACCGATTTATACATTGATGTTGTGCGCAAACATTGCCGCAAGGCATGCGGGTTTCTCTTAACATTTGGTTTGTAAAAGGTGTATTCTATATTTTCTTTGAGCAAAAATGAAAATGACAGGTAAAACAACAAAATATGCCAAGTCATGGTTTTGATGGACATATTATTACCTCAAGGGCAACAAGCCTTTAAAAAAGGCAATAAAAACAAACCTGTGATGTCTTCTAAATTTTTCATTAATCTTGATAAAACTTACATCGTCCATTGTTCGTACTAAAGAATATTGTCCTGAACCTGATGAATTGCAATCCTAAGAGCAACAATAGGACTTTATTTTATTACGCCAAACCTTTAACTTATCTTGTTAACAAAACACTAAAAAACAAATAAAAGACAACAACATACCTCTAATCTAAAGCAGTATATTTTAGCAAGTATTCACTTTCAACTAACTAATTGCTGGGATGCAATCGTAAAAAGTTTTATTTGTTTGAACCCAAAGCTGAAAAATAAAAATCAAAAGCCAAGAATACTGAATAATTGTGAAGTTACATCAAAGATAATTATTCTTTATTTGTTTTACATAAATGAAAACGTGTTTTTGCATTCTCTGCTTATTTAACTGAGTTAAAAATTAACAATTGTTTGACAATGCTCTTTTTACATGTTTTAAAACCAAAACTTTATGCCATCTAAAAATAATATAACAATAATATATGCTAAACCCTAGAGTAATGTCTATTATTGTGTTCATAAAACAAATATTATTTTACCGAATTGAAGCAGGGTCGTAGCTAGAATTTAAATATAGGGGGTACGCTAAAATAAAAAAGGACAAATTGATCAAAGGACCAATTATATGAAAATATAATAAAATCGTAAAATTAAACCTATTATATACAGTAGAACAACAAGAAATGTGTTAAAGTTTCAGGAGAGTTAATCATCTGCCAGTGGGTTGAGTGTTGAGCCCCCACTGGCTACGTCCCTGTTTTGAGATTGGTACCTAAGTTTCCATTAACCTTTTCTAAATTAGACCGATAGAGAGCTTATATCCATGTTTCTGTTACAAGCATGGTAAGAAGTGAACCGAAAAAGTTACTGTAGCGGAAACTAAAATTTCTTATCGTAATAAATTTGGTGCTTGGAGCTTATCTCATAAGTAGGATGTGGGATATGTAGAATGCCTTTTTGTATTCTTTGCTTTGGCATTTGCGAATTTTATATCATTTCTTATGTTCTACTAGGATTTTATAGTTTAAGCGCATAACATTTTGCCTTGTTGCCATATTTTTACATAACATCTGCCGGGTACGGCATGTATTTACTTATAAGTTCATTTTTCTTACTTATCCGTTCTTTATATCGAACTTTATAAAAAAAAATATGTTTTATTATCAATCAAAGACGTCAATAAAAGAACGACATTGATTGTTTTAAAATTATTTTCTTTCTTAATAATAAAATGCTTGTTCTTAACATAAACAAAATTTTTATTTAATTAATTTCGAATCCATTTAATTTAATACAATCAGGCCCATTAAGAATAATTGTTTTTAAGTTATGGATCCCTAAAAAGGACATGAACTGGTCATTTTATTATTATTTTGACACCATTTCAAAAACAATATCATTTTTACGGATTTAAACTTTAATAACGGTGTTCTAAATTGGCCTCACAAAAACCTTCAAATTATTTTAGGCTGGTTGGTTAATTATTAAACAATATTTTTCCAGTGCCAATGTCGCTTAATAATTGTACTAAAGTTTGACCGGAATTTTGCAAAATATAAAGAAAGATTAAATGGGTGCTAATAATCAAGCTTGTTAATAGCTACATCACTTCAGGTCAATTTGTATAGTTATTATCGCGCTCCATTATCTATGGAAGTACGTGGCGTAATTTATCATTGTTAACTCGCTTTTTGTCAGCAAAATCGCGATCGATTTTTAACACGCTAGCGAGAAATATTAATACCTATAAAGTATAATTTTTCAATAATAAAATTTTTCAGAATGCAACATGCATTTTTCAAAGCTAACAGTCTTGCTAACGCTAACAGACGTCACTTTGGATCAATCTTGCCTTTATGTGCGCTGAGATTATTGTAAATATTGCAAGGAAATGAATAATATTGACATTTCTAATACTAGCATGCTCGCTGTTGCAAGATTCTGTCAATAACGTTAACAGGCGCTATAAGGTTGCAGCACGTCTAGCTAGAATTAAATTGAGAAAGGCACGCTTTTAGATGCTTACTTTATTTGTCTAACTATATCAAGTCCAATAACATTGTGTTTTTCTTGGTTATAATGTTTTTATGAAGTGTAATCCACACCTGACACCATTTGTCGCTTAGGAAGAATGAAAAATGAAAGAGGGGAGGAAATAATGATAAGGATCGCAAAAAATACTTTGTTTGAGACATAATATCTGCTGATTTAATCTTAAAATTATTGCTCTCATTTAGGGCTCTCATTCTTCAGTGGTAATAATTTATGTTTGTAATAAAAACAACTTTTCCCAACGGAAACTTATTACGTTATGAAGCCAGTTTATAGGCTTTATTTTGATTTCTGACTTGTAGTTGTTTGTATACCCTACAGGGTGTCTAAAACTTGGCGCATAAACGCGATGGTACGTTGTTGGGGCATTCCTATAGGGTCCCCCCCTAGCTGATGAGGCCCCAAAGTGCGAAACTTTGAGCGATTATGGCTGAAGAATCCAATATTCAAATTCGTCATCTCTGTTGAGCTAGCCTTAAAGCTTGAAGATAAAAACACATATACCAAAAAAAAATTGCTTAATACAAAGGCACAATCTATCTAAAATTGATTTACCATTTGTTTATCTTACAAATCTGTGGTAAATAGGCAAAAGGGGATAAGTATAAAACTGTCATTTGTACATGTCACTTTAAAAATGATTTTCTTGTAAATATTAAGCAATATTAATGCAATAGTGAGAAGCTCGCTGAAAAAATAGGTTTTAAAGTACGTATATGGCTGATCCAAATTGAATATATCTAAATGTTTTTATTAAAATTCGGTGTCCGAAAAACAGATTTTTTTAAATGTCAAATATACTTATCCCGTTTTGCCTCCCTACCACAGAAATGGTCAAATAACATTTTCATATAATCAATTGAATTTTACAAAATAAAGTTGACAACAATAAAATCAGATGCAAAAATGCATAATCAAAAATCTAGATGAGTTTTTTAGATGTATCGGGTGAGCAAATAAAAACGGCCCCTAAGTATGCTATGAACAATGTAAAATCTGTCAATTAACAATATTTTGACAATCCCCATGGCCTACTTATGGGCCGTTTTTATTTGCTCACTCGATATTTTCACAATCAGTGTTGCCGAACTTATGCAACGTTTGTTTGCATTTTCCTCCATGAATATAACCGATGGATTTTCTTTTACATTTTCTATGATCCCTAAAATACCCCAATAGCGTACCATTGCGTTTATACGCAATTTTTGGACCCTATGTCAATAATTGAAAATGTTAGCAGTTTCTTTGCAAAAGTATTTTTGAAAACCTAAATCATCTTCAGTATATTTGTAAAAAACGTAAAAGTATATAAAATTAAAAAGAAATTAAAATGGCGAATGCGCCGGGTTGACAACGCATGTAATTTAAATTATAAAAAATGCATTTTACCTTTGAATAATAATTATTAGCCAAGCGATTATTCTCCAGGAATTTCTAAGATCAGAAAAGCGTTTGCTATAGGTATTGAGCACTTTCAAAACAAAATTTCACATGATTGCATTTATTTTGTATCACTGTAAAATATAACCTACGATTATTGCTTTTCTACAAGCGGGTTTTTTATAGATACTCTACCATACTATGCCACAAAAGGCTTTTTTCCAATTTAATTAAATCACTTTCAACTTTACTGGCTGTAAAATATGAATAGTTAAACTCTTTTATAGCTCTTTCAATGATTCGTTTTCGATAATTTTAAACAGAGGGTACTTTTGCATTTCATTTTAAAAAGTTATAGCCTGAATGAATAATTGTGACTCTAGACACACGTGTCTTGAGACTAATTGAATAAAGGCTATAGCAAAAAATATGGCAAATAAATATACTACTCCTTAGGACACAAAAATCAAGACCTTTACATCAAACAGCGGGAGGTAGCAGTAAAGAACAAAATGATTAATGCTTTCAACAAAGCTTGCCTTTAATGAAATTCACAATCTGCACTGGTGGAAAAGTTTTCGTCCACATTCCACCAAGTGCATAATATTTTCTATTACACAGTAGGGACGCCTGGAGCAAGGAATCCAACGTCATTTTTATAATGGCTTTGTTCATAAAAGCAAATTACATTTACGTGAAACATTTACTAATGGCAGAAACTGAATTATGTGTTCCAGGTGATGCTAGGTATCTCGTGGTGAGCACTTTTATATTTGAGGGGAATTAGGAAAACTTGCTGCTTTGAATAAATAACGTTGAAAGTTTTGTAAACTTTTACATATTTACATATAAAACTTAACAAGAAGCAAAATACTACATTCAAGGTGTTAAAATTTTAACTTTGACTAGGTACTCGAGTCTACTGAGCCAAGATTTGAAACTTTCCGGAAAAGTAAGGATTGATTTTTAAAAAGAGATTCCTGACTTTGATAAAACGATAACCTCAGTCTCCTCAGCCACTATAAAAATAGTTTTTTATATTTGCGTTCTATAATATGCACATTATGAAACCCGAAATTTGGTTTTTTAAAGTTTCTGAATTGCTTCATTATTAAACCCAAAATTTTATTTTATTGGTTGGTTTTCCTGATGCAAAAAGATGAATTCTTTTCTTGCAAGGTACTTTTTATTTACAAATTTAACTATTATAATCAATCGAGGGACATAGTTTTTTTGTAGAGGGAATAACTAGAAGAATTGGAGAAACGATATCAATGGTTACATTTTCTCAAAAACGCCTATTCATTCAGTATTAAATGAGTAAAGTTTACAAATGTCATTACTCAATATGTCTAACTTTAATTTATTTTTTACTTCAAAATGTCAATGTTATGATATAAGGTTGGTCATAAAAACAAAATTTCATCTTAAGTTTTTAATTTAAATTAAAAATGCTTTTTAATGAATTAAATAAAGCAAATATAAAAAATAGTATAAAAAACTCGTTTTATAAGGCGTTTTTTATCACTTGTCCATTGGAAAACTCGCCGCTGCGCGGCTCTTTTTCCAAACCTGGACGCGTGCTAAAAAACGTTCCTTATAAAACTCTATGTTTTAATATACTATTTTATATTTGCGTTCTATAATATGCACATTATGAAACCCGAAATTTGGTTTTTTAAAGTTTCTGAATTGCTTCATTATTAAACCCAAAATTTTATTTTGTTGGTTGGTTTTCCTGATGCAAAAAGATAAATTCTTTTCCTGCAAGGTACTTTTTATTTACAAATTTTACTATTATAATTAATCGGGAGACATGATTTTTTTGTAGAGGGAATAACTAGAAGAATTAAAGAAACGATATCAATGGTTACATTTTCTCAAAAACGCCTATTCGTTTAGTATTAAAAGGGTAAAGTTTACAAAGGTCATTATTCAATATGTCTAAGTTTAATTTATTTTTTACTTCAAAATGTCAATGTTATGCTTTAAGGTTGGTCATAAAAACAAAATTTCATCTTAAGTTTTTAATTCAAATTAAAAATGCTTTTTATTAATTAAATAAAGCAAATATAAAAAATAGTATAAAAAACTCGTTTTATAAGGCGTTTTTTATCACTTGTCTATTAAAAAACTCGCCGCTGCGCGGCTCTTTTTCCAAACCTGGACGCGTGCTAAAAAACGTTCCTTATAGAACTCTATGTTTTAATATACTATTTTATACTTCTACTTTTAAATTGACACGTCTTAAACAATCATTGTCTTGCAAACTGTGAGTAATAGAAATTTACCCACAGGGTGAAGTGGCAACAAGCTATTTACTTACAAGGTGTCCCCGAAATGAGTGCATCTTTTAAGAGGGTACATAGAGGTTAAAAAACTAGACAGTGAACACTCAAAATGGGGTAACCACCGGTAGTGTGCTGCATTAAAATTTGTCGTAATTTTTTTGTTTCTAACAATTTTGAAATTTTTTGAAATTATTGCTGGTAGATGAGTTCAATAAGAAACTTTTATCAACTGAAATACAGCATAGTGATGATGAAATATAAAGCCAAAAAAGACAAAATTGCATCTTAATGTCCATGGTTTTGAAGTTTTGACAACTACGTGTCCAAATGTAATTTTCAAAGTAATTTTCAGAACGTCAATACCATAGAAACTATACGATGCGATTTTGTCTTTGTTGGCTTCAGTGACGACACACTAATATGGTGTATACCGATCTAAAATAATTAAATAAAAATGGACTTATTGTACTAACTATTTTAATCAGGACAAACAATATTTCTGTGAATATTCCACCACTATCTACTATCACTTAATTAAAGTAAGTTTTCTGTCTAATTTTTAGCAAGTGTGCAAATACTTTTATTTTGCACTCATATACCATAAAATACACTTTACCTACAATTGCCAAACAACTCAAACAATTATTTTCCGCACTAGTGCAGAAAATAAAAAACAGGTCGGGAAACTTACCTTCCCGACCGAGTGTCAGTGTCTGTCACAGTGACACTAAATATTTTAAAAATTTGGGTATGTTTTTAAACTTTTTGTTATTTTTAAAGCTATTTGTGCAAAAAATAGAATAGACAATTCGGTCAGGAAGGTGTTTCTACGCACACGGTCGGGAACACTTTCTTCCCGACCTAATTGTGTAAATTACTATTTATTTAAACCCTCGTTTAAACATAAAATAATTTGATTTGATGTCATAAGTAAAGTACAGGCCGATTTATACAACGTAACTTTCACTTAACTTCCGCTTTACTTCGGCGTAACTTAACCGAAAATTAAATAAAATACATGGGAATGTATTGGCAAATTTATACTTCACATTAGCGCTACTTTGCTGATTCATTTAGCTTAAAGTCGTATAAAGTCGTACTAACTCGAGACCCGAGCTTAGCCATCATGCGCAAAATTTGCAAAAATGAGATATTCACCCTTATTGTCAAGGGTAGTGATTACGGAATATCGCTTCGTACGATACTTGTTAGATCTTATTATGTAGGTGTTGTTCGAAGCGATATTCCATAATTACCGCCCAGGTGTAATTTGTCAGAAGTCGCGAGTTCATACACATGCGCTTAACTGATCCTAATTTCACGTAACTTTGCAATCTGTAAATTAGGCAAATTTGTAAAGTTAAGTGGAAGTGAAGTTACGCCGAAGTAAAGTAAAAGTTACGTTGTATAAATCGGCCTTACCTAACATCAACTTTACTCGTTGCTAAGTGATTTGCAAATCCTACAGGTTAGTAATTTTAGTTGCTTCTATTAAAATTAGGGGAATATTTTGACACTTTAATTTGAACGCGTAATATCTAAATAATTATAAAGCAAAGTTCAAATATGTAGTTGAAGGTAATTTATGGTTTTAGGAACATTAAATTAGTTAATCTAACTATGTTAGAACATTAAAGCTCTGCAGATTTATAAGATAGATAGATATAGTTGCATTCGAGCGCAATAGCTGGCATATTGAAGCACCTGTTTAGAAGAGAAATCAACAACGTTATCTCAGCGTGTTGCGGTTGCCTACACAATTTGCTTTTAGAATTTAGACTGGATGTTTTCACTCAGAGATTTAAGGTCTATTCATAGTGCATTTAAATAAACTTAAGTTTGTTTTACTTACCTTAGTAAAAGCTAATAACTGCTTCATAAATTATCAACTAATTTAAGTAATCAAACATGCGTGGATGATTAAGAAGAAAACAATAACGAGAGCCAAGATTTTTCGAAGTCTGACCTTTAAAGGACGAGGGATTAACATCAAAACTGCCTCAATAATCTACAAGAGTATCTGCAGACCGCTACTTAAATACGCCAGCCAATTATTTGTTACCTGTCGAAAATCCACCCTTAAAAGTGTCGAAATTAGCGAATCCTCAGCCTTAAGATCCATTACGAAAATGCGACACCATAACAACCCACTTTTTAACCCATCTAACGCAACACTATTTTTTAAAACTGGCATTACACCAACTTTGAAGCGTCAGAAGAAATTTTTTAGATGGTACATTGAATGCTTTAAACCGACAGTTTGTTGTTTTTTTGGTGATTTTTTTGGCGTTGTATTTAATAAAACTATAAACTTATGTCAGTTAGCCTCTTAAACGACGGGTGGTATTTTTGTACAAATATGACCTATTATTAAATAAATGTCATACAATTAGTTTTAGTTGTATTTAAGTTAACTAGTGACGTAACTCCTGTAATTATATGTAATGGGTGAGCAAATAAAAACGGCCCCTAAGTAGGCTATGAACAATGTAAAATCTGTCAATTAACAATATTTTGACAATCCCCATGGCCTACTTATGGGCCGTTTTTATTTGCTCACTCGATATTTTCATTAATTTGCTGATGTCAAGCTAGTTTGGGTATACTATAAACCAGCCTTTTTCTTTTGCTTTTCTACAAGGTTTAAATTAAGGTGCAAATAATTATACGTTGAAGCAATTGCATTTGGCGGTTATTAACTTGACATAACTTAACATAAACCAGAGGAAAAAATATTCTTCATAAAAATAAAGATTTGTAAATAAGCTCTAATAGTGGATTCACGCAAATTCATTCAACAATTAACATTTAATTTAAGAATTAATTTAAGAAATCTACAGCAGCTCTCTGGTTCATTTGACATTAATAAATGGGAAACTTCAATGTCAATTCAACCAATGAGCTGCCGTAAATTTCTTGAATTAATTATTAAATAAAATGATAATTCTTTAATAAATTTGCATATAAGAAAGATTTCATTAATAAAATGTATCCACCTAGAGGTATCTAGGTACTTGGTTCCTTTTAATAAGAATATTTTATATCTACTCCATTCGGTTTTCGTCTCGGTTTTCGTTTTTATATTAGTGTCGCAAGCTTTTTTACAAATTTATGTTTTATAAAATCTGCTTTTGTAGAAATATTAAAATTTAACGATAAATCTCCAGTACTTCTTTGGTATGATATATTTTACCTTTTATGTTTGTTTAGCAGCTATGTACCTATGTATGTATTTAAAAAAATCATTTTATTTATATTTACACCAACATACAAAAATTTGTGTAAATATACATTTGATACTTTAATTTAAATTGTTTACACTTTTTTTTTATCAACACCACGTTTAATATAATTAAAACAATCATTAATTCGGAATCCAAAAGTTAAACTTTTAATTTAAAAACGAATTTAAATGTTATTTTCTGAATTATGAAGGTGTATCAAGAATTTGTGCAGTGCCTTAATTGGTGAAAGCATATCCATATTGCCAAAAATTGGTCCTTGCTAGTTATTTTGGTCACAAAAACATTATCCCTATGGTTATCTACATTATTCTACAATCTTTGGCGTAGTAAATACATTAAGCCATCAGGAGAAAATGCATTGGATGATCGAAAACGGCAATACTTAGATGTAGGACTAAGGTTTTATCGTTCTATCTTTTGGTCATTTACCACAAGACTTCAAATTTATCGTAGTCCTGTGATTGAAGACTTATTTTATCGTTTTTTTTTTTCTTTTTAGGATTTTAGGTTTTTTTAAACAAATATTATCTAGTTCGGTATAAATATACCAAAACCCATTTTTACATGAATGGCACGTAAATATTTAATAAAAATTAAAACGAGTGTATGTGTCATTCTAAATTGAAGTGGGTTTTATATTGTCACATTTACGTATCTATAGGTATCTTTTTTTTATTTTATAATATTGAACAGGATACCCACCTACATACATAACGAGTATAAAAACCTTATTTGAATAAATTAATAATTGTATTGTAGGCTATATTGTTAATATTTTTTATGCAATTCAATTGTGTACAGAAGCTATAAAATAAAAGTCATAAATATTAAATTTTATAAATATTAAATTTCATAATAATAGTTCTACCTACTTTTTAAGGACCACCGCCGCCGTAGGTCCTACTTCGGCCTCAGAGGCCTTTTTAATTAAAATCCAAAAAGTTTACAAATGTGTCATTTGTTTATGATTTCTTGGAGCTTGTTTGTCATAAAATAAAACAATGAATAATTGAACCCACATTCTTAATTAGAGAGAATTAGTTGAAATGGATTTCGATGAAAAGAAAATGAATGCCAAAGGCATTCATGATTATCTTTTTTGTTGTAAGAAAGTAAACCATTTCCGCCAGAGGGAGTCTGCTTTATTTGCTATTCATCCTACCAAACCCAAGCTGGGCGACTCCTTTCTGTATCATGCCTAAAGGCATTTCTTGCAAAATTTTCATTTATAACTCAAGCAAAAGCGAATGAACGATTTCACATCTGAGAATTTTCTGAATAAATCAGAACAAACCGCAAGGCTAAGCTGTTCTATTTCTGTTATGGGAATAATTATTCTCAATGTCTCAGAATTACTTTCAAGTTAGCTTCGAGTTCCACCTCATCTATTTCGCAAATGAAAAACGCCTTTGAAGCTTTATTATCAGATGCATCAAATATATCCTCTCGAAAGGATCCTACTCATCAGGTAAGTATTGATGCCTAAAAGATTTTAACGTTAAAAAAAAGTCCCACTTTATTTTTATCCTGAAAAGAGGTACGTCTACATTTAAATTAAAATTAATGTATACATGTGAATTTTAACAAATAAAACCTAAAGTGACATCTTTCTAAAAACTGTTACAGCTAAATTGAATCTTTAAATTTTTAGAACCCTTTTTTTAATAGTTTACAACACCCAACAGATTCATCAGAATTCAACTGGCTTTTATGTATTTATATTATGTAATAAAAATGATAAATAGAAGCAGCTATCCTTACTTTACTTGGTGCATCCTTAAAACAGGATTTTTTTTGCAGTATTGCAATCTATTATCTTTTTGGTAAATCGCCAAGAATAAACTCTTTTAAAACAACGACACACAACTGAAGTTTCCTCATACCTTTTTCTTTAGGAATGTTAAATCTTTATCGCAAATAATGTACTAGTAAAGCAACACTGACAGTAAGATTTAGAGAATGTTTTCGATAATACACACTGATAGATAGACCTTGTAGCTTCAACAACATTAGCTTTAATTTAGAACGCTAGCACCAAAAGCGTGATGTTATCTTTAAAGTATATATTATACCTGATAATACACCAGCTTTCTTCTCCCAGAGACTGGAAAATTACATGTTTAGCGACCTTGCTTCAGAAACCTTGTCAAAATGAATTTCCTTCAACCAATTTATTGAGTAATAAAATTAATTATTTTGTGAAGTAAGTCTAACATGATTAGACATATTCTTGTTGATATTGGAAAATAAAATCTCGGTTATTAAACGTGCAATAATACTGCATTAAAAAGGAAGATAGAGACTTAACACTACTTTTCTCCATTTAAATTAAAGCGACAAAATCAGTGAATTTAGAGATTTCAATAGATAATTTAATTCTAAGGATAGGTAAGCGGATTTATTGGAATGTCTCCAAAACTTAATTATACAGATTTTTATATGATTTAGCTTGTCGTTTTTAATTCTTTTAAACTTGGTCTAGTAATCGATAGATGGCTCTATTAAAAAATGTTGACATAAACCGACTTTGCACAAAATTAGTCAAATTGCCAAAAATAACCTATAAAGTTAGTTTTTAAGTGGAGTTTATTTGGATCTATAAATAAGATTTCAAGTTTCGTAAAATAAACACAAATATTTTAAGTATTTTTGAAGTCACATTTTCGACACAAAGAAATAACCGATTTAAATGAAACCATAATACGCTTGTTGACCTATTTTTTTGGTTTTCAAAACCACAATTAGTTAATTTACGATAGGGCCCTCATGTAGATGTGCTATGTAGTAGAATTGATGGGAGTCCAACGGAGATGACTTATACGAGCTTCTAGGAGCACAGATCTTTGAATCTGTGAATTAGAATATCCAGCCTTAAGTCATAAATAGAAAGAGAAATAAGTTTGATCGCTACTTACACCGTTACAAAAGAAATATTTTCCCAAAGACTGCCTGAAATGTATAGTTTTGCAAACGACTAGCAACTGAAAATTAAAACCGGTGCTCGTATGTGTTTCAATGTTTGGCACAAAATCTAAAATCTACCATTGTTTTCCTATTTACTCATAATTGCATCACCCGTGATGTAAATTTTGTAATGCACAAATATTCAATTTTGAAGCGTAAAATTATATATGTTTTATACATTACAGAGCTGCATTAAGCCATAATAATGTGTAGGTGTACAACTCAAACCAGAATTTGCCTCAAACTTTTAACCACACGTCCACAACAAATGTTAATTTTAAGTCCGCCATACCTTTCAATACTGAGGCATTTGTTCAGTATGATGTTTAACGACGCAATGAAGACAAGTTTAAATGACGTTTGAATAACTTTAAAGCACATTGATCACCACAATCAAGAATTAATTAAACTTTTATTCACACAGCTTTTTCTAAACAATAACATATAATTTTTTGTTTCTTTTCAGGTTTCGTGGGTTCGACACCGAGACATACATCTACTTACAGTAGGACGATATACGTATACATCGGACCAAAGATTTGAAGCATTGCACACTCCTCATACAGAAGAATGGACTCTGAGGATACGTTATCCACAACGCAAAGACACAGGAATCTATGAGTGTCAAATAAGCACGACGCCACCCATTGGGACTCCTGTTTATCTTACTATTGTGGGTAAGTTACAAAAACACTGTCATGCTTACCCGGCGCATCCACCATTTTTACACCTAAATCAAAATTGGATTCTAGGTTGCGGTAAAGGAAAAAGCATGGATGTCATGCATCCAATTTTATTTAATAGGGGTTATTGGGTGCTTGTCATCGTTGCTTTCTCCCCTACCACAATCAGGGCGAAATTGATGAAAGCTTTCATAAAGCAAAGCCAGTTTAATTTACACATCAGATTGAAGTTTTAGTGTTCATTCATCTTAAAAAAAAATATTATTAACTCAGCGGTATTGTGTTCTTTCAGAATAATTAATAAATAAAAATAATTTCCGATTTCTCCGCTATAATTACGGAGTGTTCTATCACTACAGCGTCTCTTTTACTTCCTCTTCAATTCGAAAGCAATGTTAATCAAGTGACACCCAACTGGTACAAAATTTTTATCCTATTGTTAGCTAGCTAACAGCCAGTTCAACTGAAGATAAAATGATTCTGCCTCAATATAATAAATGCCGTTTTTAAATTACAAAAGGAATCATGAATTTCAAAAATTGCTCTCGGTATTCTGTTTTTGATATGCCAGAAGGCTGATTCTTTAAACAAGTAATCCCTTCAAAGAGTTTATAAATATAAAGTCTTGACTATGAAGACATTTCTTTGCCACACAAAAGGTTGTTGAGTCTACTTAAAGCATAAGAAGTTAAGCAAGAATAAGTAAGGTATTTTAAGGTATGATGAATAAAAGATCACACCAAGTAAAACAAAAGGTTAAAAGAAAAGGTAGCTACAGCAGCTTTATTAGAGCTTGGCTTGTGAATGAAAGTTTGAATTATGAGGTATAACACAGAGAACAAAAGGTTTTAAAATGTTAATCAAACTTCTTGTGTGCGCGGTATTTTGTTTTACCGTTTACAAATAAGTACAAAAATGCCGTCTTATAATCTTTACAATACTCAAAGCAACAAAAAATGCTGCAGGCATAAACCCCTCAGGATGGCTTTCTTTATGCAGGCAAGAAAGTTATTTTTTAGTTTTGATTAAATTTCAAATAAGTTGTTTTATGTTAAAATGTAAGAACTTTGCTTAACGAATGTTAAGACCATGTTGTTTGAAAGAAAAATTCTCTCACTCCCAAGTCAATATCTCCTTGATAATTTTACCAGTAAATCTTACAACGTAATGCATTTTCCGAAATTAAATGATGAATTAGACAAAATAAATTGAAATCTTCAATCCAATGGAAAAGCCCTAAAGTGTTCTTACATTTAACATAGATAGACACAGTAACCTACGAGTTATCAAAGGCGACGACGACTGGATCCTCAAACTCTGTTTACCAACCTATTCAATTCCTTGTGTTAAATTGTGAGATTACTGTTTAAGTTTTAGGATTACTACTATTCCTAACTATCTAATTTGTTATTTCCCAATCCTCGAAAACTACGTGCACAAAATTATCTCAACATATATCTGGATTTTATGCTTGCACATTCTCGAAATTTAATAGGAATATCTGGTTCACTTCCACTTAAAGCGTAGTTTATGTTATAATTATCATGGGTACCTTTTTGAGCCTGTGGTTCAACTGTAAAAGCACAAAAACGGCAATATTCAAAAATAATTCATGAAGTTTTTAAACTTGCACGAAACAGTAGGATCCTACCTAAGTTTAGACAATAATCAATCTCATTTTATAAACTTTACCAAGTTAGACACCTTGCTATCTATTTAAAGGTAACGCGCTGTTGATGCAAATAAAGAACTAGACAATAATAAAGTTGGTGCTATTTCGTAAAGACACTAGTGTCTATACTATTCAGTGGCTATGATTTTTTTTTGAAATCGTAGCAATTGACTGTCGTTCCTGTCGGGTGTTCATCATTTGGATAGGTTAATTGTTATTAGCACTTAACCGCGCCTTTTTATGAAAGTTGCACATCGACAACATGTTTCCTTTAAACAACCCATTAAAAATAATGGTTGGTTCAAGTTCCTATTAGTCGTAAGCTGGCGTGAAGCTAATGCAAACCGGTGACTATGGCAGTTAACTGAAATGCATCCAAACCGACAACCCTAAGTAACATAGTAACAAAGCATATGGTAGTAATCGGCACGTTTGAGATCGTATACAGAGTTTGACCAAGTCATTAGAGTGCCTCCCTGGTGCTTAGCGAGATGGCCTCCTTACGTTAAGAACAACCGGGCGTCCTGCGATCGTCCTTTCCTTCTGTCTGCATTAATGAGGAACACGACTGCTTAGTTCGGAAGGGTCTTGATGACTCTTAGAGACGCGACCTGAATTCCGTATACAAGGGCTTTTGACTGCTCCGACTGTCTTTTTTGAATGTTTCCCCAATGTTTAAACTTTTAGGTAGGAAACTAGAGTTGTTTATTTTATGGACTTTCAAGTTTAGCAAAAGGAGATATGAAATATTATAAATAATAGCAATTACGTGTTCCCTTCTACAACAAGAATATTTTTTCCTCTCTTTCACCATTTGACATCCTGTATCCACAACCAAACCCTATAAAATAATTTATTAAACGAGCAACATAAATAAAAACAAAAAGCAATTCTCCGGAAGCTTACTGGCGCATTTCAAATGATGTAATTTCACATTTCAAAGACGTTAACCGCAATTCAGGATTCACAAATGCTTTTCTTTTCCTATCTAACTTGCTTTTTGAGTCGTAATGGTTTTTATTTTGGGTTTCCTGATCTACATATGCGTATTATTTTTGTTTTATACTTATTCCGTGATTTAGTTAATACAGTAATTTAAAGATTTTTAAACAAAAATACTCTATTTTTGTATTATTCAAACGGTTTTCTGATGTTAATGTAAGCTTAATCTAAATCCGTCGACTGTTCTACAGCTTCCTGAGAAATATGTATATTATCTTTGTATTTTATTACAGAGCCCATCACAGAAATACTAGGAGGTCCGGATTTATTCATCAACGAAGGCTCAACAATTAACTTAACTTGTCTTGTTAAGTTTGCACCCGAAGTACCTCCAAATATGCTTTGGGCCCTCAATGCTGCTGTTATTAATTTTGACTCACCAAGGGGAGGAATTAGTCTCGTTACCGAGAAAGGACAAATCACTACAAGTCGCTTGCTTATACAGAAAGCAGCGCAGAAAGATTCTGGACTGTACACTTGCACTCCGTCCAACGCTAATTCTGCAAGTGTTCGAGTTCATATTCTTAATGGTAAGTTAAATGACAAATATTTTGAAGCATAATGAACTGAATATCAAATAATTAGGCAGTAAATTTCTTTTTATTTTACACATCATTTCAGTTAGGCAAATTCTTACAGTGCCCAATTCACTTTTATTGCTAACTACATCGACACTGTTATCGAGTAGACAAACTAACAAAAATTATTTTTGCTGACGTCACAAAAAGTGATTGCCTAGATTATAAGGCCTAAAGGATTAAAAAAAAATGGCCCAGAAAGTGCGTCCACGGCCTTACAAAATGAAGTAGACAATGCTACATATCTGACAAAAAAAAGTGACATTTATCTTATTGGAATTGTTAATACACCATATTAGTGTGTCGTCACTGAAGTCAACAAAGACAAAATCGCATCTTAGTTTCCATGGTTTTAAAGTTTTCACAACTACTTGTCAAAAAGTAATTGTCAGAGTAATTGTTAAAACGTCAAAACCATGGAAATTACGTTGCGATTTTGTCCTTGTTGACTTCAGTGACGACACACTAATATGGCGAATACCCAATCTAAAAATTTGCAAAAATTTTGTCCTTACACATCAGAAAATAGTGTTATTTATTATTAGGTCCAAAGCGACCATAAGTAATTTATTAAAATGTATTAGAATGATGCATTTTTTAAAAGAACTTTACCTTTGAAGGTATTGGAAGTTTTAGTCTTTGGGTAGAGATGTAAAATAACAAATGGTTGATTTTTTGAAATACAACTCCAAAAAAATATCTATCAGTCTAAAATGCTTTCATTGCAGAATTTTAACAAGGCATTTAACTTGTTTGGCTACCCCCTAAGTAGGTATTATGTTACATTTTGAACAAAGTGCATTTCTCCACAAGACAGTTACAAGCTTTCGCTCTTGCTACAGCTAGCTTTTCTTTAAAGAAAACATTTATCTAAAGTACACACTACGTGCATTACTCACACACACAGGGTGTAGAAACAGAAAATGTTGCATTATTGAATAACAAAGTTGTGTGAAAACAATGTGATACAAGTGCACACCAACTTATACTGTGTTTTAAAACAAGGATAAATGTAATGTTACAGTTTTTATAAATTTTTTTTATTATTTTTTGGTACTTGACAATTTTCTAAATAGATAAGCGTGCTTAATTAGCAAATAGTTATAATAGGTACCGTCTAACGTATCAAACATAGATCCGGTTATAGTAATAGTGCGTATGTTATAGTAATACACGATGTTAGTGTGTCGTCACTGAAGCCAACAAAGATAAAATCGCATCGTAGTTTCCATGGTTTTAAAGTTTTAACAATTACTTTGACAATTACCGTTTGACAAGTAATTGTCAAAACCTCAAAACCATGGAAACTAGGATGCGATCATGTCTTTGTTGGCTTCATATTTCGTCATCAACAATATGATGTATTCACCTTTCCCGACGTTGACCACCCTCGCGGTCGTTATACTTGGAAAACGACAGATATGCGTCAGATTGACACAAATCATTGTGCTGGTGGTCATTTAGTTTCCCAAGTATAACGACCGCGATCTATAGCGCAGAAGTTAAAACATAGGCAACGCGTGTGCCAATCCATAGTTTATGCATAAGCATATATGTGTTGATAACCGCGTTGCCTATTTTTTAACTTCTGCGCTATTACTATAACATACGCACTATTACTATATCCGGATGTATGTTTGATCCTTAATAAGAATTTACGAATGTTGTTTTTAAAAAAAGTTAGAAACTCTGCACGGGTGAGGTTTATCGATACGCTCGCCTCTTCAAGATTGGATTTTACTACATTTGCCAACATCGACACATGAGATATCAAATATCTACCCACCTAGTTAATTATTTTTTTTACTGCAGTCTGCGAAACTCTATTCTAAATTAGTTATCTTGAATTTAAACTAAAACAAGATTGGTTTTTAACGAGGTGTTGAAAGAGTATTTACCTACCCAGTTGAAAACTATGTTTGATAAACAAGTTAAGCTCCAATTATAAGTAGATTGGTTTAAGTGCGTAAGAATCATGCTCTCCTTGTCTTTTTGCAATTTCTGAAAATCGATGTTTTTTTGAAACTGTGCCTAAACGAAGCAAGATACGTAAATGTTAGGGGTGTTGGAAAGATGCTACAAAAAATTACCGATCTTTTGATACTAGAATCATATCGATCGGACCATCCACTGGGTTGTTATTAAAAAATATCACTATGGTGTATGTTAGGATGGATGGATGGATGGATGGATGGATGGATGGATGGATGTACGGAGCAAAAAATTTCTTTAACCGTAATTTACTCAATTATGGTACTAGGTAGAAGGTTCAAACTTGGCATAAGTAAATACCAAAGTCTTGTGGTCAAGATGACCACAAGGTCATACTGACCACTGGTCAAGGTTAGTAGATATTGCATGCAAAAAAAAATCTAGCCCAAAATATTGTGATTTTTTTTTGCTTAAACATATTCTTTCGGAGGGCCCTTTGTGTTAAAAATTTTTAAAAAAAATTCTATGTCTAGGAAAAGAGCTATGACGTTTTCAAATGTCAATGTTTGCATTGACATAGCTCCAATACTTCAATAGTTAGAGGACTCAAACTAGGAGGATGGATACACAAGAGACAGGGGTTCAAGGTCATATCAAGGTCATATCTTTTTGAAGGTCAATAGCATTTTTATTATTAAAAATGTATGTTAAGGTAAATGCAAGGTAAATGTTGGACATGTTTTTGAAAACACAAAAGCTTGTTCTTGTGTTTCGGACTTAGTAAGCCATCTTCAGGGAATTATTTATAGTTTGACTTTAATTATCTCATACACCATAATATTTAAAGGTCTCAAACTTGGAGGATGGATAACCAAAAGATAAGAGTTCAAGGTCATGTAAAGGTCATATTGATTGAAAGGTCAATAGCATTTTTATTATTAAAAAGCTATGTTGAGGAAAATGTAAGGTAAATGTTGGAAATATTTTTGAAAACACAAGGAGTTGCTCTTGTGTTTCGGACTTGGTAAGCCATCTTCAGGAAACGATTTATAGTTTGACTTCAATTATCTCATACGCCTTAATAGTTAGAGGTCTCAAACTTAGAGGATGGATAACCAATAGACAAGAGTTCAAGGTCATGTCAAGTTCATATGGTTTAAAAGGTCAATAGCATTTTTATTATTAAAAACCTATGTTAAGGTAAATGCAAGGTAAATGTTGGACATGTTTTTGAAAACACAAAAGGTTGTTCTTGTGTTTCGGACTTAGTAAGTCATCTTCAGGGAACGATTTATAGTTTGACTTTAATTATCTCATACACCACATTAGTTAAAGGTCTTAAACTTGGAGGATGGATAACCAAAGGACAGTAGTTCAACGTCATGTCAAGGTCATATTGTTTGAAAGGTCAATAGGATTTTTATTATTAAAAAACTATCTTGAGTTAAATGCAAGGTAAATGTTGGACATGTTTTCAAAAACATAAAAGGTTGTTCTTATGTTTCGGACCTAGTAGGTCATCTTCAGGAGACGATTTATAATTTGACGATTAGTCAAGTCAAACTTAAAGAATGGATAATTAAAAGACAAGGGTTCAGGGTCATCTAAAGGTTTTATGGTTTAAAAGTTCAGTATAATTTTCATTATTCCAAAGCTATTTTTTTGTTAAATGCAATGTAAATATTGGACATGTCTTTAAAAACATAAAAGGTTGTTTTTATGTTTTGGACCTAGTGGACTATCATCAAAAAAACGCTATAATATATATAATTCTAACAAAAAAATGAATTTGTACGTAAGAAATGAACTCAAGAGTCGGATCTACCGGCCTCGACTCAGCTAGTTACATTTAAATTAAAAAAAAGCATTAATCTTACGCACTTAAACCAATAAACTCTATAATCAGAACATTATACTCATACAGGGAGTCAAAAAAAAATGGCGCATAAACACGATGGTATGCTCTTGGGGCATTCTCAGAGACTCTAGAAAATTGTCAAAAAAAATCTATCTGTTATAATCATCGACAAAAATGCGAACAAAGTTGCATAAATATGGCAATACAGTCTCGAATACAGTCTAGTAAAATACATTTAAAAATCCCATCTGAGTCTTGATTATACACTACTTTTGTATGAGATTTTATTGACTGATTTACTCATCGAATATAGTTTTTTCACAATGCCTGTATGCCCGACGCCTCTTGCCACCAACATTTTTTTTTTGGATATTGTGAGAAAAATTAATATAAGTAAAAGTACTTTTTTCATAACAGGCATTCTTCACTTTAAACATACTCTAAATGCTAAAAATTGTTAAATCCACTACCATTGAAAGTGGAAGAGCCTGTATATTGACATGTTTGTGTTGATGTTCCAGGAGAGCATCCTGCTGCCATGCATCATGGACATGGTACAATGACACGCCTTTCTCATGTGACATTCCTCCTGAGTCTTGGCCTCCTACTGATATGCTGGCCACCTACGTAACCTTTACATCTTCTCCAATATTAAAAGCTTTTATACAACTTTCAACACATCTAAGGAGCTACCAAACCAAGTACAGTGATAAAAACTAGTTTTGCGTTCAAATCTTTCGAGTTATTTCTTTTTTAATGTACATTGGAAATAACATCCAAGTATGGAAATTCGGTCTTTACTGTGAGTGTTTTTAGGTTTTAGGTGCATTTTATGCTAGATTTTATGTATACGATAAATATTGCATTCAATGCATTATTTCATTAGTCTTATTAATTATTTTTATTACTTTATGTCCTTGGTATATAACGTTATTAATATGTTTATAGGCATTTTCGCATTTTTACTTGACAGAATAAAATAATAATAACTTTTTTATCCAACTATATAAATATTAAAAAAAAAAAGTTGCCGCATTTTACGTAATTTGTATACTATTTCAAGTATGTTATCTTTAGACTTGTTAAAAATATATTTAATAAATTATTAAATAATACATATGTATAACAAAAGTAAAAAAAATGTACATATCAAACTCTTTAAAAAATTCTGAATGTATATAACTAATGATAAAAAATCGTTTTTTAAAACGAGGTAAAAGAATTTATATCAATTTTGTATATAAAAAATTTAAACATAGTTACAACCTGTTTATCTAATTAGTAATCTAAATATACCTTATGTGTAAAATAACCAAAATCATAAGGATAGAAAAACATTATTATTTAAATTGCCACTTAGCAGGATGCTCCAGCTAATTATATTGCACGTTTTTAACTCGTTTTCAAATATGACAGGCGATTTTGATCCAATCGGGGGTATTTCAGACATATTACTTATAAAGTTAAGAAATTTGTTACACAAACTAACCATTTTGTTTAAGTAAGATTTACAATGAAAATTAGCTTGCATCTTGTAAGAATTTAGGTAGCTTGCAAGAGCTATGTAACTATGTATTTAGGCTGTATCACAATGAATTAGCTTATGCAAGCTACTATACAGCCTAAATACATACATCTTTTAAGGCTTGTCGCTCGACGATCCCTCAGACGATACTACAAAGAAAATGAAACGTAAGAAAAGTTTACCAAGTGTGTACCATAATAGCTCCGATAATAAAATTCGTTAATTGTTTTTTAGACATATTGGGTCAATTTTTGCATATCTTTCAATTTGCTGATATCTATGGAAAATCCTGTATATGTTTTGACTTGCATTGTAGTTTTATTTTTTATTTATTGTTGTGCTAAAGAAAAGATTATTTAGGGATTATTTTCAACGTCTTAAGCTTTTCCTATTTTGACAGAACCCATCTCCTCTTATTTTTGTTTATACGACTACTGTAAAAATAAAGCTTAATTCAAAAAACGTAACTTTCACTTAGCTTACTTCACAAATTAAAACTTGGATCAAATATAGTTGAAGTTATAGTAATAGTGCATGCATATGTTATAGTAAGAGCGCAGAAGTTAAAAGGTAGGCAACGCTTGTATTAACACATAGATGCTTATGCACTAACTATGTATTGGCGCACGCATTGCCTATCTTTTAACTACTGCGCTATTACTATAACTTCAACTATATTTGATGCTTAACACTAAAAGTTACTCTGTAGCTACTTTAGTGAAAAGTTTATATGATATTAATTTAATGTAACTCTTTTTCATTTGTTTGCTAAAAAAAAATGCAAATAATTGACATTATTTTATATTTTAATAAAATAATGATAATAAGATAAACAAACAGTGCGTGCATAACATTTTTGAATAAAAAAACTCGTTGTTGTTTTGTTTAATTATTTTGATGGTATCTTGACCATTTTAATGTATAAAATTTACTATTTTGCACGAAAACGCAAATTTTAGTATTTATGTTTCGTGATGATAATGCTCTATAATTTTGCATTAATTACTTATAGTAATTACAAGTTTTGTTTACAAAATTAATTTGAATAAAATAATAAAAATGTTAAACAATTAAGTATATAGGTGAAGCAGGCAAATTATGGGAGAAGCGTTTTGGTGTTTTGTTGGGTTTTGTGTTTTATTAGCAAAGTTATAATTACGAGTTACTGGATGAAATTATTATAAACGCAAGAATTTGGTTATCTATGTGCTAACAAGCTTTAAAACTATCAATGTTATTTCCGGTAGTATAGATTGTTCTCACCATTAACATTAAATAAGATGGGGATAAGAATAAACCAAAACCACTAACGACTGCTTAGATTAGACAAATTTCTTCTTTTTCCTACTTTCACTATTACTTATTTAAAGTTAATGTTGAAATTGATCTATATACTACTGAAAAGAGGCATAAAGAACTTAAGGAAGAAGAAAAATTGTCGTATACATCTTGGGTCTGAAGTGAATTTTAATCCATTACAATAAGCAACTTCTGCGAGATTAAAACATCCACTTCAAGTTTCATCCATTTCAGTCCCGCGGTATATAATGTACTATTACTTGGTTTAAAAAGTTATTTTTAATTTCATCTTTTTAAATATGGGTAATTTAACATTTTTAAGATACTTACCAAACATCTTCCGTACTTATTAGTCCCAATAAATATAATTTGAAAATAAAATTCCTGGAACTTTATAAAGTCTGCTTTTATGAAAATGACCCATAAGAGAAACTGGAATCGACATAAACCGCTGAAACTATTCAAGCAGATCATTGAAATCACCTCTAACAAAAAACTCTTTGAAAATTTAATTATTTCGAGGCATGACTGAATAACAAAAGAAAATAGCCAACACAAATACGACAAAAGCAAATAAAAACCGCAGTCGTACACATATTGTGGCATATTATGAGTTAAAGTAAAAACCTTTAAAAGATAGAATTAATTATACATCCTTTGATCATTTTTGTTTTACCATTACAATTCGACACGTAAATATCTCGTACACAATTAAAAAACTTAGGTATTTTGTATTTTGAGGTTTATTTATATTCTTTTTTAAATTCCAAGATAACCTTCGAAAATATATTAACAAGCTGAAAATGATTTAAAAAAATCATTTAATAAAGCGCTAAGAATACAGGGATGTGAAAGAGAGTGTTTATTTTTTATCCAGAATTTATAAAAGTAGACAACTGCAGCATATACCTACTCAATTTATTGGTAATTTAAAATGAGGCGCAATACAACCCCCTTGCCATTTATTTTTTATATTTTACATTTGGGCAACAAAGAGCAATGTGATTCAAATAAATTAAATCGTTTAAAAGTTAAAAAGATGGGGAGTAATTAACGTTCGCAATGAATATTTTATTTTGAAACTTACCATTTAACAATCCAATAGGCAAATAATAATATTTATTTGTTTAGTAAGCATATATGGAGAAAACAAAAAAAAACTTGTTTTCTCATAGGTAATATCCCTAGGGCATCAAATTTTTCCGGAAAAAAGTCAAGGCCAAATGTATATTTTAGTAAAACTCCCGAGACCGAAGGTCAAGGGAGTTTTACTAAAAAATATACAGTTGGTCGAGATTTTTTCGGAAAAATTTGCTGCCCGAGGGATATTTGGCAAGAGTATATCCCGAGATAATACGTACGTATTATGATAAAATAAATAGACAAGTCAAGATTGTGAAAGATAGAATTTGTATTAACATTGTCAAATTTGACAGCCGGGTCTTTTTCGCTGTATATGATAGGAGGGATATACTCTATGATACTTTAATATAAAATTGAAAAATATATAATTTAAATCATTTTTGTGTTGTATAATTTTGCTAATTTCATGAAACACCTATAAAAAATAATTTATACTTTTAATAGTATTACGGTTCTTATCGATATTTTAAGTGGAGTAAGCAAAGTTATTATTTTAATATTAATGTAAATTTTGTATGATAATTGACCAAATTTGTGTGTGGTTTGGTATCGTGTTATAAGTCGTATAATGTAGATAGAGTTTTTGATTGTTACGACATACTGTATAAAATAATTTCTGGCTGCAAAATGAAAATACATTTGGAGAATAGCAAGATTTATTTTTGACTTATATTTGCCTTTTTGTTATAGATAAATCATTCAAAAAAAAGCGTTCATTTAATTTACTAGTAGTATCATTACTAGTACGGCCAGACATTATTTTTAATGTCATGGGATTACTATGTAGTTGTAATCATTTATTAATACTTATATACCTGTTCTAATTTGTAAATAGTCAGTGTAATTAAATGTTAAGTAATAAGATTTAAGGAAATAATGTTATTATTTAAAATAAATTTTCTTATTCTTAAACCACATAGTTTCTGTTTAAGGATGCCTATGCAATAAATGATTCATTATTCTATTCAAACAAAGGTTCGTAGTTACGAAAAGTTACATTGAATGGCTACATTAAGGCCGCTGAAGCAAGAAACAAATAACGACGTTCCCGTTGTAGGTATCCACTTTGGTCGAGACTTTGGTACAGTGCACTATCGTTAGCCAAATTGTAAACGTATAACCGAGATTACTTGAATGTTGTTTCTGGCACGAATTGCATTAATTGTAATATCTCCAGTAGCGAAACTCTACTGCATTTCAAAATTAATTCTATGCATAGCAAGTGGGTAGTCTTTTCTACTTTTAAACCATAAAATGTACTCGTTAACAACCTGCGTACGTAGTTTCTATTAAAGGGTGTTTATTTATTTTATCTCGTTGGTGTTGATTGCTTTTTTAAACTTGTGTTGTAAGCACAACAATTTTTTGTATTGAAATTTTTTTTTTATTTTATAGTCGTGAACAAAGTATAAAAAGAACTGTCATAAGCCATCGTTAAACAACATTCCATAAAAGGGTCCGCCCGAAGCAATCCATTTCGTTTGAACGAAATTTTCATTAAATTTTAAAATCATTCAAGTTTACTCATTCAGTGAATTTTTTTTGTCATCTCAGACATTTTAGTAATCCGTTGTCGTTACTCATTGATGTCTTTCTATTTAGACCACCCGAAAAGACTAAAATATTGATTATAATAAATTAAAGCATAAGTAAACCTACAGTTAAGCGTGATTTATAGAAGGTAACTTTCACTTTACTTCGGCGTAACTTCACTTGCGCGTAACTCAACAAATTTGCTTAATTTATAGATTGTAAAATTACGTAATATTGGGAACAGTTATGCGCATTAGTCTGAACTCGCGACTTCTGACTATTTACACCTGGGCAGTAATTACAGAATATCGCTTCGTACGAAACCTACATAAGAAGACCTAACATGTTTCGTACGAAGCGATATTCCGTAATCACCACCCTTGACAATAAGGGTGAATATCTCATTTTTGCAAATTTTGAGCATGATTGGCCAAGCTCGGCTTTCGACTTAGTACGACTTAAGCTTCATTCACAATGAAAATTAGCTTGCATGCGGTAAGAATTAAGGTAGCTTGTAAGAGCTTGAAATATGTATTTTGGATATACCATTCACAATGAATTAGCTTGCATGAGCTCTTACACGCTAATTCATTGTGAATGGTATATCCCAAATACATATTTCAAGCTCTTACAAGCTACCTTAATTTTTACCGCATGCAAGCTAATTTTCATTGTGAATCCCACTTTACAGCTAAATGAATCAGCAAAGTAGCGCTAAAGTGAAGTATAAATTTGCTAATACATTCCCATGTATTTTATTTAATTTTCTGTAAAGTTACGCCGAAGTAAAGCGGAAGTAAAGTGAAAGTAACGTTCTATAAATCGCCCTTTAGAGTAACTAAATAATTATAAAAATACTTTACTTAAAATATAAGTTAGCTTGCATCTTGTAAGAATTATAAGGTACGTCCACAAGCGATCAACAAAATTGTTGATCGTTAAAAAATACATATACAAAATTTTAACGCTATATGAGCACCTTCTAAACATCTGGGTAGTTATTCTTCAAACTTACTTAACTGTCCGACAATTGAGATTTGTGTGAGACGAAAGTTACAATTGTATACGAGCGAGAGGATGGACATATATTTTCGTGCACGAAAACATTTTCACCGTCAACATTATTGACAGTCAGTATTAATAAAACAAGAAGAAGTTATTTTTAGACTGTTCTGTATTCTAGGTTGTCGTTTTCCAATTCAAGAATTAATTTCACTTTATTTGAGTTAAATATAGTATCAAATTTTAAATGGTTCTCAGACCCAAATGAAGAACAATATTATTATTTAAAGCTAAAACCAAGGCAAAAACAATGTAGTGAAACTAGTGATTAAACCAACAAAAGCTATTGATTTTGTAAAGATCCATGAGTTGTTCGCTGTTCTCAATTTTTCTTTGATTAAATGGGTGTTTGTTTACGGGCTTAAATACCTATGGGGTATTTAAGGAGTTTTGCATTGAAGGTTAACACATATTCTATACACTCGTAGTTTGTGTTAACTCTGATGAGTCTGATGAAGTACCTAGAGTCCAGACATGTACTTAGAATATTGTCAACCTTTTGTATTTGTTAATTGCTGGTAGTGTGGTTTATACTGTACTCAAGTACAGATATACAATGTTAGGTAATCCAAAATGACTATGAAAATTAATCAACATTACAATAGACAAACACCTACCGAGATGCGAGTTTACGTATAAGCAAATTGCGCTAAAATTGTGGGTAAATTGTGTGCCATAATTATGGAAAACTGCGCACGTAGAAAGATACGTCTAATATAACCCAGAGAGAATTCATAAATAAGAGAGACGACATATGAGGGTCCTTTCGATTTCGACTTTTGAAAGAAAACTGACACAACTTTTTAGCAAAATAAAGTCAAAAAAAGCCAAAAATGTAATTTTGGAGCAGCCGCTGTTGCGCGAAAATTGCGGGCAAACCAATCAGAAGCCGTTCCGTGTGTCTCATCTCTCTTATTCTGAATTCTCTCTGATATAACCAAGAATTGATTTGAGTATTTCTTTTATAAACCGGGCATTACTCCTTAAAAGTAAAATTACACATTTACCCTTAAATGCAAAATTAAATCAACCGTCAACGTAAGTACTTCGTTTTTATAACTCTTTTTTGGAGTCTACATATTTAAATGATATGATAAGTAGATAATAAAAATAAACGCCGCCCCTATTTCTTACATTCTTACCATTTTAAGCTGTTACTTACTTTTGCTCGCATTCCAGAAAGCGAAAGCCTTAAAGTGGAGTTAAAAAAAAGTCATTTGGATTTCTCCGAAAGCAAGCTTCTATAATGAATTATTATTAACAATTCTACTTGAGCATTTCTTTAAGGAAAAGGAGCGATAAATAAGCTCGAATTATATCCAATCTAAATTTAATACAGCGAAATTCTTCCTGGAGTTTAATTAAGTTTTTTTTTGTTGCTTATTCTAAGGGAAATATTTTCTTCTAAGGAAATGCGACATTTAGAGCTTTATACTTTTTTTTACCATTACAGGGTGTCTTATATGTAGGTATTTAAGGAACACATTTAGAACGTCGTCTATGTTAAAAAATACAAGATTACCTAGTTGAATGGGGCACATTCAAAATTTATGTCGATAACTACACACTCTCATACTTAGTAAAACTGTATACCTACCTCTCTGAAATCGAAAAACAAAACAAACCTTGTGCAGTTCACTTTATTATCAACAATTGTTTTGATATACAACAGAGAGTAAATAATTAAATTTCAGACACACTGTGCATTTTCAGATATTATGGCAATTAATAAATGATAGCAATTAGCCACAGCAGTTAGATTTTCATGATAATAGAAATGTTAATTTCATCTAACAGCTATAATTTAGTTGTAATTTTAGATTTTATTAATTTAATAATGCTTAAACAACTACGAATATATGGATTAATTCCCGAATCAATTTGACGTAAAGTTGAATATTTATTGAAGTTATTTAAAATAGCTTTTATTTTTAATTACTTAAAAATTCCTGTAATTGACGACGGGATGCCATAACTATTATAATATTTAAAAAGTTCATTTCAATTCATATTTTGGTATAGATATGCCTAATATTTAAAACATTATTTATTAATAGTACTTTTAAAAAAATTTAAACCATTGCTTTAATGGCCGATCGCACTGCAACTTTTAACTGTTCCTTAAAATCTAAGTGTTTTTTATAAAAGTACAATAATTTTAAACAATGACTATGCTATAGTTCTGTTGTCAAGCCCTCTTTATGGAAAACAGTCACATAAACTTTAAGGCACACGCACAGTTAAAAATCCGGGCATACTTTACCAAATTTAAAATTTTGATATGATTATTTTTCAGCAAAAATGTTTTTAAGAACATGAACAGCCGGAAATTAAAAATGTCTTAGAATAAAATATAATTTTTTTGTAGCAACAAAGGGGTGCCGCAGACGTGTTTTTTATTTTAGGTTAAAAATTTAAATTAAATCGGTGTTAGGTATATGTTTTTCTTATATCTAAATAAACTCTGTTTCTGTTAAACATAGAACATTTGTTTTATTTTGGCAAAGGCAAAACTATTTATGTAATTTTTGAACTTTCTGAAGTAATATTTTGGAACGCGAGGCGTCTTAGAAGATGTTATTTAAATTTTAAATTACGGAAATTAGTTTTGAAGCAAGTTTAGGCAAGTAAGTATGTACCTATAGTTCATTTTTTTTATAGAGAGAAACTCCGACTACACGATAAATGTGTTTTTTGGGTTGCCTATTAGGGGTTTGTTCAGTAATTTTACTCTTTTTTGTTGTATTTTCGAACAAAGCTCAAAATCTAACGTTTGTCAAAACTGAAAGATTTAAACAAATCTGTCACAAAAAACTAAAATTCAAAACAAATTTAATGTTTTTGTCCATATACACCTATTTCTTAATGAGTAACAAGTTGTTAAAGTGTCTTGTGTGTTGGGTAACGGTTGGGGATACCATAGAGGCCATAAAGGGGATTCTCAGTCATCTTGGAGGTATTAGTTATGTAGAAGCATTAAAGGGGCAAAAAATTATATATAAACGTGAAATGAGAAGCCAAAAAGCACCCTTTTAATTCAATGCAATTGTGCCACACCGATTCATACTGCAGCAGGATATTTTGGCCATTTTGCAGAAACATCAGACAGCAAAATAAACAGCTTTGAGAACAAGCCATTTTGGAAATAAAACAATTTGAGTGTAGCGCAAAAAATATTTAACTTGCAGTGAAAGACTTTTTAGAATATTTGTAAATTATAATATTAGATTCTCAAAGGTTGTAGTTACATAAAATAAATTTTAATAAAATAAAATAAATATGGCTGAAGGACCTCGGTCAATGGCCTTTTGAGTTTAACTCAATAAAGATATTTTTTATTTTATTTTTTTAAAATAAATAATTGTTTAGTGGCACAACTTAGAAGAATCGGTGGATTATTGTAAACTATTCAATCGGCAAACTTATAAAATTGCAGAACAGATAAGCTCCGTTTAAGCACTATTAAAACAGCGTCATCCGCAAAAATCACCACTTATTAAAACCTTAAAGCTTGTGAAGCATAATGTATACAAAATTTGGCCGCCTTTTTTGCGAAGGGACTTTAGTTTAGATCCTGAGAGTTTTCGCATAAACAAATTCTGCAGTTCCTGTTCATGGTTCAATTCCAGTCCCCCTTTCGGTCCCATGCTCTTAATTTATTTAAAAGATTCTTAAAGCAGGATCTTCTGAAGCAGCTATTAGACACAGCTATTAAACACAGGTTTACAATGCACAATCCACATTAACAGCAATTCCAGAAAATTATCTTTTTGGTAAAGAGGATTTAAAATTTGTTTATGGTGTTATAAAACTAACATTTTCTTTTATAAGAATTTTAACTGGCATGTTGACGTGACAAGATATTGACATTTAAAAAAAAATTCAACTGTTCAACTTTTGTTTTGATTGTTATAGTGACACTATAGAAGTTGACGTTAAGCATAACCAAAAGTTTTTTTTATGCCAAAAAAAACATATGTTTTGCTGCGGCCATTTTGAATTTTTCTAGTGTAAATTCACGGAGCATGCAACCAATCACAGTAACTAATTTTTTTAAGGTAAAGGTAAAAAATTCTCTCTATAAAAAAAATATACTATAGTTTTGTATTTTAAAGTTTAACGATGTAAATAACAATAACTAAAAGATTTTTAAAGTTTAAATTGAATTCTAATTATTTGAACGTTTTTCGCTTATGGGTGCAGTTTATTTAGCATAAAAGTCCAATTTTACAGAAAACAGCTATGTACTATCTCTAATTGTAATTTAGATTATGATTGCGTTTTTAAAAAAATGTTGATCGTCGATAAGCAGAAGCTATTGTTTTTAAATTGCAAACACTGTTATAAAAATATTTTCGTGATAATCGGATGCACAGGTAATGTGGGAAAATTGCATCTTTTCCCACACCATTATAGTCACCGAATCAGAAAGCGTAATGCATACATTAGAAAGGTTAAAATTCTAGATTAAAATTCGAAGAGCGTAAAGTGAAATTTTATTATAATTTTTTACAATGAGTTGGCCTGGCCCATCGAGAACATAAAAACTGAGAATATAATTTGGATCTTTACAAGAAAAATTAATACCTACAAACAAGGCACAAGTCTACAAACGCAGAGTTGTTTGTTTAGTGTGTAATTAGTTAATTACACCAATCTCTCACCGGTCAATAGATTGATTGTGGATTAATTTAATTTTATCGGTAATGTATGTACATATTAATTCTAGAACTAATTGCTTAGGAGTGGTTATTCCTCCCTTATATGCAATCTCAAAAAGTTGTAAAATAAGGGTTTAACTTAAATACGAATAAACATAATAATCATAACAAAATATTTTAAATATATTTTTGTGGCAGCTTGTATATGCACAAAACATAAACGTTAAGGTTTAACAAAAATTCCCCTTAAAGAGCTAAGAGAAGCTAAATCAACTTGAGAATCCCTGCACAAACCTTAATCTGAAAGATTTATTTTCAGAAAAAACTAAGCTGCAGAGAAAGTCATTGGATACAATTTAAATTTGCGCTAAGATGTACGAAGATTCATAAATAAAGTAAACCTTAAGGTTTTTTACTTTTGTGCTTTTCTACATTACTTTACTGGCTAAGGTAGGTACCCGACTTTTATGATTATATTAAATGTGGTTTTTTACTTATCTAACCTCTGCGGAAATAACATAAATTGCTTTATACTTTGCGGGAACGTTCCTATATTATTTTAAAACGGTTTTTCACTCAACTCCACATGGCAAAAAAAATGAATCTTAACATAAACAAAACCCAAACGTAGTCTTTAAATTAGGTATCTGCAAAGCAAATGTAGGTATGTTAAATAAGCATTATTAAGGATCAAACATAGTAATAGTTTGTATGCTATAGAAATTGCGCAGAAGTTAAAACATAGGCAAGGCGTGTGCCAATACATAGAAGGTGCATAAGTATCTAAGTATTGGCACACGCGTTGCTTATATTTTAACTTCTGCGCTATTACTATAACCGGATCTATGTTTGATTCTTTACTTTGATTGACAAAAAAACATAGTACACAATTGCCTAATGAGTTATGGAACACTTGGCGTAATAAGTTCAATAAAAGCTATGAGACTAAATTTAATGGTATAAAACGTGAGAATATTAAAAAAATCGCTAATCTATGCAGTGAACAACATGTTTTCACTTACAACACACAAAGTAAGTGGCTTAACAACCTTAGCTCCACAAGTATCCCACAACAGGCGGCAAACATTTTGAGTATGGGTCCAAAATTTGCTCTACCCTTAAACACAGTAGAAGTACATAAAGCTATTCCGGTTATAATTAAAGATATTGAACATATTATCAAATCTCAAAATCTCAGAGAGTATGAACAAAATAGGTATAGGGCAAAAACTACCAACCAAATTAACAACCATTTAAACCTCATTTCACAAAACAAATATCCACGTTCACAGCAAATTATCAATGATGTCAATTTTACAAAACATTTTCTTAAAAAAAATCCCAATATTATAGTGTGCAACAGTGATAAAGACAAAACTACAGTCGTCTTAGATAAAATAACTTACGAAACACAGATGTTTGATCTTCTCAGTGATTCCAACACATACAAAAAATTAGACAAAGATCCCACGGACAAGTTTCAAAGATTAACTAACAACCTGATTTGTAGATTGGAATTACATGAGTGTTTAACTACCTTTAAAGCGAAACAACTTAGAACACATAACAGTCTACCACCTAAACTATATGCGCTTCCTAAAACACACAAAAAAAACTATCCCTGCACCGTTGAGACCGATAGTAAGTTGCATTGATTCCTCTAATTATAAGCTTTCAAAATTTCTTAACGAAACATTGACTAAAATAACGTCCACATACCAATTTAATGTACAAAATTCATACGAGGTAGTTCAGACTATAACAACACTACAAATTCCAGACAACTACATTCTAATTTCACTTGATGTTAAAAATCTTTTTCCTAGCATACCAAAAGAATTATTTGTAAATATAATAAAAACACAGTGGCGCTTTATCTCAGCCTACACAGATATTTCCAAAAACCTATTTTTAGAGATCATTGATCATTTGTTTAATACCAGCTTTTTTCAATATAATGATGAGTTTTACTCTCAACTAGATGGTGTACCAATGGGAGCCCCCTGCTCACCGGTAATAGCAAATATAGTAATGAATTTCATCATCACTGAAGCCATAAACAAGACATCATTTTTCATCCTCTATATTAAATGCTATGTTGATGATCTGGTTTTGCTAATTCCTCACGACCAAAAAGATAACATTCTTTCAATTTTCAATAGCCTACACCCCAAAATACAGTTCACTGTGGAGGAGGAAGTAGATAATAAAATTTCTTTCTTAGATATCTTGTTAATAAGAGAAAATAATCACATTATTACAGATTGGTTTCAAAAACCTACCTTTTCAGGTAGAATTATTAATTATTCGTCTAATGCACCACTTTCACATAAAATCGGTGTAGTCAAATCGATCAAACATAAAATACTTAAACTGAGCAATCCAAAATTTCACTCAGATAATTTTAAAAAAGCAACCAATATGTTAAAAGAAAATAATTACCCCATTAATGTAGTTAACAAGATTTTCCACTCAAATCTAACTACACCCCCCTCCACCGTGACACTAGCCACGCCCCCAGAAAAGAAATACTTTAAATTTCCATTTATTAAAGGTTTAACAACTAATATTAGCAGAATGTTGTCTCCCTTAAATGTTAACCTCGGAGTTTACAATTTAAAAACAGTAAAAAGAATGTTCACCCCTTTAAAATCCATTACACCATTTAGTCGCAGATCAAATGTAGTTTATTCTATTCCTTGTGGTAGCTGTGATTCTAAGTATGTTGGACAAACAAAACAATATCTTTCGTGTAGATTAAAGCAACACGAAAATGATTGTAGTCAAAGCAAAAAAGATAGTAAAACCAAAACCGCTTTAGCTTCACATTCTTTTGAACATAACCATACTTTCGAATTTCATAAAACAAAAATCTTAGATGTAGAACCAAATCTCAACAAACGACTTATTAGCGAAATGATTCACATACAAGAGGATCCAAAATGCTGCAACTTGCGCACTGACACACAGAACTTAAGTTCCATTTATTCTCACCTAATTAGTAAAAACAACATCAAGTAGGTGCGGGTTCATGGTCTGAATTAAGTTGGGGGATTGGCGTGGGCTAGGGGATTTGCGGGTCTCGTTGGTTGATCTGACATTAGCATTGCATTATGTCATTGTTTGATGTCAGTTCAACCAACCGACTGAAGTGGGTCCCTTGTGCTTGTTTCAGTTTTTTGGCTTGGTTTGGAGCATGAACTCGCACTAATTCACAATGAATGGATCTGGGGTCCTGTGTGCCAGTGCACAGAATTTGAGCTCTATTTATTCTCATTTAATAAGTAAAATAAAACTATTAAAAAATAACCATAAGTTCTGTACTTAGTGATCTACCCTCGTATCTACCATAAATTACGTTTTTAGTTAGAACATAGCAAACATCTGTTTTTCTAGTAAGTTTTTGTAAATAAGGAATGCGGCCAATATATTTAAAAAGTATAATACAACTTTACACCTAGTGGCTTCGTCTGATAGCTCAAATGTCGAATCCATCTCTTTCCAACACACAGTTTCACGTATATCTCCCTCTTCTTCTTTGTTCTTAGCGACCTCTATGTAGGAAGTACAAATTTCGCCATTTCATGCAGTTTTCACCACGTTTTTACACGCTTTCAAAATTTATAATAAATTTTGGTTTTTTAAAGTGCCTTTTAGTTGATTATAAGGAATGAGGAGACGAAAAAGAAAGAAAAATACCCACCTTCTACGGCTATTAGCCGATAAAGTTTAATTTTCTATAATGGTGTAGTCAAGAAGTAAATTTTAATTTAATTTTTTGTTGGAGTAGAATACTCATTGGGTAAGGCCCTCTCTATTTAAACATCAACTAGTACTTATACCTATTGTCTTTTTAGTTTGTTAAAATTCCGTATGTTTGGTTATTAAGTCAACAGTCAACGCTTTCTACATAACAATATTTGGATGCCTAGAAGTCTGTTCCAGCCCTAGTATTGTGCAATTTATATTATACTACACAAAGTAGTCTTCATTCCACATGCCTTTGATGTTTTTCGATGTTGTTATTATACCTTTAACAATATTAATTTTTCAATTCACTTAGAGAGGTAAGATTTTGTGTTTCTCATGCAATTTGCAATATAAGTTAGCTCTTCAAGCAGAATTTTGGTTTGATTAGCTCTTCAAGCGCCAGTATTACTTGCATTTCAATATTGTATAATTTTTGTTTCATCCATTAATAAGCTCTTGCAATAATTTAATTTTTCTAAAATTAAAATCATTCCAACAACTTTATTTTTAACGTTAAATGCTAAGTTAACGCTATTATAACATTTTCACATATCTAATTGATGTAAATTATTGTAGTCCTGAAGAAGAAGTTATTAAATCTTAGAAACGTTGACAATCTAAAAAGAATTGATTTTTAATCAGTCCTAAATCCAGCGAAAATTACCCCTTATTGTATTTTAACGAGGACACGAAACCCTACAGTCATAGTACACAATCATACTAAAATTAAATAGTTTCCAGAAACATGATAAACATTTCTTTCTATGTATTTTAATGGCATTGAGGTGTTAAAAATATGAAAGCCATATGCTTAAAGCGCATCATAAGTACCCCTTGTGAATATAAAGTGCAGCTAGCAGACAAAATATGCACTGAGGGTTACTCAGTCATCAGGGATGCCACCACCGGTTAATCTGTGGACAGACTGACAAAGTGCCCAACTCACCTACTAGAGTTTTTATTGCGTTTGCAGCGAACAGCTCGCTTGTTCGTTATCTAATTCCAAATAGCTGGCTGGATGCATTTCAAGTTGACATTTAGCGGAAAACAAATAGGCACACTGTTGTATGCTCTGCCAATTTGCAGTGAGGTCATGTGCAAGTCCTCAACAAACTCATTTAAATATTTGTTTTAGCAAAAAAAAATGCATAAAATTATTTTCACTCTACAAGTATTTTAGGGTTAGGGACATTCCATAAAAAATCAACAAATCGTAGAGGCTATTATTTGATTTGTTTCATATTTGGTGGGATCAGTGCTCTAAGCCGTTGACCGGTAGAAATCGTAAGGTAGCTTGAGTGGGTTCGATTCCCACTACCTCCAATAAAGTGTGGCTAGGCTTTAGAGGAGGTTGTTGGTTGTATGTGTCCGTGCTTATACAGGGTGTCCCATTGATATAGTACACTGATTTAACCACGTATTCCTTGGACAAAATAAAAAAAAAGTTCATATAAATATGTGTCCGATTTTGATCCCTTAGTGAGTTTTAGCCCACTAAAAAAACCCTGAAAAATCAGTTTTTTTTGAAATATATCCGAAACGAATAATTTTGTCAAAAAATTTTATAGGTCCTTTTTGATTTACCTAATTACTAGAAATATTTTCTCACTTGTAAAATTTTGAAAAAAGTGTTCATAGTGGGTATTCTTGGGGGGCTGTAAGTTAAAAAAAAGTCAAAATCGGACATATGTTCATAGGAACTTTTTTTCTTATTTTGGTCCAAGGAATATGTGGTTAACTCAGTGTACTATATCAATGGGACACCCTGTATGTATATTCCCAATTAGGCAGAAAATGTCAGAAACGGGAGCACTACTGTGTGCGTCAATATTTTTAACTTTTTTTTTTTTAATTAAGCAAAAAAAAGTATTTCCCAAATTTCCATATTTATTTTATGTTTTTGACTAAAAATTGATTTTTCGGATTTTAACACTTTGGAAGATCGGAATTTTAAGTTGACAATGGAATAAACACTTCTTTTTATTAAAAAATCAAAAACTGAATATTTGCACTCCTTTCTTACCAGTAAGTACCATAGTAAACTATGGAAAATGGCATGGGTAATTTTTAATTTGATTAGTTACTTTAAAATGTTAATGTACTAATGGGATGCATTGTCATTTAACTTCGTTTCGAAACAGCAATGCTTTTATAATGTTACCGAGTACGTTAAATTTAAACAAGATCGAATCATATTTTGAATTTTTGGAAGATCATAATTAGTAGTAGTTTTTAGTTGACACATATTTTATGAAAAAAAATATGACCCGCATATTTGTTCTTCTTCTATACCAAGCAGCTAAGAATGACCAATATGGCACCAGAAAAAATTATGTCCTAGTAAGTAAATTTTTTTTATATTTTAGCATGTTAATGGTAATAGAGATTCAAAAAAAGTCAAAGCACACTATAGCTGATGTGTTGTGATCGGTTAAATGATCTTTAGGCACAAAAATATGGGTGATCTTTTATGCCTCCCCCTCTATCCACGCCTCGTCTGTATTGTTAACTACTTGTTAAAAGTAAAGTAAAAAACCCTATAAAATTTTGGCCAGAAAACTAATATTCTCCTAATAAAAAAACTAGTTTTATAAGGAAACAATTTTAAAACAATCAAATTAAAATAACAGTAACTCAATTTGAACTAAATTGCTTTACTTTTATATAAAATACTTACATAAAAAAAATAAAACAACTTTGTTCAAGATACCTCTAAGTCAGTAGAGTAATCTTATTTTGAAATATTACTTTAATTTTCTTTTCTACTTTCGTTCTTTATATTCTTAACGTTTTCTGATGTCACTTACTCTCGGTTATATTGTTTTTATTTTATATTTTTATTAAGTTAAAAACTAAGTAAGAGTATCCGTAAAATGTTTATCTATACACATTAATTATTTTACTTATAAAGCTGGAAAAAGCCTAAAAAATATAAAATAAAGTACTTATTTTTAAAAATATAAAATTGTTTCTTTTAAGTTCAAAGGTTATAAGGTCTTCTCCGGCTCTTTTACATTACGTTTTACTTAAATTGTTTAACTTTTTCCAGAATAATTAAATTTATTTTACTTATGTTTAAATTAAAGCTTTCGCTTTTTTGCGGGGTAAAATTAAGAATTTTTTCAGAGAAAATTGCTATTTTTGTCTCGTTGGCGGAATCTACAATGGGCAATTAAGAGGCTTAAGTACATCAACCTTGAGTTGACCTCTACTTAAATCCATGATAATTTGGTAATCGGAGTAGCCCAAAACTGTAGTTTGTAACCCAAAAAAATAGTAGACTACTAGTGATCAAAAGGTACCTAACAGGAAAAGTATTCGGTGATAAAGCTGTATAAACTACATAATATAAGTACATTATGGTTGCTCATTGCTACATTTTAATTTAACAATTAATAAACTTCTAACTCAAACGGTCCAATGCAAAGCTACTTTACATTTTGTCCTGCAGATAAGTGATCGTGAACCCACTATCGCGGAATTAAACAAAAGTTCAAGTTGTAATTTTAATAAAATTTTGCGGAAAATGTTTTACCAAAACGTTAAACAATTTAAGTAACGTGACGCTAACTCATGAGAAAACTTCAAAGTTCATAAAGGTAAAGAACAAATAGACCCTTTCACTGATTAGGTTGAATATTAGACGACATTCAGTTCAAAATTCCAAACATACCCTCTCTAATCAAATAGTCTGGTCCAAAGACTTCGGTCAAAGATTAATTCAATGAAGGTAGAAAGACATACCTTTGGAGTAAGTCAAGAATGAAGTCTTGAAAGGCAGCTTCTACGGGCGATTGAGACTTAACATGGAATTTTTATATCAATTCAGGATGGCGAATTTCGTTTTTGCAAGCTTTCTGCGTTCGACCCCAGCTGTTGGATGTAGGAAGCTAACTCAAAGACAAACTTTGAGTCAGCTTTTATAAACGGAAAGGATATTTTCCTTATCCTTTTTAGGTTTGTAAGGTTACTGATGATGTGCGTTTAAATGTTTTTTTTTTTAATTATAAGGATCAAGCGAATTTCGAGTAAAAAGCGGTATTTGGCCAATTTGTGTATTCAAAGTATGAAACCAAACAGTTTCAAAAATTGTTTGTTTCCATTCTTAGTCCAAAATAAGTAACCACTATAACAACAGAGGATAAACGAGTAATAACTTCAATTGCTAATTGCACAAGATAAAAATGGTGATAAGTATCATAGACAAAAATTTACCTAATGCCCTGTTTATAAACATTCATCTAAGAAATTTAAGGTAAGACTCACTTAAAGTAAGAAATTTACGGCTCCTTATTGGTCTACTTGAATTTGACTTTTAAGTTTGTCATTATGTCAAATCCAAATGGGCCGATTACTTGCCCTAATTTCTTACTTAAAGATGATTCTTACTTTAAATGAATCTTAGATAAAAGTTCATGAACTGAGCATAATTCAGTAAAGTAATAAAAAAATAAAAACTTGAATTTGACTAAAATTATTTGGGCACCACCGCTACAAAGTTATTTCCTAAGGCAAATCATATTTTAACCTCACAAACCTATCATTTTTCATCCTGCCTAGCTGCTGCAGTAAAATAATATGTAAAAAATATAACTGTGCATGCGGATTTGACTACACATCTTCTTTTTATTTTTATTTGACGTATATTGGGCAGTTTTAATAAATTTAAACCCATAAATTGAGACAAAAATGTTCAAAGTTTAAAATAAAAATTTCACCAAGTACCCATTCCAATCTTATTTTGTAAAAAGAGCATCATTTATATTTTATTGACACATCAGTTGGAATCAACTGAGTAAAACCTCGGGTAAAACTTTTAGTGTAAATTTGCTCAAGAATAAAATTTAATTTTAAAATACAACTCAAAGATTAATTTCAAACATTTATAATTTATTTTTACATTTAAATATTGATTTAAAAACTTTGAAAATGTAAATCCAAACAAACAATAAATTCAGCATGACAGAAAACTTTTGTAATTATTTTTTTCCAGTTATTAGTTTAACCACAATCCTAGAGATATTAATGTTTTAATGTTTCATCCGGTTATGAAAAATGACGCCAGTTAAAATTAAAATGTTGATTTTCCCCAAAAGAGCGCAGCTAAAATATTTTAATTTAGTAGACTTTAATATTTATACCGCTATGACTGACTCAGGGATTTTTATTTTTATACGCGCTTTAGTAATTTATTGTTACGCATTTAACATGCCAACATGGTTTATACTTGGACTTAATTACTTACAAAACCACTAAAGGCATCAGAAGTATTCGCATTTTTACACATTATTTGTAACGTTGGCATGATGTTATTTCTAGAATTTTATACAGAGTGTCCCAAAAATGACACATAAACGCGCTGGTAAGTTGTTGGGGCATGTTTAGGGAGCCCCAGCAAATTGTTAGAAAAAATCTCATATACCCTATATCTTGAAGATATAATAGCAATATTCTGGGAATGCCCCAAGAGCGTACCATCGCGTGTATGTGTCATTTTTTGGACACATAACTGTATGTACAGTTAAATTCACATAAAAGTGGTACACTGTCAAAGTTGTGTCAAATTTGTTTAATATAATTTGGCCTTAATTTTGCCATAATTTTATTATATTCCCGATGGTTGTTTCGTTGATTTGCCATTTTTTATGAATACTGTAAATAAATAACCAGAAATTAATGCTAAATTCAATAAAACACATTTGACACTTTTTGACAGTGTACCACTTTTATGTGAATTTAACTGTAATTAATAACAAAAACTTTGGTAGGTACCTGCATTGGCATGCATAAGTGCTATAAACAGAGACCGGAACCAGAGAGACCCTTATTCAAATAGCAAGACTCAAAAATAAAAAAGATTGGTCGTGGTTCGGATTTCACGTTAAGCATTAGGACTACCTGGTTTTGTATTCCAAAAAATTGGTCCTTTGAAGTTTGAACCTCAAAGTATCTTATGAAGGAGCCTTGCTATTGAACACATCAGGGTAACAATTTTGACTATAAATGCAATTTAAAAAAAATTACATGCACTTCATTTATTTGTTGCCTAAAGGGCTTTTTTAGGCAATTTCTAATAAAGATAAAAATAAGCGCTTGCAACTTCTTTTTGGTAAAACAGGTGCTTTTGGCAAAATTATACCTATTTTATACCAACAAAAACATTGTTTAAGACAACATAAGAATACGAAATAGAACGTCCCTCTTGTATTTCTTAGATAAATGCATAATTTAATGTGTACGTACCTAGGTAACAATATTATTAAAGCACTGAAAATTATGTAGTTTTTAAACTAGACAGGTATATTATTACCTGCAAAAATAACAAAAAATAAAATCTTGCTCCTGATATTGTCCGAGTTATTGTCCTATACTTTAAGAGCAAAAATATATCGATTTTCCGACGTTTTGCATAAAGTAATATATAATTAAACGCAAATTTATAAAATTTTTAAAAGAATAAAGAGATGATTAAATGGAGCCAGTAGAGAGTATTAAAATATTATTTAAATGTAGCACATTTTCATTGCACAAAAAAGACTAATGAGTTTTTTTAATGGAACACAATTTTTACACATAAGAAAACCCTAGAGATAAGTTATATACATGACATCTTCTTACATTCTGATTAGTATCTAAGATTCTTAAGGGCGATTTATACCACGTAACTTTTACTTTACTTCGGCGTAACTTCACTTCCACTTAACTTTACAAATTTGCCTAATTTACAGATTGCAAAGTTACGTGAAATTGGGATCAGTAAAGCGCATGCGTCTGAACTCGCGACTTCTGACAATTTATACCTGGGCTGTAATAACGGAATATCGCTTTGTAAAACCTACATAAGAAGACCTAACAGGTATCGTATACGAAGCGATATTCCGGAATCACTACCCTTGACAATAAGGGCGAATATCTCATTTTTGCAAATTTTGCGCATGATGGCCAAGCTCGGGTCTCGAGTTAGTACGACTTTATACGACTTTAAGCTAAATGAATCAGAAAAGTAGCACTAAAGTGAACTATAAATTTGCCAATACATTCCCATGTATTTTATTTAATTTTCGATTAAGTTACGCCGAAGTAAAGCGGAAGTAAAGTGAAAGTTACGTGGTATAAATCGGCCTTTAAGCTTATCCGGCGCATTCGCCATTTTACATTTATAATAAAACTATAACGATAAAGATAAACATAGAGCAAAGAACCTAAATTTTAGCCTAGAATAACACTTGAATTACTAAATGTTTAATTAGGTTAGAAAAAACCATAAACTTTGACCATTTAACTAAAATGAATTGTTAAGTGAACTGAAAGAAGTTATTAACCAATTTATAAACCCATTATAAATCCCCCAGAATCCACATTTCTTTAAGGAATTATTTAAGAATTATGTAGGAAAGTTAAATTTGGTGTTGTGAAATAGTGTACCTATACTTTTTCCCGTCGTAAAATGTTAAATAGTTTAAATAAATAAATAATAAAATACCTTACGTAAATCATTTATAAGTTGCCTTTTTTGGATTATGTGGGTAATTAATACAAATATATGCAAGTTTAAATTTTGTTTGTATTCGTGTATACTATGAGTTTAATCCAATTCTAATATAATTTCTTGCTGGTTCTACCAAGGTAATTCCCGGTTTAATCTAAACGTCAACAATCAGTCTCAAGTTGTATCAAAATGTTGCACCTATCCAAGAAAGTACTCATTAAATAATGATTATTTCTTATTTCCCTGCGTGGAGAACGCCGATAAGAAAACTTTACTGTTACTGCTTATTTTAAACTCCTTTACACGCCACTTGCCTTCATCTAGCAAACCATTAATTTTATAATAATTTTCTTAGTATTACCACATTTATAAATTTAGTAAGTTTATTATATTAATTTCACATCAATTACCTGAATTAAGGTAACTAATTAAGACAGAATAGAAATTTTTGTGGCAGGGTATCTGACGAAATAATACTGATTAAATTCATAATTGACCTTTAGGCATGACTCTTTTTTACATAATTTATCTGTTAACATCTTAAATAACCCTTTTCAAGAAGATCTTTCTTTTAGAATTGTTGTTCTTTAATTTTTCTGTCTTTTAAAGTCAAATTGTTGCAGCTTGGTCTACAAGCAGAATAAATAGTTATAAAATATTTAATTTAGGGACATTAATGCAGTGTTCTCTTAGTAATTGCCATTTTGTTTGGATGTTTTAACAACAATGTTGTAATTTTCCATTCTGGTATGATGCGTACCCAATGAAATGTGGTTTGCGCCGCAGATGCCTATAATGAAGGTAACTCATGCGTGAGGATTATTCAAAATTCCTCTAATATGTCGCATGCGGCAACAATTTAACACAACACATAACCGCAAAGCGAATATGCACAGAGACCGCAAATACTTAATAATTTTAACATTTTAATTTAAAAAGAAATTACATTTTTTTTTTAAACTGTGAATTTAAAATCACTCCTTCACCTAAAACCATCAAGGATATTAACTCTTAGACAAAAAAAAAATATACAATGTGAGTCCACTTAAAAGTAGTCAAAATAAATTACTGTATCACACAGTATCCTTGAGAGACTGATACGACTTTTAAAAAACGCAGACAGTTTAAAAACAGTTTAGGACTGAAATACAACAAACAATGCTAATAAAACAACAATCTTTTAATAAACTATATTCTTTTTTTCTCTACTAGGAGCAAAGAGTGTCATTATTGACTTTTTAAGAACCCTTCAAAATCATTTTTTACTACCTAGGTTAACAATTTTTTTTTTTCACTACTACCTATAGAAAAGTCAATTTTTGACCGATCTTCTACCAGAGAAATCACATTTCTCTCCCTTGGTCAATAATAATTTCCATGTCTATGTACACTGTACAATAATGAAATGTCAAAACATATTTCAAGGTTTTATCATAAATAGAACGGTACTTACAGCAGTTTTTGTGAGTTTTTTACGAAGATTTTTTTATTTTGAAAACATAACTACTTTAAAATACTTCAAATCATTTTATTGCACAAATATTTTAACGAAAAAAAAAATTGTACAGTTCTGTTGTAAACATGTCGCACTTTTTTCTGTAGCTGTGTCAGTGTTCTATAATTATCATTATATTTACAAATTCCTTATCAGTGACCATCATATTATTTAAATCATTTACGCCATTTACGTGCAAATTATGAGTTATATTGGAAAAAACACCCATTTGAAGAACTTTTTATTGTTTTGATTGATGTAACGTCATTGTCATTTCCATGAAAACTTCGATTAATTTTTTGTAAAAATTATATACAGGGTTTTGATAAAAATTGAACATATTTTTAAATTAACATTTTTCAAGAAAATGCTAGTAGTGAAAAAAATAGTATATAAACCACGGTAGAAAAGGTCATTATTGACTACGCGCAATTGTGTCCCTTGCCGCTGCGCGGCTCGGGACACAATCTTTGCGCTAGGTCAATAATGACCCTCTTCTCTACCTTGGTTAATAATGTACTATTTGTCCCATGTCAAAACATATGTCAAGTTTTTTTCATAAATAGATCGGTACTTACAGCAGCTTTTGTGAGTTTTTTACGAAGATTTTTTTATTTTGAAAACATAACTACTTTAAAATACTTGAAAACATTTTATTGCACAAATATTTTAACGAAAAAAAAATTTTACAGTTATAAACATTTCGCACTTTTTTCTGTAGCTGTGTCAGTGTTCTATCATTATTACTATTTTTGCAAATTCCTTATCAGTGACCATCATATTATTTAAACCATTTACGCCATTTACGTGCAAATTATGAGTTATTTTGAAAAAAACACCCATTTGAAGAACTTTTTATTGTTTTGATTGATGTAACGTCATTGTCATTTCCATGGAAATTTCGATTAATTTTTTGTAAAAATCATATACAGGGTTTTAATAAAAATTGAACATATTTTTAAATTAACATTTTTCAAGAAAATGCTAGTAGTGAAAAAAATAATATATCATCCACGGTAGAGAAGGTCATTATTGACCTCGCGCAATTGTAATACAATCTTTGCGCTAGGTCAATAATGAACCTCTTCTCTACCTAGGATGATAATATACTATTGTTTAAAAAAATAATTTAACCATGTTTTACATGTTATAGTGGTAAAATATGACATGCATAATAAACCTGAAAAAATAGAGCTAATCTTGATCAAATTAACTAATGGCTAACAACTTTTACGACTATTAGACAGCTGACAGATTATGCTGAAACATCTGTTTCGTTAGTAGCAAAATAAACCATTTAAGTATTCATGAAGAGACGTCAGATCAAATTTGCTAATACAAACAAGTTTCTACATCAATAACATGCAAGCTTATTTTCATAAAAGAAGGTACAAACTTGGAATGAAATTTAGGTCAAAATGGAAAAATGCAGGCTGTCCAAAAATTGGCGCAAAAACGCTACGTTGTTGAAACACTAAAAAACGTTAAAAAAAGAAAAATGCGAATAATGTTGTTGTAAAAATACATCTTTTAAAAATGCAATTTGACCATTAAAAAAAAACAAATAGTGTAGTAACTAAATAGTTAAGATAGTACAGTATTTTTAGCTAAATGAATATTGTAACAATTTTTTTCCACGTTTAATAAGTTCTAAAACATTGTTTACGAAAATTTAGAATCGTTAAATTTCTTTCGTAAAAAATTTTTATTTCTTTCAATATTAAATAAGATAAGGGTATGTGGGAAATAAAAATTAAAACACATTTTTAATCGACTAAGGTTTTTTTTCTTCCTTATGTTTCTCATTCAGTATTTTGGAGGATTCATCTCCAGACAAAATCTTAGTATTATTTTTATCAATTATCCCACCGACTTGATCTCCAATGGTTTCAAAAGCAGTGTCTGATAAATTAAGTTGATTTTTCGGATCTAAAACCTTAACTGGGTACTCAATGACTTTTAGACCTCCTGGAGGAACGGTATCCTTTATTATTGTGCCTGGATGGATTTTGGCCTTGCCATGACCTATTCCAAGTTCTGGAAGAACAGGGTGCGATTCATTGACAGCACCGTCCTAAAAAAATGATTGCATTGTAGGCATCCAACTTTGTAGCAAAGAATATCACACAAATGAAACAATGGTACAAATATAAATGGACGCAGCGCAGTGTAATCATACCTACATATTTGGGCCAGTTTTAAAGTTGATAATTTTAAATTAAATATTGCTCTGGACTTGACTAATTAATGGAATTTTATAAAATTGATATTTACCACACATCTCTGTCGAACAGAATTCATAGTTTGTAAATAAACATCCCGCATAAGATTTTCAGGGAGATCCACACTATGTCTGCGTTCTTTACACGTTGTGTGTGAATTACAAAGTTCCCTTACTGCTGGTTTTGGACCGTCGCACTCGTGATCTTCCACTAAAATATCTTCTGCGCCAACTCTCTGGGATTCCCTAACGCACTCCACTTCACGCATGCGAACTCCTGATTTATATCTACAAGCATAGCACTTGCTCCATTTCCCTACTCGCCACCTTAGAAAAGATAACATTTAAAGCAAACGGCTGATTCCAATTTATTATAAGACCAAGCACATAAAATTTCATATTTATTAGAAGTACTTTTAAAATACATTACAATCATTTAAGCCCAATTTTGATTAATAACTTACTTTATTTTGCAGGCTTGCTCTTTGCACTTTTTGGTCGAGCCCTGAGGTTTATCAATGCCTTCACAAAAGGAGCCACTGACTTTACCAGCTTTTTCTTCCACGCATGACAGTTCTGCTTCCTGAAAACCTCCACCGCATTTCACAGAACACTCAGAGTATTCTAGTATTTCCCAGTGGTATTTCGGGTGGTAATCAGATTCAGGTGACGGTTCTGAGTAACGGTACTTGTACCCAACATTATCTTCGTTGTAGAATACAACCTAAAAATTAAACACCTATGAATCAATCAAACATTTATCGATTTTATTGCCTCAACCAGTCGAAATTTTGTTAGTCTATGCAAAACAGTTCTACCCATTTTTTAAGCTCATTTAAACCTTATGTTAATCTACGGAGTTCTACCAATCAATTTAATTTATAGAAGAGCGAACACAATTTTTCAATTATTTTTAAATGTTGAAGCGATTTGGCTGTTAGTTTTTGTTATTTTAACTAAAAATCTATTAAAACATTTTGGCATTTAACTTTTATACTTTTAAATGTAAAAATGGTGCATTATAACTCCGACAACTTTATAAAACTTTAAAAAATTTACATTATAATTTGTTATGTACAGGTAGGCACTCAAATTGGTTGGTAATTTTAAATTTTTTAAATATTTTACGAGTTATCTTAAAATTCTTGCAAAAGACATATCTTTTTGTCAGCGCTGATTTAATTTAGTCATTCTTCTGCTGTATCATATTTTTTTGCACGATTAATTAAATTAAATTAAACTTCAAATGTATCCTTTAAATTTTTAAAAGATTGTAACGTGGTATTTAGTATTTGTAATGTTTTCATCCTATCAACTAAGATTTTTTTTAATTAATCAAAAAATAAATGTTAAGAACTATGAAGAGCCTAAATATTTAACACCATTATCTTGAATATACAATTTCTGCGTAAACCTGGTTGATGTGAGGTTAGACATTTACGCCTTTTAGCTACACATCTATGTACTTTAGTCTATGCAAATTTTAAACGCGGGTATGTTAAACCTGCGCTGTGGTGAATATATTTGGGTAGGGTATCTACCCACCTGAAAATCTACATTGTAGTATAGCGGATAAAGCACCAATGTGAGAATCAAACCTATAGTTCTTATTTTTTATGAATAAGGCACTGCTTTTAAATAGATAATTAGTTTATACAGCCTCTCCACCTTGACTTCTTTAAGTTAGGTTAAGATTATTTGACAGTAGTAGTATTTATTTTTTTAATGGATGATGCAAATTTCTTTGAATCTTTTGTTTCGGGACTATTTAAAAAGGTTCCCACTAAATATCTATTATTACGAGTTATTACTATATATTCAGCATCCGTTAATAGTGTGTTGGTCGGAAACTGCACTTTTAGGCAAATTACCCTTACCACTGCCTCTGTACAATAGATTTTTCAGGCAACATTTGTCACAGAATTGAGAATTGTATAATACTCAGCCTTAACGCTTAGCAGAGATTTACTGTCAAGGGAAATAAAAAGGAACACTTTATAGTAAGGAAGATTTACATGAAGGTGGTGTGGTTTGTGGATTATCACTGCGTGGGGTGCTAAATCCGGCAATTAGAATGAATCTACGGGCGGCTCAGCCAAGCCTATTTAAGAAGAGAGGTAAGAAGGAGCCCTCGGAAAATCATGCTGCAAAACACTTTCATTACCATATTGGTATTTTCAGAGGTATTTAGTAGCATTTGCTTTTATTTATAGTAAGTGAAAGGGCTAAGGGCTTACATCAAGAGTCGCAAGGTCTTAGTCTTGAGTAAGTATAATTTAACAGTATATATTGCGTGACACTTTTGGTGATTTTTTTAAATTTTGGGCAACTATATAGCTGAACAAATAAAAACGGCGACTATAATATTTGGACAATGACTACGGCCTATAACTAATAATACGAGCACTACCGCAAGCAATACCCTTAAAATGCCATTTAAATATAAAGAATGTTATTTAAAAAATTAAATTATGGTGTAAAACATACAAATAAAACTAAATCCTCTGTAAGTGGCCCATGAATAACCAGATGTTCTTTATCTGGTTCTGGATGACTGTAATATCCTTCACTTCCTCCAAAATTGTAATTTCCATCTGGTAGTTCACTGCTGCAAAAGTATAAAAGTTGTCAATAAGAATTAAAATAATATTTTGGTCCATTTTGTTGCATTATAAAGTTATAATCCTGAGTTTGCAACTTTTTTATAAAATATTAGATAGGTAGTCTTTTTGTAAAGAAAACAATGTAAAATGACATAGTTAAAGATTTAAACGTACTAATATGTTTTTTATAAGATAGCTAATATTTTATAACTGCAATCCTTCCATTAGAAGATATAAATCGAAGGCAATTTTTCATATTGGGCCATTTAGTATAAAGTCATAAAGCAAAGAGTCTGGAAGCCACCATAATATTTTCATAAAACTACCCAACTTTTAGGTTTTCTACCCCTCATGCACTAAATCAATTTACTAAGTAGGTGTATAAAATTTATGGACCAACTATATTTTATGACTGTGGACCATATTTTAAAGATTAATAAAAATCTTATTTTACGTGTCTATAAGTGCGATGCCTGGAATTATTATTCTGCAACAATGAGGACACTGCGCATATTAGAATTGTTAATATTTTTTTTTAAGTACTTCAAGAATGCCCTAGTTACACAGAGTCTCAACAGATAAAACACGTTCTTTGAATCAAGCTTAAGGGTCACCTAAGTAAAATTTATTTTATTGCCCAAAATAACAGTTGAAGCTTACAAGTCTAACTTTGGAGAGTTAATCAATTTCAACCATCTATTAATTTTACTTACTATTCACCATTTAGATAAAACTTCTTTTCTGATTTGTCACTTATAGCAATTGTATTTGGAGATGGTGCAAATTCTTCCACCAAGATACTTCGACATCCTTCAGGAAATGTAACCACTTTGTGGTAATCTAAAAATTTGTAAAATATTTATTTTCTTAGAAACAAATAAAAATAATAATTTAAAAAAAAAAATGCTCAAGACTTACTATGGCCAACTTCTCTAAAAATATTTTCTATAAATTTACACTGGGTTCCATCTCCATTACAAACTCCGCAAGCGTCCTCTACTGCATTAGAATTTACTACATAGTCGCAACCAATTTTCTAGAATAAATTAAGTCATGTTTTTTTGTTCTCTTTGTGATAACTAAAATTAATATATTTTTTAAAATTGTTACAATAAATTACAATTAACAAAGTATACACATTTTAGTGTTTCATATCTTTTTTATAGGTTTTTTTACGGCCAAAACAATTAAAAACCTTTAAAAAAAGTTGTGAAATTAAAAGTTGATGCCGTTGATGTATTTTATCTAACCCAAGGTTTCATTATACAGGGTGACCAAAAATTATGCATAAATGCGATGGTACGCTTTTGGGGCATTCTAAGGGATCCCTAGAAAATTGTCAAATAAAATCCATCTGTTATATTTATCGAGAAAAATGCGAACAAAGTTGCATAAATTGGGCAACACAGTCTAGAAAAATACATCTAAAAATCCCATCTATGAGTCTCGATCATACACTTTTACATTAGATTTTATTGACGTTGTCAGCTTCATTTCATAAAAATTTTGTAAAATTAAATTGATAATAAAAAGTAAACCATTTTTTTTAATAATATATGCTGTTATATTCAAAATATATGCGTTAAAATTTCGCAATTTATGGCAACATATCTCCGAGGGTATATGAGATTGATTTTTTTCAACAATTTTCTGTCCCAATTATTTTTATTTGAATATTTTAACATTGACGTTACGTCCATGTCATGTTTAAGGACAAGTTTACTACTTTACTAAAAACTTACTTTGCTATGGACCAAAAATGCTGGACAGTGATTATACCTATCTATCTAGTGTCTTAGTATAAGTACTGGGGTCAGATTTTCCAACTCATGTGCTCATACCAAAGCTAAATGAAGGCATTAACCTGACTTTCAAAACTATATTATTAGTAGTTTTAAAGGTACTATAACTAGTAATATAATAAAGTTAAGATGTTTATAATATTTTAAGTAAAAGCGGGTTTAATGACATAAGTAGAGGTATCAAACTTTTTAACGATAATTTATCATAAAAACGGATTGTGTAAAATCAAGTTATTGGGGTACTTACTACACAACTTCCACTAATGCACATATTCTTTGTACCAGCTTTACAAGGAGTTCCGTCCTTAACACGAGGTTGCAACTTAACATACACGTGAGCCTCGTTTATGCAATAAAGTTGACATGGGGAGTCTACAATTAATTTCAAGATTAAAGCCCTGTTTAAGTTATATTTTAAGAAAAACAAAACTTCTTTAATCTTTTGAGTTAAGATGACAGGTAAAGGTTTGGGAAAAATACACAATCGGTTCCCCAAAAGGTATCTAAAACCATTTATAACGGTTTTTCTATTAATTTAATTTAATAATTGATGAACAAAAAAATAATGCTTACTTTCTACAAAGAAGCTTTTCCACTTGTGCATTTTTCCATCATGGGGTTTATTATCTTCTTCTGCACACTGAACTTCTCGATATGGTGTTGATCCTTTTGGACAAGGCTGCAAACTCAAAAATAATGATTGGTCAGTGTCCTGCTTAAGTTTGAATCCCACTGTTGTTTAGTTAAGTGGTCCATAATTATATGCGTTTTAATTTTTAAGCGACAACAACAAAAGAAAACTTAAACTGTGGTTACCCATCCAAGTAAACCGTGACCATATTATTTAAAGTCAGTACCCTACCTGAGTGTTACAAATGGTAATTTTTCTTCTATCTCCAAGACAATATCGGCCCTTATTTGCTGGAGCTGGGTTATTACAATCTCGTTCCGAAATTGAAACTCCTCCTCCGCAAGTTCTTGAACAAGCAGAAGGAGATTTCCATTCTCCCCAACCACCGTTGATTGCCATGGGACGATTTCCCGAATCCACGCACTGTTTTCTATAGCACCACTATTTAAAAAAAATCGTTAAAAGTATCATTAAAGTTTTTGGTTTAGCAACAGTAGTAACGAAGGTCTACGACTATAGGTAAACGTAAAATTTTTAAATAACAAAACTTATTTATTTTGGTGCCTAAACCAAACCTTATTTTCACCACATTTGGTACCATCAGCCATGGGTTCCCCATTTGAATGAACCATATTTGTGCTAGCTTCTAAGCACAACATATTATCGCAGAATTTTTCAGGGTCTTCAATGTAATGATTCGATTCAGGAAATATAATTTGACATTGTGCGTCGGCATCGTATACCACTCCAGGAAGAGGGCGTCCTTCGCTATAAAGCGATATTTGCGGCTCGTCGTTTAGACATTCTCCAAGATCATTGCTAAAAAAACGTATACGGTTAAATTGCGTTTGTGAAAAGTACGTAACCATAAGGGTAGGTATAGCTTTTTTCTAAAACTGATGTTGCTTAGAACGTGGTCCTTTATTCTGATTAAATTGGAATATTTGGCAAAATCTTGATTAGACTTGTATGATTAGACTTGTACATTAACTACCAAATTTTAAATTTGTCCCATATTTTCATGTTTAAATTTTCAAATATAATGAACATAAAGGAGCTGAAAAGCTTTCCCGACAAAGAAAATGATACTAACTACAAAGTACGAGTCATTATGCATAGAAAGTTTGTCCAACTCGAATTGATTCTTGTCTCTTCTCTTGTATCATTATATTTTATTTTAGAATCAGAAGGTAAGTAGCGAACCAATGTGATGATTAAAATTTCATAATGACGTCCTCAGCGCACGACATCTGGATATAAACTCAAGTTTAAGTAGAGTGAAAGAAAAAGACATTAAAGTAAGTCTTTTAACTAGGCAACCTCTTAAATCCTGCTGTATTATTTGCTGCAAGCTTCTATAATTCTGCAGGCACGCTGTTTACGTGTTTAGTTATGGCGAGTGGCAAAACGGTATGTACCCACTTAAATTTACACTTAATGTACATCTATTTTAAATTGTTTTAATTTTTGCCTTTAAAGTCTAAAAAACAATTACATACAATTTTCACAAATTATTTAAGGTTAACTCCTTAGCCTAATTATATATAAGTAAAATTACACGTCATTACTCTCATACAAAATAAACAAGATGTGTCCTTTAATGTATAATTAGTATTTTTATAAGCTTTTAATGCAAAAACTTGTTAAAGAGACATTACGTTTGGGTCAAAAGATAAGCATAGGGTTGTTCCAACATATAGTTAAGATTACTAGCTTAACATTTTGGACAGCGCAAAACTAGGTTGATAAAATGAAAACCCTAAATGCTGTAATTATGATTATCATACTTAATACTTGGTTTGTAAACACTGACTTTAATACAGTTGGGAGGCTTATATCGCATTTATAGCTATTAACATAAACAGGATGGTAGGATACCAAAATCACCGAATTCAACCATTTAATACTGCAAGAAAATAATTATCTACATATGTTTCAAAAAAGCATCCGCTTTTTACATAATTTCCAGATTTAATGTATGTAACCTATGTACCTACAATGGTAATTTCTATTTCTGATGTAAATTAAGGTTTTTTAATCTTTAGTTGGTATAAGCTCAGTATATTTTTCTATCTTTAACTTTTGCTAAATATAGAGGTAATACTAATTTATATTGTACTGTTTAAAACTCATTGTAACTAGCTGAGTCGAGGCCGGTGGATCCGACTCTTGAGTTCATTTCTTACGTTACATTCATTTTTTTGTTAGAATCAAAGCGTTTCCTGAAGATAGTCCAGAAGATCCAAAACATAAACACAAACCTTTTATGTTTTTGAAGACATGTCCAAAATTTACATTGCATTTACCAGGAAATAATTTTTGATTAATAAAAATTGTATTGAACTTTTAAACGATATGACCTTGACATGCCCTCGAACTCCTGTCTTTTGGTTATCCATCCTCAAAGTTTGAAACCTTTAACTATTGTGATCTTTGAGATAACCGAAGTCAAACTATAAATCGCTTCCTGAAGATGGCCTACTAAGTCCGAAACATAAGAACAACCTTTTATGTTTCCAAAACCATGTCCAACATTTACCTTACATTTACCTTAACATAGCTTTTTAATAATTAAAATGCTATTGACCTTTTAAACAATATAACCTTGACATGACCTTGAACTCTTGTCTTTTGGTTATCCATCCTCCAAGTTTAAGACCTTTAACTATTGTGGTGTATGAGATAATTAAAGTCAAACTATAAATCGTTCCTTGAAGATGGCTTACTAAGTCCGAAACACGAGAACAACCTTTTGTGTTTTCAAAAGCATGTCCAACATTTACCTTGCATTTACCTTAACATAGGTTTTTAATAATAAAAATGCTATTGACCATTCAATCAATATGACCTTGACATGACCTTGAACTCTTGTCTTTTGGTTATCCATCCTCCAAGTTTGAAACCTCTAACTATTAAGGTGTATGAGATAATTGAAGTCAAACTATAAATCGTTTCCTGAAGATGGCTTACCAAGTCCGAAACACAAGAGCAACTTCTTGTGTTTTCAAAAATATGTCCAACATTTACCTTACATTTCTCTCAACAAAGCTTTTTAATAATAAAAATGCTATCGACCTTTCAATCAATATGACCTTTACATGACCTTGAACTCTTATCTTTTGGTTATCCATCCTCCAAGTTTGAGACCTTTAACTATTATGGTGTATGAGATAATTAAAGTTAAACAATAAATAATTCCCTGAAGATGGCTTACTAAGTCCGAAACACAAGAACAAGCTTTTGTGTTTTCAAAAACATGTCCAACATTTACCTTGCATTTACCTTAACATACATTTTTAATAATAAAAATGCTATCGACCTTCAAAAAGATATGACCTTGATATGACCTTGAACCCCTGTCTCTCGTGTATCCATCCTCCAAGTTTGAGTCCTCTAACTATTGTAGTATTGGAGCTATGTCAATGCAAACATTGACATTTGAAAACGTCATAGCTCTTTTCCTAGACATAGAATTTTTTTTAAAAAATTTTAACACAAAGGGCTCTCCGAAAGAATATGTTTAAGCAAAAAAAAATCACAATATTTTGGGCTAGATTTTTTTTTGCATGCAATATCTACTAACCTTGACCAGTGGTCAGTATGACCTTGTGGTCATCTTGACCACAAGACTTTGGTATTTACTTATGCCAAGTTTGAACCTTCTACCTAGTACCATAATTGAGTAAATTACAGTTAAAGAAATTTTTTGCTCCGTACATCCATACATCCATCCATCCATCCATCCATCCATCCATCCATCCATCCATCCATCCATCCATCCATCCATCCATCCATCCATCCATCCATCCATCCATCCATCCATCCTAACATACACCAAAGTGATATTTTTTAATAACAACCCAGTGGATGGTCCGATCGATATGATTTTAGTATCAAAAGATCGGTAATTTTTTGTAGCATCTTTCCAACACCCTTAACATTTACGTATCTTGCTTCGTTTAGGCACAGTTTCAAAAAAACATCGATTTTCAGAAATTGCAATTACAATAGTACATTTCCTTTAGAGAAATGAACTAAAATTACAGAAAAAAAAGAAACTAACTCAAATAAAGCTGTTATAAATGCTCTGCTACAAGTAGACCACCGAGTTGTAAAAAGATGAACAAACGGTGCCATCACAAAGTATGAACCATCAGTGTCAGTCGCCACACAGGAGGACTCTCCTTCTGCATCATGAGAACAACCCATTCTGTAAAATAAAAAAATATAAATTCAGTTTAACTGAAAATATACAAAGGTAGAATAAATTTGCGAAATCCAAATCATAAAGCGAATAGCAAAAAAATTTAAATAATTGCATTTGGAAATTCAAAGATACAATAATAATTGCCTCAAAATTGTAGTAATAGCTTTATATTGGGTGGTATGCATAAAGTTGAAGTACTTACTTAATGCTTCAAAATTAAGAATGTGCTACGTAGTATTTTCTTCAAATTAAAGTATATGCTTACTTCCGAAAGTACTTACTTTACTTCCGGAAGTACCTTCTTACTTTCTAAATATGATACTTCACATTGAAGTATCTTCTTCTATGGCGAGGTATATACTATCGCAACTAAAAGTATGTACTTATAGGATGATATTTTATACATGCTTAGGGTAAACTTTTTATCTCACCTCTGCCGTTCGGTTATCTACCATGGCCCCACGGGTGCATTTGACAATTTTTTCAACATTATATTTAAGATTAGCAACCTCGAAAACCCCCGAGTAAAAAGTTTTATACCATTTTAGTGCAAATTTTCATAACTTTGCTAAGGTCAGGTGATACCTGGAGCTCCATGACCCCCCAAGAGCATTTAGTAATTTTTTTAACATTATATTTGTGATAAACTACCCCAAAAACCCCCTATTGATAAGTTAAGTTTGGTTCCATTTCTAAGCAAATATTCATAAATTCGCGAAGGTCAGGTCGGCCAGGCCGCCATGACACGTCGGGTGCATCAAGGAATTTTTAAGCACCATATTTGGGATCAGCGGTTCCTAAAAACCAAGTGTGGCAAAATTCAATTGATTTCAGTCATTATTATTTAGAAAAAAAATATAATTTAAAGGTGCAACAAAAAAATGCAATTTTGACTTGCACAAATGCAATAAAATGTTTCCCCCCAACCAAAAGTGGTCACAAACTTTATTTGTGACACTTTGATTCTAATTCCAAAAACTGCATCAAAATCCGTCTTCATGCAAAAAAACGGGAGGTTCGAGTTATTTTAGTGTTTAAATGCTTCGTCTAATAATGGAATAGAAAAATAGCCTACACTATGGTTAACTGATGAGAGTCAAGTATTAATAAAAAATGTCGGCACGACTGTCTTACACCCGTTTCTACAATATGATATTTGTTTATAATCAAATAGTATTTAATCTACAAAAAGGAAATGGCAAAATTTCTTGTAGTTTTATACGTGTTTCTTTTCTGGACTACTTAAACTTTTGTAAATTATGAGCAGAGCAGACCAATTCTAGTAAAGTACTGTCATTTTCTTTAAAAATAACAAATTAATTAAAATCTTGTTTTTACCAATCGATAGTACAGGTCATTCTAAATTTTATTATACAAATTGGCCAGTTATAAACTGGGAAAAGCTATACTAAAATTAAAAAAAAAAGAGCACACGGACTTACTTAAATATTTTTCGATATAAAATATCATTTTCGTAATTTCTCCTTACATTGTAAATTTTTCTTGGATATACCTGCGCCATTTTGTTAACAAACTAGTTGAAGTATCTTCACCGAATCTGGTACGACAGCAGCTTCAAAAATTGTGAGTATATACTTTAATTTCATCGAAAAGTGGAGCATTTACGAAAGAAAGTAGGTACTTTATTTTGTAGTAAAGACTACTCAAAAATACTTCTTAAAAAAGTAACTTTCGGAAAATTGAAAGTATGTACTAGTAAACCTAGTATTTACTTCAAGTATTAAGAAGTTACTTGAAGTATGTAGTAGGTACTTGAAGTATGTACTAGGTACTTAAAGTATTAGCAAGTACTTAAACTTTATGCATACCACCCATTTTGTTATATTGCATTTAATGTATAAAATATAAAAAATACTCACACATGTCCCATTTCATGGGCTACTACTATTCCAAGAACCAACCCAGTATCTTCATTAATTGCACAATTTTCTTTTTTATCACATGCTGTGCCAACGTAAGCCAAGCCAGTTAGACCGCATTTTGTAACATTTTCCGCGCAAATGTCATGTCTGAAAAAGTATAGTAGCATTGACAATAAAACTCAAACGACATTTGATTTCGTATATTAAAATTATATTATCCAATATTAATTATCATAACTCAATCTGCAAAAATAAAAGAAAAGTTATTTTCATTTTATAAAAGAGCAATTCTCTTAAGTATGTATAATCATAACATCAAAGAATAAATTCTTATTGTCTTTAAACCAACCGTAACAAAGCTACATTGTATTGGACTTGTAAAAAAATGCTTTTTTAATTTTTTGTTATTATAGGTACCTTTAAAAAACATAAATAAAAACAGTTTTTATTTAAGTATCAGTCGACAATGAACTCGTCCGCGTCGGTTTTTATTTCCTTTTAAGTACTGTTTCATTATTAGAACGTTTAGGTTTATTATACTTTTCTGGAGACTTAACTGCAAAAAATATTATTGGGCTTTGTTTTAAGTTTTAATTAAGAATAAAATAACCATTGCGGCACAACCATAAATCATGAGGCAAAACATTTGATTTATGCACTTATCTAGGTGGACAGTATACAAACATTCAGAGGAGACATTTTAATGAAAAGATTCATTTAAACGCTATAAGGCTATGTAAAACCAAACGAGCAAGTCTGTTATCTTAATATTATCTTCCAGTAATTTATCTTATTCTGCCTGCTTTTATACATTTTAGATAATGCATCTAAAGCTATATACTATTGTACATGCAAGCTTTAATATACTGCAATTATTTTATCAATGAATAGCACTTACTTTATTAAAGTGGCATGTCTAACAAAAAAAAATGAGCATTCATATAAAATGATATATAAGCATAAGAAGGCATAAGCAGCAACATAGGCAGCCGTGTGCTTTGTAAAAAGCTTGCCCTGGAGACGGTGCAATAAGTCGTAAAAATTTGATATTGTACAAATTGTACCTCAGCCTCGGTTTATACTGATGCAATTTTGCATTTCGTATAAATAAGTAATTTGACTGCTTTAATAAGCGGGTAAAAAACGTTATAAGAATTAAAAGGTTGCAGATAATTATAAAAATAAATATTTTTAATGACTCATTATCAAATCAAAAATTCTATGTAAAAGAGAGTTCCAGGAGGCTTTTATTTTAATTTAAGAAAGATATAAGATTAACATAATCGTTATCAGATTTCTCAGTGCGAAGAATACTTCACTTGCCATACACATACACTTGCCATACACATAGCTGTTGGCGTAATACCTTGAGATACTACCTTTAGGTAATACCAACGCCAAAAAATAACACCAAAAAATAGTGACTTGGACTTTTTCAAGTAGAGTTAATCCGACTTTAGCCATCGAAAAAATTAGGGGTAGGACTGTCTTTATTATCTTATAACTTTATATTATAACTTATAATATGAAGATCTAAAGAGTAAAATACCAAATTGGCGTATCTCTACTTGTTTCGAAAACGGCTTATGAGGTCCCGAAGGGTTCCCTTCAATTCGTAATATACATATAGGATCACTGTAAACTGCACCAAATTTTGCAACCAAATGTCAAAAAGACCTTTAACAAAATTTATGTAGTAAAATTTATTCTAAAAAAATTCCTTTACCCCCTAAATAATCCTAAAGAGTAATTACCATAAGCCGAAAAGGTCAGGGGGCCCACAGGGCCCTAATATGTGGTAATTCTTAGTAATTTCTTTACTATCCACCAGGGTGCCATAATTATTAGTTACATCACGGCAAGATACCTGCAGAATTTACTGAAACGCATAGGGAAAATCCAATGAGATTATTTTATTATGGATTATTTTTTTATTTTTAGTTTAAATACGGGCCATCTTTTTGGTTGCCTATTTCCTTTAAATCTCGGTACTAACTTGTAGATTAATTTTGAAGGTTGGTTCCTGATTGTAAATAAGCTTATTATTACTAATCTTACCTTGTCATGAGCACAGCAATGTCGTGGTGATTTGGATTACCAATATCAGCAGGATTTATTCGTTGCTGCCACTTGCAAAAGCTTGCTAAAGTGTCATCTGCATTTTGGTTAATAACCAAATCTATTTCCTCTTCTTCCTTTTCCAGATATAAAATTCTTACCACGGTTACGTCTATCTGATTACCAATTGATTCATCATGATAAAAATCAGTAACCTACAAAAGTAAGTTACCATGAAAGAAAAGGTCCTCTTAAAATTTTATAAATTTAAAATTCATTTAAAACTGTTTCTACGAATATTCTATTTTGTTCTTAGAAACTTAGATTTAAGCGCAAAATGTTATATAATGCATTCCTTTATCAACTTATTTAATAAAAATAGAAGGGTAAGTTTGTTTATTAAAGTATCATCCGAGGTATCATCATAATGTTTTAAAAATTTATTTTAGTTTTATAACTTTGAAAAATTTAAATTATACCATGAGTAAGCATACTCAAAATCAATTTAAAACGTGACCAAATAACCAAAGTTTTCATCTCTAATTTTTTTGATACAAATTATATTAGGAAGATGCTATTATTTTGTCATTACTCATACGAGTAAACGCCAAATATGTACACACAATATACGTGCATATTCGACATGCAAAAAGTTATAAGTGATTATTTCCTTCCAGTCATCTCCTGCTATCTGAGCTCGCATTTCCTGCGATTTAGCCTGATAACACCACGTTGCTATGACTCCGTTGTGTTATCGCAGCGATAACACAACGTTGCTATGACTCCGTTGTGTTATCGCAGCGATAACACAACGTTGCTATGACTACGTGGTGTTATCACTTAGGCATGGCTAAGCGTTCTTTTCTTCAAAACACTTAACTATGTCTTCCACTACAGGACTACCTCTGGTATTCCTTATCCCAAATAACTATGTGTTGAATCTCCTATATCAACCTAAATTTTGGATAATGTTTTGGGGGAGTTGTAAGTTCTATGATCACAGTATGATCTGTGCAATAAGCAGACTTGATGTTACGAGTTGACATTAGTGACATAACTTGCACTTTTTTTTTGATGTGTTGAAAGGTTCTTAAAAAACAGTTTAAAAATGAATGCAAAGATGCGTTTTGTTCGGTACACGTGTTTTGCAAAAAAATAAAGAAATTATGTAGAAAACTATGTATTTAATACCTGAAGACGAAAAAATTTGCGTTGAAAATGTTGTTGTAATGCTACTGAAATGGTTACTTAAATTTTGCAGAAATTTTGGAATGTTTCTTATCCTAATTAAAAAAAACTGTAAGTAAGTTAAATTCTGTCAGGAAATAATCTTTCGAATACCACTCATGAATCGAGTATTGCACGATAATACTAATTTTTAATTTACTCAAACTTCGTTGCGTGAAGCAATTTTGTACTCGTCAAATTGACATTGACAAAAAAACTCGTGCAAGGACTGCTTCGCAGCCTAGGCACTCGTTTTTTTGTCATGGCAATTTGACTCGTAAAAATTGCTACGCAACAAAGTTTTCGTATAAAATTTAGTATTACCGGCAATCCTCTCATCATTCGTGGTATTACATTTGATAATTAAAATGCCAGGTTATTTTTATTAATATTAAGTTTTTGGCTTGGTTTTCGATAAGAAAAACTGCACCTACCATATTCATTATAGTAAGAATGTAGGTTTCTACGTCATGGTATCTATGATGAAGAACAAATTTCTTATCAGCAACGATTAAAGTTTCCAGGTATCGATGAATGCTCTCAAGTCCTCTTTTCACAGTTTTCTGTTCAACAATTTGTTTATTTTTTACTACTTCACGCTTTTCAGCAAGCTTTTGTCGAAAACGTTCCCTCCAAATATCTTCCCAATTTTTGCTGACTGTTCCACATTTTTCGGTATCATCCCGTGACAATTTATCCTTTTGATAAACAATATGAAGATGCTGGCCGTAGTCGTTTGGTTGATGGCCTTCCAAAGGTTCTATAAAGTATCGGTCGTTTCCAATTAGAATAAAGCCAGCCTTAAAAATGTAGCAAATAAAAACAGTTATTGACAATTTAGAAAGAAAAAACTAGAGAAAAAACCTAAATAACACGTACCAAGCCATGACATGTTGAAAGAGCTACACGTGACCCTGGCAAATCCTTTACCGTACCAACAAAATGGCAAACTTTTCTATGATTTATTTTCTTTATTTTTTTATTATTTACTTTTGTATTTGGTTCGCTTATCTCAGTTACAGCATCTGGTGCTATAAGAGCGTGATTTGGCCATACCTTCAAAAAATCAAATGTATTAACAATTCACCAGACTATGTACAGTCTTTATAGTAGTACAGTCAATTCGTATTTGAACATCGACAAAACTTCGGATTGGGTTACCATTATAATATGTTCTAACGGGAGGTCCAAAATGTAAAACCTCAAATTGGAGTATCTCTTCCTGTCTTGGAAAAGGGCTTGTGATCCCCCAAAGAGCCCCCTTTAATTCGTTATGTAATATCAGGGTAAAACTACGCCAAATTTTGAATCAGATGTGAAATAAGGTTTTAAAATAGTTTTAAAAAAAAATCCTCTGAAAAAATTCCTTCATCTCCAAAATAACCTCCAAAGAGTAATGACTAATCACTTTGGATTTAAACTAAATTTTGCAAATGGATGCAAAATGCTTAACATTATTTCGTAATAACTTAATTTTTTCCAAAAAAAAACTCCATGCCCCTCTTAAGAACCCCCCTCGTTTATGGAGTGAAGGAATGTATTTTAGTAGAAAATATTAAAAAAAAATTGTTTAAAATCTTATTTTGTATCTGTATACAAAATTTGGTGGTAATCCAACGTGTTTGGATATTACTGATTGCCACTCTTTGGGGGCTATTTATGAGGTGAAATTTTTTTTCTGTTGATGAATGTTAACCAAAATCATTTTAACATCTAGTTTCAAAATTTGGCGCATGTCCACCGTGATCTTGCATAAAGAAAGGGGGTCCTTTAGGGGCCCATAAACCCGTCTCCAAGACAGAGAGATACGCAAATTTGTGGTTTTACATTTCGGACCTCCAGTTATAACATATTAAAATGGCGGCCCTACAGGAAATTTTGTCGATGTCCCCTAATTTTTTATAGAACAGATTGACTGTACTATAGTGTACTTATCAGATTTTATTGATCCACCCAATTTGCAACTTTCATACCTACCTGCAAGTGATAACTTTTGTCATCAAGTTTTACTCCATAGTTAACCGAATCTGCTTCATTTTCAACAGAACGTTTACTATTGGTCTTGGTGTAATCTTGCTCAAAAAAGTGAGGTAGATCATAGGAAATAAATTCACCTCTTGAAGATAATCGGTGAGGTACTGATAGAATATATTCATAAATATCTTTTGTATAATGGCCTATAAAAATATAGCGTTACGTACAACAAGTAATAGCAAAGTATCTACGTATTTTCATCAATAAAAGTGTTGAATAAAACTCTCTGTCGACACAGATTATGGAAATAAAAGTTCAAATCGTAGTTTATATTGATTTATTTATCTGTCATGTAGACTCCATGTACAGAATTATGTGAGCAACTTTTAACTTTTTTATTTATCATAAATTGCCCCGTATTGCTTTTGTTTTACAACAGACGCTTAAAAAGAGATCTAATTAAATTTCCGTAGAATAAATTACGTTCCTACCGCCTCCTGGACATGTATGTAATACACAATATATTATATTATATTATAAATTATTATCTTTAATTAAATTAATAATAATTAATTAATGCAATATTTTATCAATATTAATAAATGATTTTGCGACTTTATGCATTATTTTTCAAGGTTATATTATTACAAATCTAGGTACCTGCTTGGATTAATTAAAAATCTGGAGTGAATAAAAATCCAAAATAGGTAGAAGTTACTCTTTGCAAATAAGTAACTTGGGGGATTTTAGGAATAATTTCAGCGTAAATATTGTTACATTTTGCCAGTATTTATTTGATGATATTTAATTTGTAAATATAATTAGAGACAACACTATTCAAAATACTGCTACAAATTAAAGGATCAAATTTCATTATTTTTGCATTAGAAACTTTATAGGTAATTATAGTAATAATCAATACAGGGATAATAAATTTTTTTTTTTACACAGTGATTAATACACAGATTTTATGTAAAAATATAAAAATAAAATTTTAGAAATTAGATAAGTTTTGACTTGACATACACTATACCCAAGACCTACGTTATTAAATAAAAGGATATTTTATCATGTAAACGGACAATATGAAAATCTTTTTAAGGGGGAATTTTTATGATTGAATTCTGCGCACTACGCACTAACCACTATGCAACTCTGTTTAATTGGACCTTAAGGTTTTATCGAGGGTTTTATAAACTTTCATAATTGCAACATACTCATTGCACAAGGTCTGAAAAAAGTATAATTAATGTAAATTCTTGAAAGACATGGAAATTAAATATTTGTAGAGAGGTACTTTAATAATGGTTGCTGATTGTTCGCTATTTGATTTGCTGGCATTGATAATAAAAACGCATTGATTCTTAACCAATAAGAACATTCTTGTAATTATTAATTATTTAATGCATTTTTGCATACATTTTGCAACGAGAGGTGATTTTCTAGGGAAATTTGTGCACACAACTGAGGCTATTTAGTCAAACTTAAGGTATTTTTTGATAAATTCAGATTGCTCGTAAAAAAGAGGTGTTTTTAAGGAAAATTGTATACTCACTACTCACAAATAATAACCAGGTAAGTCGTCATTTTTACGAAAATGAGATTTTGGTACCGTTGGAATCGTTATGAAAAAATGCACCAGATAAGTATACATATTTGTGTACTTATATTTCCTAAAATTTATAAAATCCAAAATACCAACCCGATAAGTCCACGTTTTTACTTATTTTTTGCTTGCTAACAATATAAGTACACTTATCTTTTTTAACTAAAAAGATATGTATACATATCTGGTTAGCACAATAGCATTGATTGTTTTTTATTCCTATAATAAACAGATATGTTCATTTTTGTTTTATGTACCAACCAGATAAGTCACATTTTATTAAAAATAAAAGAAACCTTTAGAATAAAATGCTTAATTTTTACATAAAATAATAATTTTTTGTATGTTTAATAAAATAAATACCAAACTTGAGTAAATTAATCTTTGTAACACTAAAAAACAGTTTTTTGTCTCTCCTGTAAAATTTGCATTTTTTGACTTATCTGGTTATTATTTGTGAGTAGTGCATTATTAATAAAGGCATGTAAATCAGAACGAAATATGGTCATAGTCATAACTTATAAGTAACTTTTAAACTACTTATAAATAATTTTTAGGTTTGTTATCACTCTTTACTTTTGATGGGGTTAACTCGATAGTTTACTTAAAACACTACCTGCATAAAATTACCAAAAATAAATAACTTGCTTTATTTAATTAAAATAAGCATTATTCAGTTCCTCCTTAAATAAAATATCTGTCAATTTGTTTTGATTTATAAATACCAGATTGGTTGCATTTCCAGTTTTATTCACAGCTAGCTGCAATAATGAAGACATTATTCTACCTTATAAATAAGACGTTTAATTTGTAGATCTAATCACTTCATAATTTAATAAGTAATAGCGGATTCATGCCTCTTTATTTAAGAAATGTTTAATGAAATGAAAAAACAAGAAACCATATTGACTTCTTTTAGTGTACCTATCTTTACTAGGCCCAAACCCATTATAGTTTTTAAATACTTGGTAATCTTGGAATAGGTTATGCCAATTTATTTTAGTACCCAAGCGGCAGTCCAATCATAATACAATCCTTTAGATATAGGTAAAACCCAGTTGTTTTGTTATACCATTGAGGACGTTAAATTGAGTAACTAGGGTATTTTTGGTAGTACTTTCCCCCCCAGACTAAACAACTTCCCTTTTTTGACGGAAAAAACTAACTTGAGTTTTCATAGTCAAAGGATCGAATAGAATCGGATCAAATTCAAATATATAGATCGTTACATACCTAATGGTAAGTGCGTATAAAACAGACTTCCCAAGTTTAACTATCCATAGGACAAACAAATTTATTTTCTTTTGAACCAAGTCCACAACTTATACATCCACAGTGGATGCCTAAGTTGTGGATGTACTATCGTGGACATAGAATTTAAAACGATTTTTTATCAGCCACCTTTGATTTTTTTAATTTTACTCTATTGTGAATGGGGTTTTTTTTATGTCAGTTTTCGAATGTTATTTTGACAACATATGCGTCAAATCTATTTTATTAAAATAAATTATGTAAAATGTGCTGCCGGAGAGAAAAATAGTAAGAAGATATTTCCTTTTTTAAATAATTTTGTTTTGGGATAACAAAAAGGCTTTAATCTTCGTAAAACATCAGAGAAATGTTTCTTGTTAATGTTCACTTTGCATAAAACTTGAGATGTTTAAGCCACTATTTGGACCATATTTACAATGCACAAATTGATCGTTTTAAATTCCATGTCCACGATAGTATCTACGAATAGGTCTAATTGAGTATGAATCTTAAAATAATCTTACCATTTAAGGATGGTAAAAATGACAATGAAGATAATTTGAAAAGGCCAGCAAATATTATGATTTTTATAAAATAAAACGACGGTTTTAACATAAATGCAATAAAAAATATTGCACGAAGTAAATAAAATGTAATGTAAATGTCTGTTTGACGTCGATCAAAGAAGAAGATGTTAAAGAAGTAAACTACTTAGTAGTTTGTTACCAAAGTGGCTAGCACAATTTATGTTATTTCAGTAGACTATATTGTCTTTGACTCATCAATTTTTTATGGTTAAATACCTACCTTAAATGCATCAAATCGCCCAGGCGAATATTATTATTTTCATAAATACATATAACGTCATAAATTAAACTACTCCTTAAAAAAGTAGCCATATCAGGGATGCCCTGCTGATGATGAATTATACTTAGCGCGGCTCTTAGAATATAATATTCATTAATATACACTCAATTAATCAAATGAATCAGTTTCGTGAAATCTAGACAGGCAAGAAATAATAAAACAAATAAAAAACCCTACATCGATTCATCGGATGCCAACTGGCTTGGTTTAAATTACTTGACCAAAAATAGAAAAAACCTGTTTGCAATCCCGTTTTTGTGTCGCCAAAAATATGAATGAATCGTTCAGCAACCGGCTGAGATATAAAAAAGTTGCATCATTTGACCTGCGGTAAACATTATAACGATGGGTTAGTAAATAGGTACTTAAGTGGGTACTAATATCTAGCTGGGATGAATCATCACGAGATCCATTATTAAAATTGTATTATAGCCGATAGCATGCCAAATTAATTTAATTTGACATGAATAAGCAAATTGATGGAATTAGTTTTTGTATCTATTTTAATTTAACTTAATTATTCTTGTTATTCTTTACCGCTTAAAAACATTGAATTATTTAGTAATAGATCTTTTTATTTTTATTATAAATAAAAGACGTGTAATTTATTCGATCTGGAAGATAGAAGATGCTGCTGTGGATGACAGCATAGCTGTCGACATACGTATTCAGATTTTTCTAAGTAAAGTGTGGTTTGGAGAATCTTTGTTTAATATTAAACATTCGCCACAGAAATCATCAAATATCCAACTATTTACCCAAAAAAATAATAGCTTTGTTTGTTGTGACCAAAATCCCAAACCAAACTAGTCAACAGGTATGAAAAACATGTAAAAATCCTGCGCATAACTTCATTTTTTTTTTTGATGTGCGCAGACATTGACAGTTTGAAAACAGTCCTGAACTAGTTTGAAACAGGGTTTTTGGTCTCTACGAACAGTAACCCAGTGATTTAGGATTTCATCTGCCGAAAAATTATTTGTTAACTTTTTTTTTTACCATTATCTCTATATTTCCATAATATACAAAATATCAAAAGTCCCCTAAGATCCCGTGCCGGCGTCATGCCATTTTAGAGGGTCAAAGGTCGAAGAGGACAGTTTTTGGTAAATAAATCTCTTCCTATTGGTCGGACCGAAAAAATATAGGATGTAAATTGCAGATTGAACAATTATCTACAAAAAAATACATACACACTTTTCCATCGAGCGACCGTTATCGCGTAGTAGTGTCAATTATGCATGACGTTGGTGTAATTTTAACACCGGCTAAAATACAAAAACGAGAAAAATTTCTTCCAAAATTTTTCAACCAGGGTTTTAATTTAATCCCTAAGATACATAATCGGCAATAAAGGGTCTTGTAAATTATCAACTGCCTGTATACAGGCGCTCCAAAACTGAATTTGGTTATGTCTGTAATTCCTCAGGTTACTAAAACCAACTAAAATTTTTACAAAGAGGTGTTAGCTCTTGCCCTTTCAATGAGTTACAACCCCCTAACAAAGCCCCAAAGTATCCATTAATCTTTAAAAAAAAATAATACAAAAAAATGTAACAAAATTTTTAATACAAAGCAAACTATGCATTTAAGGCCTTCTCAATAAATTGAATGGAATTACATGGTGTTTAACGTGATGATGTTCTCTATTGCTTCGAAAATAATGGTCCCATCACTTTAAAATTCCATTTAATTTATTGAGATGGCCTTAAATACATAGTTTGCTTTGTATTAAAAATTTTGTCATATTTTTTTATATTATTTTTTTTTAAAGATTAATAAATACTTTGGGGCTTTGTTAGGGGGTTGTAACTCATTGAAAGAACAAGAGCTAACACCTCTTTGTAAAAATTTTAGTTGGTTTTATTAACCTGAGGAATTAAAGACATAACCAAATTCAGTTTTGGAGCGCCTGTATACAGGCAGTTGATAATTTACAAGACCCTTTATTGCCGATTATGTATCTTAGGGATTAAATTAAAACCCTGGTTGAAAAATTTTTGAAGAAATTTTTCTCGTTTTTGTATTTTAGCCGGTGTTAAAATTACACCAACGTCATGCATAATTGACACTACTACGCGATAACGGTCGCTCGATGGAAAAGTGTGTATGTATTTTTTTGTAGGTAATTGTTCAATCTGCAATTTACATCCTATATTTTTTCGGTCCGACCAATAGGAAGAGATTTACTTACCAAAAACTGTCCTCTTCGACCTTTGACTCTCTAAAATGACATGACGCCGGCATGGGATCTTAGAGGACTTTTGATATGTTGTATATTATGGAAATATAGAGATAATGGTAGAAAAAAAAGTTAACAAATAATTTTTCGGCAGATTGTATTAATTTTTGTTTTATTTTTCTGGGTTACAGAGCTAATATTATATTATTTACATTTAAACACTTAAAAATTATTTATTTACAATTTTTGGCAAAATTAACAAAAAATCAAAATTTTGACTTCTATTCAGATATTTTATTTCGATGTCAGTGTTTTTCAACGGGATATTTCAACCTAAGTTGTTGCCAAGGGGTGATTTCCAGTATATTTCGCAGCCAAGGGGTGATTTCCAGTATATTACGCAGATGCTTTACATTTTGGCATAAATCTTTAATTTGACATAAATAAAATTATCGCTGAAAACAAATAACTTGAGTGAAGTAAAAAAAAATAAGATAAAAGTACACGTTTTACGTAATGCATTCAAATGTTTGACCAAACATCAATGTTTTATGACGCATAAAGTGTGAAACAAAACATCGGAAAATACGCATTATTATTATTTCAATAGGATGGGCAGTGTTGATCCCTGCCTTAATTTTTTCAAATTAGTTTATTTATTATTATTGAAAGGTTAAATGTACATAGCATAATGTTTCCAACCGAATAATTTTTTACTTGCATTTTATATTTAAATTACGTATACCTATAGCATCACTTTTTCTTAGACAACACTATTTCATAAATCATAAGTTAAAGGCAAAGTTTTTATTAAAATTAATTAAATACTTAAAGCACTCTGATGAGAGGTTATAAAGATTTATTTTAAGTTTACAAGATGCATAGGGTACCTTTAGTTGCAAACTTGGTTTGATAAACTTAATTAAAATGTGTGTTTTTATATTTTTAATACGTTTAAAATATTATAAACTGAAAATTGAAAGAGAATAGTTCTGTGTAAATGCATCCGATAAAGACGATACCTAGGGTGAAATAAGATTAAAAACCCCAACTAGAAAGGGGTGATCCTTAAGAATCTTAGATTGGTGCACTTTTAAAGTGCATCTTCGGTATCTCATTTTTTTAAATTCATTGCTCGCAATGTATCTAGTGGTCTGTCATAGCTCTTTAGCCATTTAAAGACAAAGTCATGTACATCTAAAAGGAAGATAAGCAGTATAAGATAATTAATGTACCAAGTAAATAAACAAGAAATTATTGGTGTACTGAGGCAAAGTAAATATGTGGGAGTTCCCATTCGCTATAATCAGTTATTAAATCGTATACATAAGCATGTATGGGCTGTCCTATGGAGAACACTGACTACAGAATATCTGAATGGAGACACCTAGTACCCACGAGTGAGTAGTACCTACCTACCATACATCAGAATAAACTGCATTAAGTTTGAACAGATAGTCCATTATATATTGAATTTATTCTTGAATCAGTTCGATCAATAAAACGCGCCGCAGTTGCTTTAATAAAAATTCTCGCAACATGTATCTTAATAATTACTAAGAAACCTAAACAGTTAAAAGGAATTTGTTAATGCTAGCTTATGTTCTTATTAAAACTTCCCTAGTACAACGTTGCATGTTTTTCTTCAGTTCGGGATTTTTTTTTTAAGAAATAGTGGCAAACTAAAATTCTTGGTTTGCGAGTGTTTAAAACTTGTGATGTCTTTGCTATACAAATGGTGCTTTAAGTGTCAAAAGATTGTTTTGTTTATAAATTTAGTGTTGTTTTTATGTAACGCATGCGTTTTTGGTCTTAATTACAGACAGAAAAGCTATTCTAAAGGTAATTTCTTTTAATTCTACAGAAATAATTTCTATAACTTTACAATAATACTAATAATAGAAAAAATCAGAAAAAATAACTATTTAATTCAATCAATTACTAGTAATAACCATATGGTATACGTAATTAGTGTACACCCTGTACCTAAAAGTTTACTCAGCAAAGGTAAAAAATGACAAAAGCTTTTATAAGATATCGCTTAACCCCTAAACCTATTGCTCCTAATGAGTGGAGTTAAAAACGTAAAACACTCTTATCTATAAAACATGATAATTTACAATTATTATTACAATGAATGTCCTTGATACTCATCCAATAAATTTTTTTTTTTTCACTACTACCTATAGAAAAAGCAATTTTTGACCGATCTTCTACCAGAGAAATCACATTTTTCTCCCTTGGTCAATAATAATTTCCATGTCTATGTACACTGTACAATAATGAAATGTCAAAACATATGTCAAGGTTTTATCATAAATAGAACGTTACTTATAGCAGTTTTTGTGAGTTTTCTACGAAGATTTTTATTATTATTATTTTATTTTGAAAACATAACTACTGTAAAATACTTCAAAACATTTTGTTGCACAAATATTTTAACGAAAAAAAAAATTGTACAGTTGTAAACATGTCGCACTTTTTTCTGTAGGTGTGTCAGTGTTCTATCATTATCACTATATTTACGAATTCCTTATCAGTGACCATCATATTATTTAAATCATTTACGCCATTTACGTGCAAATTATAAGTTATTTTGGAAAAAACACCCATTTGAAGAACTTTTTATTGTTTTGATTGATGTATCGTCATTGTCATTTCCATGGAAACTTCGATTAATTTTTTGTAAAAATCATATACAGGGTTTTGATAAAAATTGAACATATTTTTAAATTAACATTTTTCAAGAAAATGCTAGTAGTGAAAAAAATAGTATATAAACCACGGTAGAGAAGGTCATTATTGACTACGCGCAATTGTGTCCCTTGCCGCTGCGCGGTATACTAACCTAGGTGGAAATTTCCTTTTTGTCTTATAATTTTAACCATAAATAATATAACCCAGAGAAAATTCATAAATAAGAGAGACAACATATGACTATGAGAATCCTTTTTATTTCTATTTAAAAATAGCTCAAATACATCTACATAAGGACCCCATCGAATATTAAAAAAACCAAGTAAATGTAGTTTTCAGAACTAGAAAAATGAGGCAGCTGCAGACGTATTATGGTTTCATTTAAGTCGGTTATTTCTTTTTTGTCATAAATTTAGACTTTAAAAAACAAAAATAGGTATACTGATTATCGACACAAAGAAATTACCGATTTAAAAAAACCATATTGCGGTTATAGCCCCATTGTTTTAGTTTTCCAAACTAAATTTAGTTTAAGTATACAATTGGGCCCTCATGTAGATGTGCTATTTAGTGGAATTGACGGGAGCTCAATGGAGATTAATTGTACGAGCTTCTAGGAGCACAAATTAGAAGATCTATGAAATTGAATGTCTAGTCTTAATAACTTTTTATATACTTAGGTACTTTATAACTTGGTTGATGGCATTTGTTTTTTATTTAAAAAAACGAGACGGCGCCGAGCAATGAATAAAAGTTTATTTATACAAAATAATATAAAACATTTTATATTATTTATGTTAAATGCATTAAGTTTAAATTAAGTGGGTAAATACCTACCATTTATTATTTATTGTTGTTTAAAAGATACAAAAAATGTATATTTTGCAGCATCAATGATCTAAAAAGCGCTTTTATTTGTTTAAAATTAAGGATCAGAGCCAGTAAATAATACGCGTAAATGCAATGCATTTTAAATTGTTTAATATGGTGAATGCGCCGGACTAGCTTTCGTTTATATGGCTGTTCAAAAATGGCAAATAAACGCTATGGTGCCCAGTGGTACGCTCTTGGGGCATTTTCAGGGATCCCTAGAAAATTGTCAAAAAAAATCCATCTGTTATATTAATCGGGAAAAATGCGAACAAATTTGCATAAATTCGGCAACTCAGTCTAGGAAAATACATCTAGAAATCCCATCTATGAGTCTTGATTATACACTTTTGCATTAGATTTTTTTGACGTTGTTGGCAGCTTCATTTTATGAAAATTGCGTAATGTTAAATTAATTATAAAAATGTAATTCGAATACCCAAATAGTGGAATGGTTTAAGATAGACTGTAGCTTTGTATTAAACCATTTTTTTCGTTAATATGTGCTTTATATTCAAGATATAAGCATTTAAAGTTTCGCACTTTCAACATATCAACATATCTCCCATATTTTAGACCTAATCTTTAATGTAGGGTTTATAAATGACTAAAAATCTATTATTGTTTCTCGTTTACTGTTTAGCTTTAAGTGACTTAAGCAAAAATTATCTGTTTATAAAAAAATTTGTAAATACCTATTATCTTACAGGCTAATTTCAAGTCAATAAATTTCCAATTTACCAATTTATCGTTATGTCTAGGACGGGCATAAAGTTTTAGTACTTGCTATAATACTTCAAGTATTTACTAAATACTTCCTATAGATAGTACAGTACTGCATTTACTTAACACATAAGTAAGTATTTGAAGTATTACCAAGGTACTAAAATTTTATGCATACCACCCATGTTGGTTCATTTATTTGCCTAATTCGGTCCTGCAAGCAAGTTAATAATTTCTGCATTTTAACAGACCTATGTTAAAAAGTTCAGAAACCATTAAAACATATGTGTTTGATGGGTTGCTTTTACTTTAGTTGCAAGATCGTATAGTAGCCCGTACTTTAAAATATGGATAATGATTTTTATATGTAATAAATAGAAGTATCCGGTATCGTATCCATATACTACCAACTTAATTTTGCAATTGACATAAAATTGGGTATTTTCAATTATCAGCATCAGCAAATCCAAAGTTACAATTCAAGTTATTGGGTTTCAGAATTAGGTACTTGTGGTCCTTGTGCTAAAATAAGTTTAAAGTTACTACTTGCCGAACGAAATGAATTTGTGCTATCTAAACCTAAAGCCAACATTACCTTCTGTCTGTTGATAGCAATATCAATAATATTCAGACCATCAGCTGGCTCAAGTTGACCACAGTCCAATTCAATAGTTATTAAAACTTTGTTATCAATAATAATTTATTAATTGTACCTATTGTCTTTTATCTTTACCCTCTCTTACCTAATTTAAGTTGATATTAAATGAGGTATTAAACAAGAACTGGATTCTCGATTTAACTCCACTTAATGAAGACACAAAATTCATTTTTGCAATAAAGTTAGCCAGAGTGTTCTTAAAAAATAAAAATCAACGTTTTTTTAAAATATTTTTAACACCTCGCAGTAAAAAGTACTAAATGCAAAACCAGAGGTACGTACTATCGTGCACATTAAATTTAAAACGATTAAATTTTGCATTGTAAATAGTGGCTTAAACATGTCTAGTGGACGTTAGCAAGGTTCAAGATATGTACACTTGATTTTAAAATGGCATGGGACAAATCTACACTGACTTTCAAAAGTCTTGCACCCCCCCTCTAAAAACTTTCGCGTTTGCCTGACAGAAATAAAATTTTCTTTAAAATAAACCTTAAAGCCTCTGTGCTATAATACACAAGATAGAAAAGCTTTTAATTAATTTTCTTCAATGGTACCACGCGTTTAAAAAAAAAGTGTAAAATTTCTGAAAATTGAAAAAGTGTAAAAATTAAAAATAAAGCAAACACGGTATTATAAGTAAGTAGAATTAGTACTCCTTGCTTTAAATGGTGCATTCAAATGGTTTCGCATACTTCTAGTGGGGCTATCAATAACTTCTAGGGGTGCATTCACCATTTTCTTGCACCGCAACAATAAGACCCTGTCTCTTTTTGGCCGTTTTTTTTTCGGTTTTTTTTTGCAGAAAACTCTTCTGGAGACATGATCTCAAGATGCTCAAAGAAATTCAGGTCTGATAAGTAAGCAGGCCACTCATTTCACGCCCTGTAGGAATATTCGGACATGTTTCATACGATGCAGAGTCCCTTTGTCGCCCATAAATGCAAAATTTTGAAAAGAAATATTATGAGAAGGATACATTAGGAGACAAACAAAAGTCTTTTCGTAAACTTGACCATCGATATTCCCAGGACTATGAATCAGAGCAAACTTTTCGTAAAACATTATACCCCTCCAAAACATTTCAGTACCCGTATGATATGGAGCAACTTTAATTTAAGTATGCAATCGATGTTGTCTTTTTGCAACTTGCCAAACTCTTCAAAGATAATCATTACTTATTAGGGCAAACCTGGACTTACCAATAAAAATCAATTTTTTTCACCCACGAAACATCCCGCTTAAATTTTTCTCTGACCAATGAAAACGGGTTTGCAAATAATGTTATGTTAGCATAATAACCCCTACACTAGGAGTTCATAAAAAAAACCCGAAATTTCGCTTTTGAGGGCGACAATGGGAATCCGCGTCTTATGAAACGTGTCGAAATATTCACACAGGGAGTGATGTGACTGGCCTGCCAGCTAATCGAACCTGAATTCTTTTGGACATAGTGGAATTTTGTCTCTAAACAAGTTTTTCGCAAAAAAAATCCGAAAAAAAAAACGCTAAAAAGCAGACAGGGGCTAATTGTTGCGTTGCGAGAAAATGGTGAATGCACCCCTAGAAGTTATTAATAGCCCCATTAGAAGTATGCGAAACCATTTGAATGCATCATTTAGAACAAGGAGTACTAATACTACTCACTAATAATCCCGAGTTTGCTTTATTTTTAATTTTTTCACTTCGTCAATTTTCAGGAATTTTACACTTTTTTTTTAAACGCGTGGTACTATTAAAGAAAATTAATTAAACGGTTTTTTATCTTGTGTATTATATCACAGAGGCTTTAAGGTTTATTTTAAAGAAAATTTTATTTCTGTCAGGCAAACGCGAAAGTTTTTAAAGGGGGGGTGCAAGACTTTTGAAAGCCAGTGTATTTTGATGATGTATGATGGAGGCGTCCCACAAGATACCTTTTTGAATATGGGAAGTGACAATATGCTTCTAAAACATGTCTTCAATTGACAATACTCAGTCAGGACCGGTATGGTGGAAACTAGCAAGGAGAACCTTGCTATCTATTCTGACGGTTCATGTACAAACAAAGGTGCAGGAGCAGGCGTCTACCCGGATAAACTGCAAGTGCATAAATCTCTTGCCCTTGGCAAACACGCCACCATCTTCCAGGCCGAAATGGTTGGGATAATCGAAAGCGCTTACTCCGTAATGGAACTAGGGCTTAAAAACAAATCCATTCAGATATGTACGGACAGTAAGGCAGTACTCAACTCTCTAGGCAGCAATAAAGTTACCTCGAGGCTAGTCTACGAGTGCATGCTTATATATATACCAAATATCAAAAGATAATGTCGTTGAGCTCAGCTGGGTGAAAGGACATGAGAACAATTTCGGAAATGAGAAAGCAGACGAACTAACGAGGAAAGGGGCTGGCAGTTTTTCAAAAAACTGTTTTTACCAAATGTTTTGGATTTTTCCCAGCTATCTCCCATTAAAAAAAAAGCACATTGATCGCGAACACCCTGTATGTAGAGATTATTGTTTTTAATTCAGATGCTCTGAACATGTTTTTAAATGAATTTTTGAATTCTTTGACTTATCTTACATAACCAGCAAACACAAGTGACACTAATGACAATATACAGGGTAAAATATGTCACCCTATGGCTCGCCTACTCTGTTTTAAATAAATGGTGAGTGGATAGTACTGATGCATTTGTTGTCAAAATAACTCCAAAACTGACCTAAAAAAAACTCATTTACACTAGAGTAAAATTTAAAAAATCAAGGGTGGCTGATAAAAAATCGTTGTAAATTTTATGTGCACGATTGAAAAATAGTAATGTATGTGCAAGGGCATACCTAGAAATCAGTTCTAGGGGGCACGAACATTGAACTAGATTAATCAATTTAAAAAAATCGATAAACACAATAGTATTATTTGACTCTTGAGAGGGGGGGACGTGCCCTCTAGGCCCCCCTTCGCGGGTGCGGGAAAGAAATATTCTCGGAAAGTAGTGATACTAAAAAAATAAAATGGCATTTTATTCAATGGACTTTTATGATACATTTTTTAGTAAACGCAAAATCCCAACTGATCATTCCGAAGAAATAATTAACTTTTTTTAATTTTTAGTTTTAGCACAATTTTCCTTCGAAATTACCTTGCTCTTATTCTTCAATTATTTTTTCCTGCAAAAAAAATACCTGAATATGAATTAAATGCAAAAAAAATGATTTTGAACTAAGAAAAAATTAATTAAATAGGGCAGATAATCACAGCTTTTATTACCAAACACGAACATTTCAAATTATTGAATATCCAAGTTATCAGAGTTGAGGTTTACTTTAAAATTACAAACTGTAAAGCATTGTTAATTAATACTTTTTTAAGTCTTGACTAATTATTAAGCATGTTTTAGCTTTAGAACAGGAAATTTACATTGCAGTCTTTAATCAATTGCAATTTATTTTCCTTTAAATTTGCTTTCCTTTACAAATTTGTACTTGTATTTAATTTCGTTAGGATGCTTGAGGTAGAGTTTAAATTACTCTTCTAAAGTTTCTTTTTTTCATCGATTTATCTTGCCTAATTTGGATGAGAGTTAAGGAGACTATATAAATAAACCTAAGAATCCCAGTACCTTTGGCATTCTTAAGTTATTCAAAGTTACATACACTGCAAAACACTAGATAAAATAAATTTTGAAAAAGGAAGAATTCGATGAGACAGCTCGTGGAAAAGACAACTTAAATTAGTATACCTTTCAAAACATCCCATTCATCCAAAAATAATAGCAAACAGAACAAACACCTTACAAATTTAATATCATTAAGTGTATACCTGTGTTAAACAAAGTTTTCCTGAAATCTTTAGGAGATGTTTGAATACCTAAATGAAATGTGGATCAGTCGGTTAAGGTTATTTACTCAATATAAAGTGTAAACATTTTGAGTGGATTTAAGACACTATACACTACTTACCTATTTTATCAAAGTTTTCCCACTTACTCCCTTAATGGGTATGTTAATTTGTATACTAATTAAACATTTTGGGTACGTCGTACATACCTCCAGAATGTAAGCTTTTTATCAAGTTGGCAAAAGATTGTAATACGCCATATTAGTGTGTCGATACTAAAGCTAACAAAGACAAAATCGCATCGTAGTTTCCATGGTTTTGACGTTTTAACAATTACTTCAACAATTATTTTTTGACACGTAGTTGTCAAAATTTTAAAACCATGGAAACTAAGCTAAGATGCGATTTATTTTTGTTGGCTTCATATTATCGTCATCACTAATATGGCGTATTGGGGTGTGATTTAGTAAAGTTTCAAACCAGCGCAAAACGTAAAAACAATGTTTGGAGCAAACTCGACGATATTTTTTATTACCACTAAAACTTTTAATGTTCGCTAGGCTCACTCCCACAAGTTTCTTGCAATTTTCTAAGGAAAATCATATGAAATGAACGTTTAAGTTATCTTATGCATTCTTCTTTAGTCTATTTCTTCAGAAATGCTTAAGCTCCCTTTGCCTAAAGTGTGATTTAGAGTTAAATTAAATTAACTCAACGCCACTCAAAGCTACTTTACTCCACTTAACTTGACGCGACTAAATTAAGGCATTTATAGTATAAATTTACACGTTAGTTTACAACAAGGTAATTTAGTAAACGCCATCTATCGGTAAATGTTAGAATCGTCTTATTTACAGAAATTCATCTGAAATTCTTCGATTATCTTTGTAATTTTAAAAATTTGGTCTAGTAGCCGATAGATGGCTCTAGTGAAAGGCTTACTTTACATTGAATTAGCTGAAATTAACCAAAATTAAGAAATAGAACCTTAAGCTTGATTTAGAGATCAATTAACTTAACTCAACGCCACTCAAAGCTACTTTACTCCACTTAACTTGACTTGACTAAATTAAGGCATTTATAGTATAAATTTATACGTTACTTAACCACAAGAAAATTTAGTAAACGCCACCTATCGGTAAATGTTAGAATCGTCTTATTTCTGTAAATATACAGAAATTTATATGAAATTCTTCGATAATCTTTGTAATTTTAAAAATTTGGTCTAGTAGCCGATAGATGGCTCTGTGAAGAGGCTTACTTAACATAAAATTAGATGAAATTTACCAAAATTAAGAAATAGAACCTTAAGTAAACGTCAAGTTAAGTTAATTGGATCTGTAAATGCGATTTCATCTTTCGTATAATTTATTTCAGTCGCGCTACGTTAATTATAAGTGAAGTTAAGTTAATTCATCTATAATTCAAGCTTTAAGTAAACGTCTAATTAATTTAATTGCATGCGTAAATGCGATTTCATCTTTCGTATAATTTATTTTAGTCGCGATACGTTAATTATAAGTGAAGTTACGCTAATTCATCTCTAAATCATGCTTAAGTTAAGATTAGACTCTTGGTTGGGTTGGTACATGAAAACGGTGAAAATTAATAATTATGTTTAAGTTGAACTGAACTTGAACACTTGAAAAGAAAATTAGAACACTTTTCTCCCAGTTTACTAAAACAGTCCATCATTACAAAATAAAAAAATACATAAATAGAAACTTACTTTTATTTGTACTACTACATAGTCCATAAAATATATTCTTCTGTATGATAAGTGGTACCCGTACCATAAAAGTGCATTAAAGCAAGATAATCATGCATTTGATCAATGGTACCCAACTAATTAGTTGCCTACAAAATGACTTATCTGGTTAATGGTCATTTGGAGCGTGCACAATTTAAGTAAAGTTACGCTTCAATCGAACAATTATATTTACATTGTTCTTCAACAAATCATTATTTTAGCAAAATTGGTGAATGTTATCTAAAAAATATCAAATTTGATTTTAACAAGCAGCCCATTTCATTAAATTTATGGATTGTGTTTGACGCATTTAGGTAAATAGAAGATCCGGTTGGCGGTTATTAGATAAATTGTTAGAAATAAATTAGTACCTATCTATATTTCCTGGATAGTAAATAAATAACTAAAAAGTCCAAGAAGTGGTTGGTTACTATGTTAATGGTCCTTTATCTGAAAGCATAGTGGGTGGTATGCATAATGGTACTTGCTAATACTTCAAGTACTTATTAAATACTTCAAGTATTTACTAAATACTCCTGTGCTAACTATAGGAAGTATTTTGTAAATACTTAAAGTATTTAGCAAGTACTTGAAGTATCATTGAAGTTATTTTCGAACTCAAGAACGAATTCGAACCAAACTGATTTTAAAAACTATGTTTTCGTGTTCCAGAGATGTCAAGGAACCATTTGTATATGGTGATTTTTGTCGGCCGGCAGTTTTCTTTCATAATAAATTTATTCCTGAAAGCCGTGCGATAGCTACCGTAATTCTCATGAGCACCCGCAAAATTTTAGGCAGGGTCAAGGTATTAAAAAAGTTATTCTGGCTTTATAAAATTTTGTTGTTCGATAATTTGATCAGTAATTTCCAAAAAACTTTATTTCTAGACAGGGGCAACCGTTGTTGAAATGTTGATGTCATGATGGTAGATGTAACAAAAAAAAAATTAATTAAACTTTGACTTGCTGAGTTATTATTTTGAAGAGGTCAAAAAAATATCTTTACTGATTTCCAATTTAACTCGTTTCCACTTTTTCACCTGTAATGCTTAGTATCAGAGTACCCGAGAGTATTTAAAAATAAAAAATTTAATAAGCGTGCAGAAGCAAGTTTTTGTTCGATTCGGTATTAATCTCTTATTTTCTTGCCACTTCATCCATTTATTATCGTTTTAAGTAGAAAATTAGCCACAGGATCAAGCACTGCACGCTTTGTGGATATTTACAATATAGTGGACATCTGTTTATTTGGGGTAGTGCTTAGTGAGCAATCAACACCAATTTATATATTAATTACAGTTATTATAGGTATACATATTAGAATTAAGGTATAAACTAATCGTTTAAGTTAACCTAGCCACCTATTTAAACGAGATACTTACCTACTTTTAAAAGTCTGCCACTATTCAAAGTAACAATAAACTATTTAACTTTTACAAGAAATTAATCTATCGTTAATTAATATCCCATTTTTTTTGTATGGCTAAATTAAAAGGCTCTCAGTAAACTGTTAGAGATCGTGTTAACTTTCAATGGTTATGGTTTTTTTATTTATTTTTATTTTACCCTAATAATTAACAACAACCAATTGTAGATAAATAATGAATGAGTAGCTGTATAGGTATAATTACAAAAATAACTTTAGGTATTTGATGTTTGACAAAGAAACGTCTTAACTTAAAATACGGTCAAACGAATTGGAGTTTTAACAATAATTTGATAACAATTGTTTAATCTGCGTCAATCTTTTAAAGAATAAACTAGCTGAGTCGAGGCCGGTAGATCCGACTCTTGAGTTCATTTCTTACGTACAAATTCATTTTTTTGTTAGAATTATAGCGTTTTTTGATGATAGTCCAGTAGGTCCAAAACATAAAAACAACCTTTTATGTTTTTAAAGACATGTCCAATATTTACATTGCATTTAACAAAAAATAGTTTTGGAATAATGAAAATTATACTGAACTTTTAAACCATAAAACCTTTACATGACCCTGAACCCTTGTCTTTTAATTATCCATTCTTTAAGTTTGACTTGACTAATCGTCAAATTATAAATCGTCTCCTGAAGATGACCTACTAGGTCCGAAACATAAGAACAACCTTTTATGTTTTTGAAAACATGTCCAACATTTACCTTGCATTTAACTTAAGATAGTTATTTAATAATAAAAATCCTGTTGACCTTTCAAACAATATGACTTTGACATGACCTTGAACTACTGTCCTTTGGTTATCCATCTTCAAAGTTTAAAACCTTTAACTATTGTGGTGTATGAGATAATTGAAGTCAAACTATAAATCGCTCCCTGAAGATGACTTACTTAGTCCGAAACACAAGAACAACCTTTTGTGTTTTCAAAAACATGTCCAACATTTACCTTGCATTTACCTTAACATAGGTTTTTAATAATAAAAATGCTATTGACCTTTTAAACCATATGACCTTGACATGACCTTGAACTCTTGTCTGTTGGTTATCCATCCTCTAAGTTTGAGACTTTTAACTATTGTGGAGCATGGGATAATTGAAGTCAAACTATAAATCGTTTCCTGAAGATGGCCCACTAAGTCAGAAACATAAGAACAAACTTTTGTGTTTTCAAAAGCATATCCAAAATGTACCTTGTATTTAACGTGACATAGTTTTTTAATAATAAGAATGCTATTGACCTTTAAAAAGATATGACCTTGGCATGACCTTGAACCCCTGTCTTTTGTGTATCCATCTTCCAAGTTTGAGACCTCTAACTATTAAGGTGTATGAGATAATTGAAGTCAAACTATAAATCGTTTCCTGAAGATGGCTTACCAAGTCCGAAACACAAGAGCAACTTCTTGTGTTTTCAAAAATATGTCCAACATTTACCTTACATTTTCCTCAACATGGCTTCTTAATAATAAAAATGCTATTGACCTTTCAATCAATATGACCTTTGCATGACCTTGAACTCTTATCTTTTGGTTATCCATCCTCCAAGTTTGAGACCTTTAACTATTATGGTGTATGAGATAATTAAAGTCAAACTATAAATAATTCCCTGAAGATGGCTTACTAAGTCCGAAACACAAGAACAAGCTTTTGTGTTTTCAAAAACATGTCCAACATTTTCCTTGCATTTACCTTAACATACATTTTTAATAATAAAAATGCTATTGACCTTCAAAAAGATATGACCTTGACATGACCTTGAACCCCTGTCTCTTGTGTATCCATCCTCCAAGTTTGAGTCCTCTAACTATTGAAGTATTGGAGCTATGTCAATGCAAACATTGACATTTGAAAACGTCATAGCTCTTTTCCTAGACATAGAATTTTTTTTAAAAATTTTTAACACAAAGGGCCCTCCGAAAGAATATGTTTAAGCAAAAAAAAATCACAATATTTTGGGCTAGATTTTTTTTTGCATGCAATATCTAGTAACCTTGACCAGTGGTCAGTATGACCTTGTGGTCATCTTGACCACAAGACTTTGATATTTACTTATGCCAAGTTTGAACCTTCTACCTAGTACCATAATTAAGTAAATTACGGTTAAAGAAATTTTTTGCTCCGTACATCCATACATCCATCCATCCATCCATCCATCCTAACATACACCAAAGTGATATTTTTTAATAACAACCCAGTGGATGGTCCGATCGATATGATTCTAGTATCAAAAGATCGGTAATTTTTTGTAGCATCTTTCCAACACCCCCAACATTTACGTATCTTGCTTCGTTTAGGCACAGTTTCAAAAAAACATCGATTTTCAGAAATTGCAATTACAATAGTACATTTTCTTTAGAGAAATGAACTAAAATTTTATAGCTTTTGTTCACACACAAGCTGTTATCTCATTAGGGAGGTCTAAAAATTATGTATTAACCAGTCGGATAACACCTTGTTCGATAATGTTTTTAGATAATTAGTACTTACCTAAGTAAAGGCAAATACTGTTAGTATGACTTTTAGTTGTATTTAACATGTTCTTTTTTACGTTAATTAAAGATCCGAGTATGAAAAAGCGTGTTTAATTAATCAAATTTATTTTATTATATTTGTAATTGAACGATTTTATTTTCAATATATTGTTTGTGGCTTTTAAGCAGTTAGGTATCAAGTGTGCAAAACTATTTGGCAGATGTCAAACTTATGCAACTTTGTTCGCATTTTCCTTTATATAAATATGCCAGATGAATTTTTTTCACATTCTGCTAGGGATCCCTGACTATGTTCCAACAACGTACTATTGTGTTTATTGTGTGTTTGTGTTCCAAAATTGGCTCACTACCTGTATGGTACAACGTTGGCGCATGCCTTAAGAAATTATAAAAAAAATATTTTCTTCTCTGTAATAAAATTACGGTTTAAAGTTCGATTTTGGCAACTCTGTAAAAAAAAGTACATTTTAGGACCCATTTATGATTCTTTATTGACCCCTTTTTCATCAGACAGCATATTGACATCGTTGTTGTTGTCTTCTTCATTACATAAATTTTTTTAAGATTAATTGATTATAAAAATGTTATTTGACCATTTAAAAGACAAAAAAATCATCTCTCTCATATAAATACTAGTTATCAAGAAAATGAAGAAGTGTCAATGATTGCCGCATTGTTATATTTTTGATGACAGTATTTGTATGAGAGAGATGGAACTAGAGTGCCTTGATGTCATATTGACAGATATTGTCGCATTATAGAGTGACGCCATGCATCATTCTTTCTCTGTCATACAGATAACGTCATCAACGTTATAGCCAAAGTGACAACAATTACAACTTACAATCACAATTAATGACGTTATCTGTATGACAGAGAAAGAATGATGCATGTCGCCACTCTATAAGGCGACAATAACTGTCAATATGACATCAAGGCACTCTAGATGGAACGATGCATGGCGTCACTCGGGACCAACGTCATTACAGGCCGACGCACTTTACCCCTGCATCTATCTCGCGGTTTTCTTTTGACCTTTTGAACAATAGTTTTCTCACGTCCGACGGAGACTAAGCAATATGCAAACAATCCAAAAAATACCGCGATGTAGATGCAGATGTAACTGTAAAGTGCGTCGGCCTATATAAAGTTGTCCATGCGTCACTCTATAAAGCGACAATATCTGTGTTGTGTTTGGGAGGAGGATGGTAGCCTTTATTAGGGCTATTAAGGAACAATTGTACTTGATAAACGACTTTAATAAACACACGACTTAGAGCGGTACATAGACTGTAGACATACTAGGGTTGGACTTCTTATGTATACAGGGTTGAACTAACTACATACATAACATTCCCCCACACTTACATTAAACTTACTCTATTTACAAGTTTAACCTTTGAGGTGGTCTAATGTTTCTATTAGACCTTCTTAAAACAACTAGACTATTATAAGTTGGTGTCAAACTAGGAGGAATTAATATTTTACTCGGAGTTCTAGCCAAAGAGTTAGTTTCATTTTCAACGAGATTTTCAATGTCAAGTTCAGAGTTTAAATGAAAACTTTGATCTCCATTTTCAGGGGATAACACTGGTGTTTCGACTTTCGGACTACTTGACGTTTGAACTATAGGCATTGGTAAATAACTATTTGACTCATTTGTATTACTTATTTCAACATTAATTTTATTACTTTTAAGATTATCGGCGTGCATTAATTTTACCTGATTATTAACTAAGACTAGGTAGGTCACTGGACTTAACACTTTTAATACCTTACCGACAACCCATTTTCTCTCTAAAACTATGTAGCAAAAGACATTTTCGCCTTCTGCATAAAACTTTGTTTTGACTCTCTTTTTATTTTCGTACTCTTCGACTTTTTCCTTTGTTAAAACTTCTTTTTCTCTTCCCCCAATTTTTGGTTTAAGCATTAATAATTTTGTTCTAGGTAACTGTTTAAACATCATTTCTGCTGGACTAACTTTTGTTACTGACGAAGGGGTATTACGATATGCAAACAAAAAATTATCTAACCTTTGTTGAATTGACAAATTTTTGTTTTGCTTTTCAAAAATACTTTTTTTTAAAGCGAACTTTGTAGTTCCAACATTTTTTTCAGCTGACCCATTTGACGTAGGGTGGTACGGTGGCGAAAATTTAACAACAATACCATTTGACATACAAAATGATTTGTATTCATGACTATTAAAGGGAGGACCATTATCTGACACTATTGTTTCTGGAAAACCAAAAATTGCAAAAGTTTGCCTTAATTTTTGTATGACTTCATATGCGTTAGTTAGATTTTTAAACAAGTACACATCTAACCACTTGGTAGTTGTATCAAAAATAAGCAAGAAATTTTGGTTTTCTAGCTTAAAGAAATCTATGTGCAATCTTTGCCAATTATTTGTACATAATTTCCAAGGCGACAACTGAACTTCTTTACCCTTAGCTGAAAATACTTGACATGCCTCACATGAGCCTACTTTTTGTTCTATCTGTGAATCTAAACCTGGCCACCAAACGACTTCTCTGGCTTTTAACTTCATGCGGACAATTCCAGGATGTTGATCATGTAAAATTTCTAGAACCTCATCCCTGAGACCTTGTGGAATGACTACTTTATTACCTACCATTAAACAACCGCTTTCTATACCTAACTCACTTCTTCTTCTAAAATAAGGCTTTAAGTTTTCATCTGAAAGGTGGTTAGGCCAACCTGTTTTGGTTAATTCAAGCACTTTGCTCAAATTTTTATCACGTTTCGTTTCGAGTGCAACATCTTGACTTGACAAAGGTAATTCTGACAAACTATCTGTGGTAAAAAATTTAACATCTAACGAAGTTTCTTCATGCAATGGAAGCCTTGATAAAGCATCTGCATGACCAATATCTTTACCTTTTCTGTAACGTAACTCATAACTATAACCAGACAATATTATTGCATAACGTTGCAAACGATTATGAACATGAGTAGGTAACCCGACTTTTGAACCCAAAATACTTTTTAAAGGTTGGTGATCTGTTTGTAAAATGAAATGACGACCGTATAAAAATTTATGAAACTTTTTAACAGCAAACACCAAAGCTAACGCTTCTTTTTGGACTTGAGCATACGCCTGCTCTGTTTTGGACAACGTACACGATGCAAACATGATAGGACGTTCTTGATTATCAATAATGTGGCTTAACACTGCACCTACACCGTATTGGGATGAATCTGCTGTAACAATAAGAGGTTTGTTCGAATCAAAGAACACAAGTGCTCCACTGTTTAACAACAATTCTTTTGACTTTTTAAAAGATTCTTTTGCTTCTGAACCCCACACAAACTTGACATTTTTTTGTAACAAATCGTACAAAGGACGTAAATGACTTGACAACATAGGAATGAATTTTGCGTAATAGTTTATTAAACCAAGGTATGCGCGAACTTCTGTTAAATTTGAAGGTTCAGGTGCATCTGAAATAGCTTTCATTTTTGACTTGACAGGACGGACACCTTGACTACTGATTTCATGACCTAGAAATTGTACTTTACTTGCAAAAAATGTACATTTTTCTTGATTAATTCTGATATTATGCTCTGACAATTTTTTAAAAATTTTTCTGACTTTGACTTGACAATCTTCAATACTGGACCCGGCAATGAGCACGTCATCAAGATATACACTGACATTTGGAACACCCTGTACCACTTGTTCCATTACAGACTGAAATATAGCTGGGGCGCTGGATACACCATAGGGTAATCTAGTAAAGGAAAATAAACCTATGTGCGTAATTATTGTGACTAGTTTTTGTGACTGACGACTAATTTTAAGTTGTAAATATGCATTGCTTAAATCTAGCACTGTAAAAACGGACATTCCTGACAACTTATATGCGATTTCATCAAAGCTAGGCAATGGATAGTGATCTGTACTTAAAATTGGGTTAAGGGTTTTTTTAAAATCCCCACAAAGCCGCAACCCACCAGACTTCTTTTTGACAACTACTATTGGACTAGCAATGTCACATTGGGTTGTAGGCTTAAGAATACCTTCAGTTACCATTTTATTCAACTCTTGCGCAACTGACTCTTGTAACGCAAAAGGCATTGTATAAGGTTTATGAAAAATGTAATTTGCATTTTCTTTGACTACTAAATTTGCCTCATATCCTCGAATAAACTGACTTCTATCAGACGAAAATACATTTGGAAAAGACTTTTTTAACTGACTAATTATTTTGATAGAATCAGACGAGTTTGACTTTGACTCTGTACTTGACACTGACTCTGAATTCGACTCTGTATTTGACATTTGGACTGACTTTTGGAAATTTTCTCTCCAAGTTGGACACAAACTATCTAACCAATCTCTACCTAAAAGAGGACAACTGCAAAATTGGTTATTGTTTGCTACTCTTAATGGTAAAGTAAAATCTGAACAATTATAGACAACCGACACATTAATTTTACCCATTATATCCAACTTTTGACCTGACACAGATCTGACTTGACTATTTGACTTAACTAAATCCTTATGACTAAAGAACTCATTATAATCACGATCGGAAATCATACTGATTGACGCGCCAGTGTCCACTTCCATGGTTAAATTACGTGACTCGACATTAACATTAAATAGAAAAGGCACTGACCTTAGTTGCTTGACATCCAAGTACTTAACTGACTTGATAGACAACTGTTCCTGATTTTCCTCTTCCTCTTCTTCTTCCTGTGCATATTTGACTCGACTACGGCACACTCTGGACGTATGACCTTGCTTTTGACACACAAAACACTCCCACGACTTTGCTGGACATGTTTCTGCGTCGTGCCAACGACCGCAACGATAACATGATACGCCACTGACTTTTGACTGCGACTGTGACCCTGACTGAGACTGTGACTTTGACTGTGGCTTCGACTGAGCTTGTGGCTGTAGATTTGACTGTGACCTTGACTTTGAACTCGACTGTGACTTCTTTCGACCATAGGAAATCTTCCTGACATCTTCTGACTCGGGACTCCGCATGATTTTTGCCTGTTCATTGGCTAGCTCCATGCTAATTGCCAATTTGTAAGCTGCAGAAAACGTATAATCTTCGGACAGTAGTTTCTGTTGGATTTGACACGACTGTAATCCAAAAACAAACCTGTCTCGGAGGGCTTCATTTAGAAAGACTCCGTACTCACATCCACTTGCTTGATTTTTAAGTCTGATTGAATAACTACTGATGCTTTCACCTGGTTCTTGTTTAATTTTGTTAAAATTAAATCTTTCAGCAATCACTAGTTTCTTTGGAGAATAATATTCCTTTAAAAGGGCTTTGAGCTGAACAAATGACTTGGTATTTACTTCAACTGGACGGGTTAAATCCTTCATGACAGAATACGCTTTAGGACCAATGAGCGTAATGAATAAAGGCACTTTCCTATCCTGAGGGACGTCATTGACTAAAAAGAATTGTTCCATACGTTCCATATACTCATCGAAGTTTGTATTAGGCTCGTATTGCTCAATTTGACCGATTAATGACAACAAAGCCATGTTTTTATTGTTTTTTTGAAGACTTGCTTGACTGACTGACTGACTGATGACAATAAAAACTTATTATTCTCGACTTGACAGTTGACCGACTTGACTTGACCGACTCGACGAACGGACCGTACTATGTACGTGATGCTGTTGACTGCTTCCAACTTTTCCCGACTGACCGGTTAAAAGTGAGGTTAAAAATTGCGACTACTTTTGCAATTTTTGACTAAAATATCGACTTTCCGCGATTCCTTTTTATCTCGTCGCCAAACTGTTGTGTTTGGGAGGAGGATGGTAGCCTTTATTAGGGCTATTAAGGAACAATTGTACTTGATAAACGACTTTAATAAACACACGACTTAGAGCGGTACATAGACTGTAGACATACTAGGGTTGGACTTCTTATGTATACAGGGTTGAACTAACTACATACATAACAATCTGTAAAATCTTCCAGGCACTCGATACTTTAGGGTTCGCCAATTTTGTGACCTGAATACAGTAAAACGTTCTCCCTTACAAAAAAATTGATCTGCCAATATAAAAAATAAAACAGCCAAAAATATTTTTGTTAAAAAAAAACAAATTTGAAATTTCTGTAAAATTATGTTATTTGTAAATTAGTAATACGCCTGATGCTTTCCGTTTCTAAAAAACACGAGTCACAGGTGTTAAAAACACTAAATTATTCAATTAATGTTTCCTTGTTAGATATGCCTTGCCATCTTAAATAAAGCGTGCAAAAACGCTTGTTTTAATAATCAATGATTGCCGCTATGCAATTATCCAAGTCTGATAATGTCCAACCGGGTTACCTATGGTCCCGCGACCGTTAGCTGATGTATTGTGGTTTGCTGATTCTTAATTTTTTATGCACGCTCCTGGACCATTTAATAATAATGCATTTTAAATAATAATTATCCCGTCAACCACTATGTACCTAAGTAATTATATAGTAACATAAGTCAATTATTACTGATTGTAGTAAGTAAAAAGTAGAAATCATACTTAAAACATTCTTCAGATGATACTACCTACAACGTAAAGAGACCTTAAAAATTCGCATTAACCGCAATGTGATTAACTTAAAAACTAAATGATGTTATTATCTACTATCTCTAGCTAGTCATTCTTTTTGTTGGTGCCAAAGTATATAAAACAAATGTGCAACTATTTCATTTCAGTAGTTCGAAACATCTAGCTGAAATGAGTTTGAAAAAAATTCAACTTCTTGTGCTAGCATTGAGTGTCGGTCTTTGCGTGAACTTTTCGACGGCGTCGGACGTCTACAGCCAAACGTATTCGTCAATGGCTTCGTTTAGAAATTGTTTAAAAAATACTAACCCCTTAATCTGTGCAAAAGAAAAAGCTCTTGATTTTGTAAATGAAACATTATTGAGCGAGGATCCAATCAATTTTTACGACATGTTTACCATTGAAAAAAATCCTGATTTTAAATTGAATACAACTGATAACATTGAACTACCTTCGGAAGAATCTCAAAGAAGTTTGGTACTCAATGACGCTTTGATGGATAACATTCAGCAGTTTTTTATGTCGCGAATTATCAAGTTTAACATGGCTGAGACATTTGTTGAAGAAGGTAAGTAATATTACTATTTTATTAGGGAAAAACAAAAAACTCCCAAAGCATTTTATCTTTCTTTTATATTTTAATAACCACAAAATTTTAAATGAGAATAGTCTTCAACTTCAAGTACTACCTACAAAGTAAGAATACGACTCTTGTTTTAAAGCAATACTTACAGATGTTTTTAAAAGCTTAAGAAAGAATTACTAAAATAATTTAAAAAACCATACTACCTACTTTTAATTTCTAAAAAAGTTGTAAGAAATGTATGTCCGGATTCACCACACATTCTTAAGTCTTCCTTAATGTTAAGTGACTCTTTACCATAAACAGAGTTTGACAACTGTAGCATTGACATTATTTAATAAAATTGTGCTTTCTATGACAAACAGTCACTTAGTTTTTAAGGAACAGTTAACAATTGTAGTGCAACCGGCCCTTAGTGTATCCGGTAGTTTAGAGTTTGGAACAAAAAATAGGGAATATTTTTGAAATATTTTGAACTTGATTCGGTAACCAATAAATCAAACATTTTGTGTGCATAAAATTAAATAAACTTAAAAAATAATGGCATCCAAACTTTAACGAAACAAGGAAACCCTCTCCCAAAATTCCATGATTTTCATTAAGAGATTAGGACCGGTTTCAAAATTTACAGCATCTTTAATCTAGGCCCAATAACTTATAATGTTGGATAACATATCAGTATAAAAAACATAAACTACACCCTAGCATAACCACGCTTATCAATGAATAGGAGGAGGCACTTTTATGTGTCGTTACTCAGTTAATGGTGACGAATTAAATGCGAAGAAAAAGTACGATTTACCAAATCAAATTTGGTGTACCTACGCAATTTTTGTATGTACTTAGGGTATAGTCCGTAAGTCATTTTGGTAAACCTAAGTGACAGTTTCAACAATCATTTTCTATGACAACGAATTGTGTAACAAGTCGTTTTCTGTCACCTTGGTTTACCAAAATGACTTACGGACCATATCCTTAGTAAGAGAAGTCATAAATAAGTCAATTTTTTTTATTGTCAAAGGATTGTCGATTGACTTTTTTTTAAAGTTTTAAATCCTTTCTTAAGCCCGTTTTTGTTGACTACTCATTATTAGCACGTTGTTAAATAAATAAAACAGACGAAGAGGAAAAAGAAAGATTAGCACAATGAATATAAACTTTAAGTTGTTGTTATTTCAGAAACTAAATTGTGGCCAATTTAACTGTGTCATTGTGGTAAAAGACTATAATCTCATTTATTTTAACGATTCATTCATTTTATTTGCATTACTAAAAGAAAATTGTGTTCAGCTGAACTGAGGTTGTTAGTCTTTGAATGTTTTTCCTATTTTAATAAAACCACGTAGCACTAACTTAAATCACTTGTTTCTTAGGACGTCAAAAGAGACCTCGACCAAATCGTGGAATGATGCAAATGATGATGATGGGCGGTATGATGGCGGCAATGATGGGCAAAATAATGATGGGGAAAATAGCCCTCATAGCAGGAACAGCCCTGATGATGGCCAAACTTGCTCTTGTTATCTCTGCAATAATGGCCCTGAAGAAACAAGATAGTGGTAAATCAGAAGAAAAACATATCGTAGTTGCTGCTTCCCCAAGCGGTGGACATAGCAGCTCAGGAGCTTGGCAAAGAAGTCTGGATTACGAAGATGCTGCAAATCTTGCGTATAGAGCACATTTAAAGCAAGATGATCCGTCTCTTCAATACGGAAAGTTTTAGTTAAATAATTTTGAAAAAGCTCGTTTTGCGAAAGTTCATGGGCAATTTTTGATTTATGTTGTTTGACTAATCATTTTCTTTTGTGTTTTCCAAGTAAGTTTGTAGGTCAGTATTCTTATCTTTTACATCTTAAATTAAATGCAGATACGGTGTGTAAACAAATGAACAATTTGTCAAGCCACCATATCTGCATTAGTGTTAGCTGTTATGCAGATGTAATTAAAAGGTAATTAAAAAACATGAGAATGAACATAACTGAAATAATATTGCATGTTTTAAAAAATTAATGAAAATTGTTCAAGAATTTAGTAAAACGTGGTTTTTGCATTAATTTATATAATAATTTATTTCACTTGGTACCCTTCTTAGGTGGTGAAAAGAAGAATACAAATTTAGTTCCTGCTTAATAATCGACTAAAGTCTGATCTGACATCACAAATTTTGGTTAACATTTTCTTTAGTTAAAAACAATAGATTATTTTTTATAATTATTTTATAAAAATTACTAATAATTTTAAACTCATGATAGCTTTATAGAAGTTTAAATCATACTTTTCGTTATTAAAGCTTTTATCATTTGATCATAAAAATATTAATTTGTGGTGGTCTTAAAGCTTTATTTTAATTTTAATTTATTATTATTTTAAAAAAATAGTTATGTGTTTGTATTCTTTTTTATAAAACTAAATACCATCTACGATTATGTTTGTTTGTTTAAGTTTAAAGTCATATTTATTTATTAATAAAATAAGTTATTTATTTATATTTAAGTGTCACTTCGATAGATTGTTTAGATGTGCAAAATGCTATAAAATAAACGAGCAATGAATAATTTTGTGTTTTTATTTTATTATTTGTTTAACTATTTAGTCCGAGAAAATCTTACAAAAAATCCCTATTTTTCAGAAATTTTTCGGGCAGCACAGTTTTTGTGAAAAAGTGTAGTATTTGATACCTAGAATCATAATTACCATGTGCGCACACATGCGCATATTAGCATTTTGTGCTAGAGCCCCCCAAAGAGCCCCCTTTAATTCGTAATACTACATCATGTTGGATCTGCACCAAATTTTGCAAATAGACACCAAATAAGGTTCTAAAGTGATATTCATAAAAAAAATTATACCAAAAAATTCCTTCACCCCCTAAATGGCCCCAAAATGAGTAATATTTACCACGTTCAATTTACACCAAATTTTACAAACATATGCAAAATTAGGTTCTAAAAACCCTTTTTGAAAAATATTTAAAAAAAAAAAATGTTTGCCCCTTCTGGGGGCTATTTCTCATGGGGGGTGAAGAAAATTTTTAACAGAATCTTGCTGCCGTAAATTATTCTGGGGGCTATTTCTCATGGGGGGGTGAAGAAAATTTTTAACAGAATCTTGAGCTGCCGTAAATTATTTTTTACTTTTAGTAATTCTTAATAGTTTACCTAATTCTTAGATGAAAGTTTAAGAACTCGGCATAACTTTCTGCAAAATAAAAAGCAAACCATAAAGACTGAGGTAAAGAAATGAATAGTCAATGAAAACCATTTCTGCCCTTGAAAGCCTCATTTAGAGATTAACTTCCCTTACTTAAATTTACGCGAATTTAGCGTGACCAAATAAATGCATTTAAAGATTCAATAATTTAACTTTAACTATTATAAAGTATGTAAAGCGTACCGGGGATAATTACATTTCCACCAAGACTTCTTAATTTGCATTAAAAATAGTAAACATTGCAAAATGAAATTATCTCTAAATCCGCGCTTGGTTCAACATTTTAGTACATTCAGATCATATTTCCAAATGGCGAAGATATTAATTTTAAATTAAATGCCTTTGTATCGGGTGAGCAAATAAAAACGGCCCATAAGTTGGCTGTAAACAATGTAAAATCTGTCAAACAACAATATTTTGACAATGCCCACGGCCTACCTCACCTTTTTAAATGTCGTATGACTCGTATATTTTTTTGCTACGCGGTGCAAAAACATACTGACCATTCCCTTCGCTATTTTAGTGATTAGTCCTAGCCCTTATGGGCCTTGAGCCTAAATTTTGGGACAAAATGGTCTTCTTTGCCATTGGTACGTGACTACTATTTTAGACAATAATTTATCATTATAAGTATACAATTTACCGTATAAGATACTGATATTGTGTTTTTAAGGTTCTATTTATTATAAATTAAATTGTTCGTTATTTACGGTAAACTCATATTGTTAGTTGTATGTACAAAAAATCATAAATGTGCAACATTAACAGCATAATGGCATAGTTTTTTGGAAAAACAATTGAAACCTACAGTAGGTCACCTCATATTAGCTTGAAAAGCTTATATTATAAAAGCTCGCCTTTATCACACATTCTAAAATGATTTCTCATTTTAATGTACTGTTAGAATTCTTTGACATAAAACAAATTAACAAAAAATGCCTCAATCATGGCATTCACAAACAAATTATGCTAAGAAGTATAAGAATAGCTGATTTATGACTGGCAATTCGATTTATGCATGTGAAGATCAACGCGCAATTATCTACCTTTCTTATATGTTTTTTTCATGTCGCCATTAACTCCACCATAGTTACCTACAAGATACTTAATACCTATCCATCTCGTACTCGGTAGATAATCGTTTGCATAATGAATGCTCATGGAAGCCGACGACGCCGGCGTTTTAATTTTCGTGCTATCGGCATTGTAAACCAATCAAATAAAATTCATCGATTGGCGAGGTTCTCAGCACGTTATTCACAACATCCGAGCAATCTACTACTTTGAAAGTGTTTCTTTGAATGACCATTAATTATTACTGTGGTTCGTTTATACCAACCATAAAAGGGTTCTTAATTAAAGTACCTATAAAACCTGATTAATAGAATTAAAATTTCATTTTCTTTCCACTTAACGGTGTCACACAAAATTATACTTAATTTTGTTAACTTAGTGTTTAATCAGTTTACTAGTAAACTTTATTGCGTAGTATTTTTACATCTTCAAGATAATAGGATAAAAAGTACATAATAGCAATACCTATGATTCATTTGCAAAGAACATTTTAGTGCCAAGTCATAATAAGGATTATTTTTACACATCTTTGAAACATTCCTCTTAAATGATTTATTATACACTTTTTTATCTAATTTCCCAAAATTGAAAAAAAAACAAACACTACATGTACAGACGTTTTAGTTAGTACTTTGAATTTTGTATGTTTTAAAGCGGATTTTTTTCTTTCTACATTGAAATCCTTGAACGAGCACATCTTTATAAGAGAAAAACGTAAGTTGCACGTTGGCACTTTTGAATGACGGGTAGAATAAATCATCCATAAAAACCCCTATCAATTTTTGTAAATAATAAAGTTCACATACACGACTGTTGGTTCTAGATTCAACTAGTGTGTAGAATTAGATTAATCATTATTATAATATAAATGCGTTTAATTTTAAAGAATTTTGTCACGTTTTTATTACAAACTTTATTAGGCGCAACCTTTAAATAGAGTATAAGCGTCTCGAGTAGCGTTAAAGTATGATGACTTTAATAACGATACAACCTCGAATACAACCAACTGGAAAATATTAAAGCACTTTTCTATTTCTATACACATCTTACCTAAAGACTCATCTTACCTTTCTCTAAACACTACATTGTTAAATTGGCCTAATCTCTAAGATTTAACTTTTATGTTTTTCTATAAAACCTGTGTTTTATGCACTATTATGTGTGATGAATAATCAGATCTTTATAGCGTCAGATTCAAAAATGCAAAAGTCATTAAAACAAGCTTTGTTTGCATCATCAATAATGGCAATAATGGTTTGCTATAAAAAAAGAACTAAAACAAAAACGTGCCTTGTTATTGCAGAAAGTGTATAAATCGGCCATAAAATAGCAATGCCACGTTAAGCGCGAAGCCTCATAAACAATGAGTACCTCTCTTCGAACTTGGCGCCCGCCGTCTGGTTTATAGAAGAAATATTCTTGGAATTATTGATAAAATCACTTGACTTGAGAATGTCTTAGTTTTAAAATGTAGGTATAATTTTTATAAGACAGCAATCGTATTTGCAATATTACCATGATTGTATTGATAGTGTCGCTAAGAAAACGCATCATATATTTATGGAATGTGCGGTATGTTGATTAAAACAAATAAAATATTCTTCAGTTTATGGCTTTAATAATACTTGGCAGTGTTAACGTAAAACCAATCTAAGGTCTCCCTAAATCGGATAAAGATAGGCACAAACACATAGGATAGATAAACTTTAGGGGCCAATAATTGCAGAAATCCTGTAAAATGTTCAAATCAATGTTTTAAAAATAAAAGAATTTGTACGCATTAAACGCGGAAATAGAAAAGACAGTTCCTAAAAAACAGATATACTTATTTTATAAAATAAGATATAAAGAATTACGAGCAAGTCATTCATTTCAAACTTTCAGTATGAACCTGAGCAAATATGTTTCTCTCATGAATGAAAATTATGAAGTATGCTAAATAACATAAATCAACAAAATTGGTATGTACAATTTAATAAAAACTAAGTATTATTGTGTTGTTTATGACCTACAAAAAATAATGTGGCTGGTAAATAAGTATAACTCGCAAAAAAACTAACTCAAAGTTAATGTGTTTGCCGCAAAATGATATAGTTTTATAAAAACACATCTAGATCAGAAACACTGTATATCCGTCACATAATCACGAATACCAGAGGCCCTGAGAAGCATGAAAATGGTGGGAAATTTTCGTTTTAAAATCTCGTCTTAAATTAAACATGTTTAACGACCGATCTACAAATAATTTCTCCTGCAGCAATTAATGTACTTTTTTATATATAAAACTTAAAATAAATATTTAGTTATTAGTTATCAATTCAATTTGGTCAAAAATCAATTTTTAGAGATACCTACGCACTGAGATTCTTTTTTAAAGGTTCATAAATGTTTCTGTTACAATCAATTATAATCAATCACAATAGCCTAAATCGACTTTAACAGGTCGAACTTTAACTAAAAGTCAGTTTAACAAGAGATAAAAATAATAACCCTCAAAGTAACAATCGTGTTGTTTATTTATTAAATTGCAAGATTCACTCGCTAAAACATATACATGATGATTATTTTAAAACTTTTCAGGCAAATTTTTGATCCGATATCCGATATGTGTAATTTTGACACCAGATATATTCAAACAATAAAACTAAAAAAAAATGATTTTTTTCACTACTACCTATAGAAAAGACAATTATTGACCGATCTTCTACCAGAGAAATCACATTTCTCTCCCTTGGTCAATAATAATTTTCATGTCTATGTACACTGTACAATAATGAAATGTCAAAACATATGTCAAGGTTTTATCATAAATAGAACGGTGCTTACAGCAGTTTTTGTGAGTTTTTTACGAAGACTTTCTTATTTTGAAAACATAACTACTATAAAATACTTCAAAACATTTTATTGCACAAATATTTTAACGAAAAAAATTTTTTTTCATTTGTAAACATATCGCACTTTTTTCTGTAGCTGTGTCGGTGTTCTATCATTATCATAATATTTACAAATTTCTTATCAGTGACCATCATATTATTTAAATCATTTACGCCATTTACGTGCAAATTATGAGTTATTTTGGAAAAAACACCCATTTGAAGAACTTTTTATTGTTTTGATTGACGTTAACGTCATTGTCATTTCCATGGAAACTTCGATTAATTTTTTGTAAAAATAATATACAGGGTTTTGATAAAAATTGAACATATTTTTAAATTAACATTTTTCAAGAAAATGCTAGTAGTGAAAAAAATAGTATATAAACCACGGTAGAGAAGGTCATTATTGACTACGCGCAATTGTGTCCCTTGCCGCTGCGCGGCTCGGGACACAATCTTTGCGCTAGGTCAATAATGACCCTCTTCTCTACCTTGGTTAATAATGTACTATTTTTCACTACTAGGAGCAAAGAGTGTCATTATTGACTTTTTAAGAACCCTTCAAAATCCTTTTTTACTACCTAGGTTAACAATTTTTATTTGTCTCCCTAGGGAGACAAAATCCTATGTCAAAACATATGTCAAGTTTTTTTCATAAATAGAACGGTACTTACAGCAGTTTTTGTGAGTTTTTTACGAAGATTTTTTTATTTTGAAAACATAACTACTTTAAAATACTTGAAAACATTTTATTGCACAAATATTTTAACGAAAAAAAAATTGTACAGTTATAAACATTTCGCACTTTTTTCTGTAGCTGTGTCAGTGTTCTATCATTATTACTATTTTTACATTTCATTTCCATGGAAATTTCGATTAATTTTTTGTAAAAATCATATACAGGGTTTTAATAAAAATTGAACATATTTTTAAATTAACATTTTTCAAGAAAATGCTAGTAGTGAAAAAAATAATATATCATCCACGGTAGAGAAGGTCATTATTGACCTCGCGCAATTGTATGTATGTATACAATCTTTGCGCTAGGTCAATAATGAACCTCTTCTCTACCTAGGATGATAATATACTATTCTGGATATTTATGACAAAATGCGCTTATTATTATGAGTTGTGGATAATGTGTAAAATGAATTAATAGATAATTCTTTTGATTTATTTGCACACAAAAATGTTGTTGCATATTGCAAATTGTCATTGCACTGTAAAGTAGAGTGTAATATATATAATTAATTAGTTCAACATTTTTTAATAAATCAACTTGATTTAATAATTTTTGTTTTAGTTTCAATATGAAGCATAATTTTAACTCATTTATTTTAGAGAGTTTTCATTCAAATTGCCATTTCATGTCAATTTGTTCCAGCCAAAAACTTTATTTAACTCAAGTTGGTTTGGCATTGATTTATGAAAGAAAAGTTTCTGTGTTTTTTTATTTTACAAGCTGGGATAAAATATTAAAATTGGAAAAAGTTATGACTTATATAATTCTGTGCAAATTACAATTCTAGTTTCATATTTCCAGAAATGTACCGTATTTCTAAAGGTGCATTTATCTTTTGAAGTAAAACATGTTCTAAAAGCTTGCTCATTTTATATTTTTCTACCACCTTTTAAAGCGAGGTGCAATTCAAGGAATTATTTAGTGTTAATTTTTTTAGGAATTTGTTGTGAATTTTTCTTGAAATTTGTGGAATTAGTGAATATTTTTTACCATTAAGTTGCCGCTCGCTTTAAGGTTAAAAAAATGATAGGTAAAATAGTTTGAATAGACTGTAACCACAGTTCCTTTGCTGTTTTTTTTTATTCAAGTTATTTTTTATTTCAGGTTATTACAAATCCAGTCCTTCGGATGTCCTGGAAGTTTACCCCAAGAAAATTTCACAGCATGGAAATCACATTTCTTCTCACAAATTAGAAAGCTCACACCGCGAAAAAACAGTTTTCTACAATGTAACAATTAACAAAAAAGAACATACATTAAAGTTGGTGCCGTCAGCCAAATTCTTGGCACCTAATATTATTATTGAAAGAAGGGGTTTAGGAACTTATAAAAAGTATAAACCAAGTGAAAAAAATGTTAACTGTCATTTCAAGGGAGAGATTCTGGGCAATGTAGGTCCGTCCCAAGTTGCAATTTCTGCCTGTAATGGTCTGGTAATTATTTCTAATTTTATTAATGCTTTTCTAAGTACATACCTACATAAAGAAACGACGACTACTTAAAAATAAATAATTCTAGTAATTATGTTTTAATCTTCTACATTCTTCTTCTAAACATGTGTTTGCTGTCTTTAAGGTGAAGGTTTATTAGAATGTAATCAATTTGTTACAGCAAATGTTATACAGTGTGTCTCCGAAAATGTAGGTATCCCTAAAACTAAGATTCCTTATAAGTAATTATTTCAAAAAATTGTCCTTTGAACTAAAATAAGATAAAGAACTCAAAATTGTAAAATTCGATTTCCTAAATAATTTTTCGTCACAAAAAATAGGTAATTTTAAAATGTACAGCTCTCCTCTAAAATCAGATCTAAATTAAAAACTGATCTTTGAACGGCTGTCTTTTTTATTTTGATCTCAGAAATCTCAGGTTTTAGAAATGCTCACATTTTCAGGGTCATCGTTTATATTATAAAATATTTTCTCAGAGACAGAGTAAACCTTAATGTTCTTTTTTCTGCTAGGTAGGTTTTATACATTTACCAGATGAAAAATTCTACATAGAACCCGCTCATAATGACGCAGAAAAAATCAAAGAAGAAAATGGCCACAAACATCTTATATTTAAAAGATCTGCCATTTACAATGCAAACAAAAAGAAAAGAAGAAAAAAACGTTTTCAGTCTAAAAATTGTGGAACCAAGGAACCACGAAAAGTTACTCTGTGAGTACCATTACCAATTTTTTTTTTAATTTAAAATTTGTTTAAAAATGCCGAAACGGGCCGATATTATTTTAACACTTAACTAACACATATTTTTTTTTTATTTAACCGCCTAAAAGGGATTACTACCGACTCATTATTTTTAGGGTTGAATGGGAAAAAAATAAAGGAAAATTAAAAATCCAACACAAGAAACACGCCAGGTATCACCTAAGAAAAAAAAATCACTTTTTGAAAATGAATCAAAAACAAACAAAAAAGCAACGTTTTAAAAATAAAAACAGAATAAGAAGATCCGTGTCTAAACCACAATTTGTGGAGGTCTTATTAGTTGCTGATTTCTCCATGCTTGAATTTCATGAAGATATTGATGTAGAAACATATTTACTCACAATAATGAACATGGTAAGACTAATTTGTCAAATGAATAATTAATTTATCCTAATGTTAAATTAAAAAATTATAAAAAACTAACGTTTTGGTATACGTTTTTTCAAATCGTATCGTGTTTCTTTTTTAGGTGTCCACAATCTACACCGACCCATCTATAGGAAACTTATTTAAAATATACGTGGTTAAGATAATTCTCATAGACGATCCCCAAGCAGAACCAAATTTAAACGTTACCACAAATGCAGATAGTTCTTTGCATAGTTTCTGTAAATGGCAAAAAACATTGAATCCAGAAAATGATACGCACCCTCATCACCATGATGTGGCAATATTGGTTACTCGCAAGGATATTTGTGCAAATTCTAACTCAAGTTTAGCATGCAATACATTAGGGGTTGCTCACGTAGGAGGTGTTTGTAGATCGGAGAGAAGTTGCAGTGTCAACGAGGATAATGGAATAACGTTGGCGCATACTATTGCACATGAGCTGGGTCATAGGTAAGTATGTACAGATCTGCTACATAAAATAGACTTCGTTTTAGCCACCAAGATATTTTTTACACATTATCGGTTAAAGAACAATATAATATTAAGGCACAGAGTTTCATAAATAAAGTTTTTTAGCACGCGTCCAGGTTCGAAATGGTTCCAATGGACAAGTGCTAAAAAACGCCTTATAAAACAAGTTTTTTATACTATTTTTTATATTTCCTTCATTTAATTTATTAAAAGGCATTTTTAATTTGAATTAATAACTTAACCTAAAATGTTATTTTTATTGGATTGGCAACATTGACATTCGGAAGTAAACAGTAAATTTAGGTCAGACATAATAACATTTGTAAACTTTACTCACTTAAGACTGAATGAATAGGCGGCTTTGAAAAAATCTAATCGTTGATATCTTTTTTGCAATTTCTAGTTATTACCTCTACAAAAAAACTATGTCCCCGGATAGTTTATAATAGTAAAATTTGTAAATAAAAAATACCTTGCAAGGGAAGAAATTTATCTTTTTGCATCTGGAAAACCAACCTAATAAAATAAAATTATGGGTTTAATAATGAAGCAATTCAGTAACCTTAAAATAATAAGTTTCGTGTTTTATAATGTGCTTATTATAAACCGCAAATAAAAAAGTTACATTTTTGAGTTATTGTTAACTAACCCGGCTCCTTCGCCATTTTTATAGTTAAAATTTAAGGTGTCACACGGGCTTAGGATATGTTAAATTTTTTATTTTATTATGATAATTTTTGATAATAAATATTTACAATAGGTCAAGCCCTTTAGCCAGGATTAGTTATAATAGCATCATTTATTTTTGAAAACTGTTGAAGATTAAATGTCACAAAAACTAAAAAAAGCTTATTGTTATCTCAATAAAAATCAATTTGAACCATTATGCTAAAGCAAACAAAAAAATGCTAAATACTGAAAAAATGTAAAACGAATAGATTTCAAGTGCTCGATATTAACATTCGTTTGAATCAAATGGCATTATTTTACGCTTTTTATAGCAATGCGGAAATTTTTTATAAAAAGTTATCTAGATAGAACGTTATCACGAACTACTGAACATGTCTATCTAGTTCAGAGAACAACGTCCAGCTTTAAAACAATACAATTGATTTAAGCTATTGCAATGTACCATTAAAAAACAATTTTGTCAAAAGCTTTAAAACTCTTTTAACGTCCCTGGGGAAAATATTTAGATCAGCAAAATAACGAAAATACGAAGCAAAATTCTAGGCATTGTTTAAATTTCAATTGAGTTAACACTAAAGTAGGTATGCCTTTTAGTTTTAGATATCATACAATTATCTTTTGACAAAGGGACATCCTTGTCTTTAAAATGTACATTATTTTCAAGTTAAAATGTTAGCCGAAAACTAATTTTCCAACTACCTTAATAAAAAAAAATAAATCTTCTTTTAAGATTTATTTACATAATAAACATCCAAATACAGGGGATGATTTATTGTAGGAATTACTAATTAAAAAACATAATCAGGTGCATTTCGGAAAATTTGAAATACGTATCAGCTTGTGTGGAATTAGGATACTTTTTGAAAGATGGACATTGCTGTAGAGAAATTAAAATCAGGGTTGTTAAAGAGCCATTGTTAGATTCTTTACTTAACAAAAAATTATTAAACTTAACTATAAATTTAAAGTCGTGTATTTTAGCTTGGGAATGTATCACGATACAGATAAAATTGGTTGCAAAGGAAGACAAGGTGACATTCAGCATATTATGACACCAAGTTTCCAAGCAGATACTATTGGTGTGAGCTGGTCTTCTTGTAGCCGGAGGGATGTCACTCGTTTTCTTGAGTAAGTTTTAAACATATTATTATTTTCTTAAAAGCTTAAATTGTACAGAAGGACCGTCAGTGTGGAACAAAAATCCTGTTTTAATTTCCTTACAACAACAATTGTATTATAAGTTTAACAACATTGTTCTTTTCGAAAAGCCTTACTTTAATGAGACGATTTCAAGATCAAACAAATGTCTACGTGTTTTTTTTATTTCTGATCATTAATTTTTTCTGCAGCAAAGGTTTAGCAAAATGTCTTCTGGATGAGCCGCAAAAACTTGACGAGTATGATTATCCTGGTTTACCACCAGGTGCAATGTTCGATGCCAATCACCAATGTAAACTTCAGTTTGGAGAAGAAGCAATTTTTTGCTCACCTAAGGAAGAAATTTGTGATAGATTATGGTGTACTGTAAATGAGACCTGTACTACGCAGTTAATTCCGCCTGCCCCTGGAACGCAGTGTGGCAAACATAAGGTAAACGTTTAAAATTCATGTTTTATTAACGAAGTTTTTTGCATAAAATTAGCAAAAGTTAAACATAGTAATTAGATGTTTAACTGCAGATTTATGACGTGATAATGCTAAATATAATACAGCAATTGTTACTTATGTTGTAAAAAAAAATGTTGAAGCCAATTTACCTGATGATAAATTATTTAACACAAAAAGTAATTATTTTTATTTGTCTCATAAAGTACATTGATAACAATCGACACAAGTTGCGTGCCTCTAGGTAAATCTTGAACAAGAAAAGAATAAAAATAAATTTTGTGTAGGCTTAAGCAAAAGTGTCTAGATATCCAACCCAAATAATGTGAGTGCGTGTGAGATACGACTGCCTACCCTACATTGTGGCTTCTTTTAGTGTAAGCATTTTAATAAATTAGGTATAAAGTTGGTGCCTACGTGTAAGAAGAGTTATATGACCCAAGGAAAAAAATTTCCAAATGTTCACTCAAAATCAAAACTAAAGTTTTTGCTATTCTAAAAAATTTTGTAGCCATACCAAAAGATAAGAATGATGGAGGACTACTTTAAAATAGCCACATATTCGTGGTGATATACATTCAGTTAAAGGTTTGAAAGGGTCATCAGACCTTACCTTCAGGCTGTTTTTTTTTCCTACAACTCCTTCCCTTATAGCTTAAAATGTGCCGCATCGTCCTTGGTATTCTCTTTAGTTAGTCCTCTGCATAAATTTTTTTGGAAAACCCATTGTTTATTATGTGTCAGTAACTTTGATTGTTTTGTTGCTAAATCTTAAGAAAACCTTTGTTCTTCCTCAAATGGGATCGTTCTTGCAATTTAGTTTTAATAAATTAGTTTGACGAGGGTTAAAATTTTTCTAACCTTCATTATGTACACAATATTGCCAGAAGTACGTCTACTTGGGGCAAAGCCCAATCATTCTAATAATACCCCCAGAAAAAAATCCCAACCAAGATCTGCTTATGCAGGTTTGTAGCCACTACCCTTAGGAACATAAAAGTGAAAAATTCCCACAAAATTTCCATGACGTTTAGCCCTCATCTTGCATGGAAGTGAGAAGTTAGTTTTTTGTTAATACCTAAACTATTTGGCACTTTTAAAAAAAGTTTTAAAAATTTTGTGGGAACATTATTTTAATAAGAATACAATTATTTAAAAAAAAATAATAAATCACCAATATGAACGATTTTATAGCACTTTGAAAATGTGCTAATTTGGTCCTACAGAGAACGCTGCAATCTATGCTTCGGGACTCTATGACTAAGGTAAACGATTATGATGAAATAAGGTGATTTTCAAAGAGCTATAGAATCGTTAATATTGGTGATTTATTATTTTTTTTAAAAATGATTGTATTCTTATTAAAATAATGTTCCTAAAAATTTTTAAAACTTTTTTTAAAAGGGCCGAATAGTTTAGGTTTTAACAAAAAACTAACTTCTCACTTCTATGCAAGATGGGGGCTAAACGTCACGGAAATTTTGTGGGAATTTTTCACTTTTATGTTCCTAAGGCTAGTGGCTACAAACCTGCATAAGCAGATCTTGGTTGGGATTTTTTTCTGGGGGCATTACTTCTATGCAAGATGGGGGCTAAATGTCACGGAAATATTGTGGGAATTTTTCACTTTTATATTTCTGGGGGTAGTGCCTACAATCCTGCATAAGCAGATCTTGGTTGGGATTTTTTTCTAAGGAAACTACAAATTTTAATTAGAATAATTGGGCTAGCAGTATTAAGTGGGATTCACAATGAAAATTAACTTGCATCTTGTAAGAATTAAGGTAGATTGCAAGAGCTTGAAATATGTATTTGGGATATACCATTCACAATGAATTAGCTTGCATGAGTTCTTACAAGCTAATTCATTGTGAATGGTACATCCCAAATACATATTTCAAGTTCTTACAAGCTTACCTTAATTCTTACCGGATGCAAGCTAATTTTCATTGTAAATGAAGCTTTATTGTTAAAATTAACCTTAACTGTAAAGGTTCATTCACAATGAATTAGCTTGTATGAGCTCATGCAAGTTAATTCATTTTGAATAATGCAGCCTTAATACATATTTCAGGCTCTTGCAAGCTACCTTTATTCTTACAAGATGCAAGCTAATTTTAATTGTGAATCTTACTTGAAGCTCGGTTTTAAGGCAGATGCAAAAAATGGTTTTGATTTTTCATTGTCTTGCATATCAACTCATGTTTTTAATTACTGGATAAACCAAAAGGTTCATTCACAATGAAAATTAGCTTGCATCTTGTGAGAATTAAGGTAGCCTGCAAAAGTTTGAAATATGTATTTAAGCCATATCTGTCACAATGAATTTGCTCATGCAAGCTAATTTATTGTGAATAATACAGTCTAAATGCATAGTTCAAGCTCTTGCAAGCTATGTACCTTAATTCTTACAAGATGCAAGCTGGTTTTCATTGTGAATCTTACTAAAGAATCAGTAAAAAAACTTTTGATTTAAATTTTTTGATACTTTTAGTGGTGCCAAAATCAGAAATGCGTTTCCATAATGGAGCCTCCTATCCCAATAGATGGAGGATGGGGTGAGTGGTCTGGTTGGAGTGAGTGTTCCAGGTCTTGTGGAGCAGGTGTTAGTATTTCCCAAAGAAAGTGTGATCATCCTACTCCTGCAGACGGGGGACTTTTCTGTGTTGGAGCAAGGAAGAGATACCGAATGTGCAACTCTGAACCTTGTCCAGTGAATACTCCAAACTTTCGGTCTGAACAATGTTCAGTTTACGATAATCACACCTACAATGGAGATTTGTATAAGTGGGTGCCTTACTTTGATCCAAGTAAGTAAAGCCCGATTTGTAGGACGTAAATTTCACTTTTCGGAGTAACTTTACCACCTAACTTAGCAAATTTGTATAATTTATATTTTAACAATGTTAAAGCACATGTATCAAACTCGCGTGTGTTTTCTGTCTGTCTATTTGAAGCTTTGTGTTTGTGTACTGTCCGAATGATCACCCTTGTAACCGTACAAGAGAGAAAATACACAAACATGTACGACAGACAAAGTTAATCAATAATCACAGTTACAAAGAAAACCATTCGGACTTAGCCCCTAAAATTAAGGCGAATTACGTTAAGAAGGATGGACAATGCGGCCTAGATCGACTAGGTGCCGAGTGTCGACTTAACCCGACTAAATGATTTACTGAAGCAGAGATAAAGTATTACATAAATTTGCCTATAGATTTCCATCTTGTAGTTTGTTTAATTTTCGGTTATTTAATTTAAATTAAATGACCATCGACAAAAGTCCTTTAATTAAAATAACTTATTTTTGGAATTTTTTTAAAAAAGGTACTTAAAAGTTCTAAAAGAAAACACTGATTTAAAGCGTTCTTGTCAATAGAAAATTGATCAATTAAAAGGTATTTAAAATTTTATCACGTTCTTATTTACCAAAATAAAAAGATGGTATAAAATTTAGAACTTTTTATTGCGCGTATAAAATAAAAACTTTATATTAATAAATACTCCTTGTTTTAATAAGTATCTTTTTACTTAATTTTACAAAAATTTTATGTTTCCAACTTTATGAGTCTTAATTTAGAGAGCACGATTCGACACTCTAATATAAAGTTACTAACTTGGTTACTCCACAAACTCTTGTGGCATTATTTACATCAAGCACGTTGGATGTTTATATCACCACACGTGTATGGATACATTGTACAACTGTGCATATTCAATCAATTCACCTTTTTATTTTATATTTTAATAACACTATCCAATATTTATAACCTTACTTAGATATTATTGATGGATCTACCCTGTGCAGTGAGCAATTAAAAAAAAATTGGAACGAAACCGATAAGTTCAAACTGTGGGTCAATAATATCAAAAGCTTTTTTTAATTATGTATATAAAATATGGAAATAATAAATGACTTAAAGATGATTCGCCCTTCTGCAAAAATCCAGGTATACGGTAGTTACTTGCTACGTAATAAAAACAGTAATAACTCATTAATCATAGAAAATAATAAACCGATATTATCAAAGCGCCGAATATATGAACATTCACAGTCACTATAGACTAAATAATGAATTTAGTGCCCAAGACACGTTTTATCTACTTTGCTAATTAACCACAATTTGCGCTTGTTGAATTAACTATAATTTAACAAGTTTTGTACCGCAGGCCAGTAGCTCCAGCTCTATTTTAACTATTTGCATAATTATTGTCAATTAAATTATGCAGAATAAAATATCCCAGTTTGCCAGCTGGCTTGGACACAAAATCTACCTCTATAACTAAAATAGGTTTATTTTTTATTTCCCGTCAAATACGATGAGCATGTTCATATTAAATCATTATTGATGACAGATGTTATTGTATGCAAAATACCTGGAAGTTTCTCAAAGTAATAGGAAGGTATTTTGATATTCAAGGAAATGTTTTTAAAATTCACTTTTGAGTTTTGTTCTGCTTCAGGACCCTACTACATACAAATAATTAATTATTTGTAGGCCGAAAGCAAAACAAATATAATTATAGTTAGTAGTTAATATAACCTTAAGTACCTACTTACATTTTGCTTAACAAATTTTCATTTTCGTAAGTTCTTTTTATTATTTCATGATTGGCCTTAACCCCAAACGTCTTTTTTATGATAAATAAAATTACGCCTTTGCACCACAATCAACTTTATCTTCATGTTCCCAAGTTATTTTAATTATTTTTAATATGCATAATTAGAAAAAAAAATGTTGCTTTGATAAAGGCCATTTCGTTTACAAACAAAGAAGTTTTCTACATGTTTTAACGCGTTACACAAGGAATAGATTTAAAGATAAATAAATTTAAAGTCCCCTCTTTAGAATGATACTTATTGGTCATATCTGCAACAATTACAATGTTATCATGTGCAAATGCATTAGATACCAACACCATCCTTTCCTTTGTACATTTGAAACTTGATTTACCCCTTTATCCCATTGTGTGTTAGCTATACGAATACCAATGTCTAATGATGTTATCTATATATCAAGAATGCCGTTTCATTACAATAAAAGTCGCTTTTCATTTTGTTATCCTGAAAAGCGTGCCTTCTTAAGTTCTTGATGTAGGTACATATATTATGAGATTTATTAGATTATATTATATTATAGTGTACCTATATCACAGTAGACATGATGTAGGTAGTTGAGGTTTTTTTTTGGAGCAGTAATATCTCGTGTGCTTTACAACTATTTTTCTTTTTATTATACTAACGTCCCGCAAAACTGTAAAGGTCAGGGTTATCTAATAATAATTATTACTAAAGATAGAAAATAAATGATTCTGACTGGAAGCAAAATACTTATGTATGCATAATCATAACATTACAGTTTTTTTCTGGAAGATCCAAAAAGCATTGGTCGAGAAATTTTAATTTAAAAAATATTTTGGCAGAATCTTAGATTCCACCATATCAGACCATAACCGTTCTCTCGGAAGTTGTTTACCTTGAAAACTGCCGGTTTTGCTACCTATAGCACATGGCTGACCTGCTCATTTGTGCCAGCTTTGCTGGACATGCATAGACTGCCTATATGTGAGTCACTTCTGCCTCTGCAGATGGCGGTAGCACTACACGTACCTCTTTCGATATTTGTTGAAATATACAAGATGGTAGGTGCATAGCCTTGAAGAAGGATTTCTTTAATAACATGCCTAAGATGGAAAGTGAATCATAGACTCCACCATTTTATACCTAAAAAAAGGGCTAAAAAAACTAATGATGTAATCAAAGCAAGTAAGTAATTTGACTTAAGAAATTTTAGTTACCATGTCTTATTAATTGATGGTCTTAGAAATTATTTTGCAATTTTTACTTATAAAATCAAATAATTAAAATAATGTGTACCCAATGATTTTAACACACTAATGCAATTTAAAATTTATAAATCTTTTTAAGTAAGCAAAGAAAGTAATAAAAGAAAAATCGCCCCATATTGAATAAAGTGAACATTTTTTATCAGTCTGTTACAAAAAGGTCAAAGTTCAAAATTATTGACAACTCTTGTTATTTTTAAAAACGAAGTGCACTTTTAAAAGCAACTTTAACGTCGCGTTTATTGGCGCGAAATCTAACTAGCAAACTTTAACTAAATTACTCGAGTTCATGCAATCATTTTTATAATGGCGAATGCGCCGGATTACTAAAACTATTTTAACTAGTTCTTCTTTATAGGGTCCAATGTACCAAAGTTAAAAAACAACATCAGTTTTGTTTAAGCAGAATCTAGTTTTTAATGCATCTTATATTTGTTGCAGGCGTTTTTGTTTAATAAATTATAATTCAAATTGCAATTATGTTTTATGTTTTGAATATAGAATTTATGGCAGTTCCTTAAGGGATATTAGACATGAAACGAGCACATTTATTTTCTACCGAGAAATTAGGGACATAAAACATGAATATTCCATATTAGATTTTATTTTAACAAGTACAAGAGTGTCTGGCTAAAGTACGGGCGAAGCTCAATTCGATATTTATTAGATGATGAATTTCCGGCGTTTTCAAATTTAATTGATATTCCATGTAGTTTGAGCCTTGAGGTGCTTGCAGAGTGAAGTATTTTGTTTTATTTTCCTGGATGTCGTACGGTTGAGCGGGGTATGAAATATGAAGTGCATCCTCGTGGCAAGAGTTAGGCTGCAGGTATAGGAAATATTATCTCATTTGTATATTTCGTAGCTGGGAATAAATTATATTGCATATTTATGCTAAAAGGGGACTAAATTTACTACTTGATATGCACCGAAGTGCCTAGATGTGTAATCTGGATAAAATTTAATCAGATAATTGCAGAATACTTATACATAAATTTAATTAAATACCTACTAAGTACTTACCTACTTACGCTTTCGAGTCGCAATTTCTTCTCTTAAGGGATTTCATATTAGCAACTAAAAGGGTAATTTTTTCGCTTATAAAGATCTATTGAAATTGATGTCTTTATTAAAAAATCTTCCTGCAAATGAATATATAATCTGAGTTTTTTAATGATCGAGTAAGCAAATAAACACGGCAGCTGAGGTGGCCATTTACAGGGTGTTCCAGGTTGAATCGAGATTATAAAAGAAACATCAAGACTCATCAAATACAGAATACACAACTTGTCGGAAATCGTACATATCTCATAATATTCAAATTTAAGTATCTACCTTTTTGTATTATAAGCATCATGAAGAATTTTGACAGAGCGGAAATGAAAAATGCCACATTCAAAGCACAAAGGAGCTTTTTTCGTTGTTATTTTGTCATTATTTACTGTTTGTGGCTTTTGGTTGGAAGAGTTTTACATTATAGCATATATCTACCCTAATATACCTTGAATACCCGTTTTAATATTACGACGCATGTTACACAAACATTAAACACTACAAAGGAGTTAACTCTTCATACGCATTACGGAAAAGAACACATATAGGTATACATAAATATTTTTAAATAAAAGCAGCACTTTTCCACTTTGAGCATTTTGAAATGTTGCAGCTTTGAATAACATTAAATTAGATTCTACATCCGCAAGTGAATTCAATTTCAATAGTCATCTTTATTTAAAGCCGGTAACATTAAAGCTAAAATTTCCCATGGTTTAATGTACTATGTAGTGTTTCTTAATTTATTAAAAAACAGCACTGCTTCCTTCAGCAGAATCAAAACAGTTTTGTTGTAGATAATAAATTAATTGCTATTTTCTTAATTTAATAGTTTGGATTCATCAAAATGGCAATGGTGATCAAAGGAAAGGCAATCATTGAAAATTTATGATCAATATAACAACAATACGATTTAAATGCTGTTTCAGAGAGAGTATAATAACCAAAACCATCAATTTAATTTATCTCTGCAGTAATTTTTCTTCTGATAATTTAACGATAAAGTTAAACCTCATGGGTATTGTTACCAAACGTGAAAACGTATTTTAATTAATAACTAATTTTAACTTGACATGTAATTAACATATTATATTGCAAAAGCAAATATTCTTCTTCAAAAAAAGGTCAACAACTAATACACAGAATCCCAGAATTCTAAAATAGTTTACAGGTGCAAACAGTTTAAACAGATTAAAAACTAGTTTGAAACTGTTTTGAAAATTTTCTAAGGATCCCTGAGAGCGTACCATCGCGTTTATGCGCCATATTTTGGACACTTTGTAGATTTCCAATTTAGCTCTTGATAAAGTTCGAGATACGCATAACCCGAGGCTAAACCCATCTTCAATTAAACACAGTAAAAGCTTTTACTCAAAGATAAAAAATTTATATTTTAGGTGAACCTTGCAAACTTTATTGTAGCGACATTAACGATACCATTATTGTGCCATGGTCAGATTATGTAAAAGATGGTACACCTTGCAACTTGGGCACTAGGGACGTTTGTATTGCAGGCATATGCAGGGTAAGTAAGTTTGATTCAGAGAACGTTACCACTTCCACTAAACTTCCAATTAACTTTGCTGACATAAATAATGAAAATTATTGTTATTTTCACTTCACTGAAAAGCTAATTTGTAGCAAATTTGGTAATTCCCTTTTACTAATTAACGCTAAGAAATTTCCGAGGAAATTTCCTTTGGCTCGATTACTTTTAACCCTATGTTTATAGGTGAACTTTTAAGCTAATTTGTATCTAGGAATAAAGAAAGTTTTTTTTAAATAAATGTAAGGAAGGTTACGTGATAGTAAAATGGAAGTTACGTTCTTTAATAGCTTTAGATGTATTTAAAATTGGGGCAAGATATAAAAAAAGTAATGTCGTTGATTAATGCATAAAATCAATATCATGACGTGATTTTAACGTAACAGATAAGTGAATCAACTGCTTGAAATTTTATTTTTATAGCCTATGTCGATAGATTATTACGTTATGTATATTTCAATTTTTAATATTAAAGATAGCTGGTAGTAATATAAAGTCGGCTGTATTTTGCACCTTTTATAAAAATATATTTAAATCTTTAAATTGCCCAAAATGCTAAATTTACACCTGTTTTGTTTAAATCCCCTGCGTAATTTCCCAACAGCCCAGTACATTTTAATTTTTATTTTTGTTGATTTTTACAGAAAGTAGGTTGTGATTGGGTAGTGGATTCAAAAGCTCACGAAGATGAATGTGGAATATGTCAGGGTGATAATACTAAATGTGATTCAGTATCAGGAGTATATGAAAAACAAAGTGCTTTACCAGGATACAGGGAAATTGTAGTCATACCTCCTGGTGCAAGAAATATTCACATTGAGGAAAAAAATCATTCAAACAATTACTTGGCAATTGCCAGCACTTATAAGAAGCTGTTCTATTTAAATGGTCAACGGTAAATAAAATCTTAATTTATCTGACTGTCATATCCAAAATGATAATATTTTAATTACAACATAGTTTTCCTTAATCTTGAAGCGTTTTATTGAAAAGGTTGCTTTCTTTTTTTTGGCAATAAACATCTAGGTAGTAGTCCTACTATTATGTAAAAAAAGTACTTCATATACTTATTGCCTGACGATGTTTAAAGCGAAACATGTTGCAATATAATAATCATTAACGATAAAACTACTTCTTAACAACAAACAACCTGACTTAATCGATATGATTGATTTAAGGGAAGCTAGTATATTTTTTTGGTTTTCTTCTTGTAAAATTACCTTCTAATGCTTTTTGTTTGAATATCTAATTTCTTAAAATTAAATCTAGCACCGTTTTCTCTTTAAAAGTTATCAATGAAAAACAAAATTTCCAACATTAGCCATGTTGCGAAAACTAACCATTTGTTTAACAAACAAGCACAAACAGAGTAAACACATATATAGCTACTTGATTACCTTAGTAAATTGATTTTAATTAATGATCTAAAAATAAAACTTAAATTAGACTACTAACTAACAATTTACATTGTTTCCAAAACTAGTTCAGACATATGTAGTAAACTTTGCTTTTCCTTAACTACATCATTAAAACTTTCTTTCAAGTTTTGATGTGCATTAAATGATTTATTTTTCAGACAAATAACTTTGCCAGGTGAATACAACATTGGAGGCGCTCAGGCTCTTTACGAAAGGAAATCCAAGGAAAAGATCATAATACCAGGACCCATTAACGAAAGCATTGTGGTTATGGTAAATGCTAGGTTAAATATTTTCCCTTTCATTGTTTAATTACTTAAATTTTCCACTGTAAATACCGCAATTTAAATAATTTAATATATTTAAAGCCGCCTCGCTTTTGTACCCTACTAATTTGATTTTAACTTAAGAAAAGCAACAGGATTAAATACGCAAAATTTTGCTGTCACATAAATTTGGCATTGCGTACCTATTCATTTAAAGGATAATTTCCCAGGAAGTGTATTTTCAACTTTGCGCCAATAATTAAAAGCTTTATATTATTATTATTAGGTAGGAGTACCTGGTACAGAATACGTTTGCTTTTATTTGGTACATTTTGTAGTAAATTCTCAACGTTGGATACATTTAGTTTTAAACGATACATTAATAAACTATTTATTTCATAATTATTATCCCTCTAAAACCTAAATTTGCTATCTACCATAATGATTAATAACAGTCTACAGGGTGTCCTAAAGCTGAAGTATAATCGTGACGGTACGTTGTTGGGGCATGCTTAGGGATCCCTCAAAAAATGTTAAAAAAAATCAATTATATATTTTAAAACTTTCCAGAGACCGAATTTATGCAACTTTGTTTGCATTTTCCTTAATGAATATAACAAATGGATTATTTAACATTATTCTAGGAATTCCTTGTATAGGCATGTCCCAACAATGTAGCATCGCGTTTATAAGTCAATTTTTGGACACCCTGTAGGGTGATCAAAATTAACAATCCTTCTTGCCTTACTCCTGAAATCTGAATTAAAAATTAATTTTATGTTAAATACTAAGCAAATCAAAGTTAATAGTAAGTGGGAAAACCTTAAAATTTAAAAAAAAATGGGCTGGGGCCAATCCTTTGGGTTGTTTCCCCCCGAACAAAATCCTGGCGCCGCCCATGAACCATTTATAAGAATATTTCAGCCTACCTATAGGCATTGCAAAAAGTTCGAACTCATTTTCTAATCCACTTTGTGATTTTGTTATCTGGAAATAAACATATCTATCTGCATCATAACGATGCAAATAAAATCTGAATTGAGTTTAATACTTTTTATAGGCAATATTCAATGGAAAAACGTACAACCCAGGCATCACTTATCGCTATTCCGTATGGAAACCAGAATCAACTAAACAGGTCGAATACAAATGGGCTTTAAGTGACTGGTCGCAATGCACGGTGACATGCGGAGGAGGCGTCCAGTCTCGTACGCCTCTGTGCAAAGAAACTCCCGTGTCCACCATGAATGTACTACTCAATTCAGAAGCCGTAATTGTGGATGAGCTAAACTGCGATCCAGAAGAGAAAATTACGAAATTATTTAGGGCATGTAATGATGACGCTTGTCCAACTCATTGGTGGGTGGGACCGTGGCAATCTTGTCCAGTAACCTGCGCTAAAAAGGTAACTTAGAAATAGGTCCAACCTGCAAATCCAAAAATTACAAAAATAATTGATGCACATAGAAAGTAAACATAGATTTTTTTAAATTAATCTTTGCGTGATGTCACATTTTTATAAGAGGGGTTGAATCTAATTGAGCGTGTTTCTAAAAATACAACGGTGTAACCTATACATTCAAACACCTTGGGTTGTTCCTACAAAATAAAATAATGTGCACTTAAACGGCTGTATTTCAGGAATTTCAGTCTCGAATTATCTTGTTTTTTCACTTAATATCTTAATTTTTCACCCTCTATTTGACATGTAAAAAAAGAACTACATGCGGACACCTTTTTTAATAAATGTAAATAGTTGTCCTGAATAAAAAAGTATTGTGAATAAAATAAAACAAAAAAAAATTACGTGGCTAAAATTATAAAGTTTTAAATCTAATTATGCCGAATTCACGCATTCAAGAATCATGATAATTGTGTGTAACGCGCGATCCACAAAATGTCACGTCGACTCTTGCCATGCATTCGTTAACCTTCAATTTTTTTCATTGTTAAAACATTGCCGATTGTCATAATTTTGACGTTTTACAGCAAGAGTCGGGGTAAAATTTTGTGAATCGCACGTTATAATGCCCGTCCTAGACATAACGATATATATTGGTACAATACAATTGGACCGTGCAGTCCTCGTTGTACAATTTTTTATTGACGTGTGAAGGACATAAGTCAACTGCAAATCGTGTTTCTAACGCATGAGTACGAAAATTATTTTTTGTCCTTATCCTGAAAGTTAAGAAAGCACACTCTAAAATTTTTCATGTTTTCAAAAAAACAATATTAAAACCGCTAGGGTTATCTTTTACACAAAGTCCAAACTTCAATAATGAAAATGTAGAACCCTTACAAATGTTATTGATTTCTTTTCCAGAATAGCAAACCCTACAAGCGTCGTAGTGTAATGTGTGTTGATGGCAAAGAGATGGCGCTTCCTGACCAATTTTGTGATAAGAAAAAGAAGCCAAGAGAATATGAACTATGCAGATCGCTACCCACTTGTTTAGAAGATTAAATTTAGTATATTACATATTAATGTTAACACGAGAATTAACATCACAAAGGAACTAACAGTATTAACAATTTAATCCAAACATAATTAATTTTAACAATTATTTAAATCGTTTGAATTTAAACTAAACAACAGCATTTAGGGTAGGTACTTACATTTACTGATGAGATTCTACTAGGATAATTTTTATAGGTAATCTAATTTTACTCACTTTATTTAATTACACCATAATAATATTGATCAATCCCAACTCCCTTTTTTTATGGACATTTTTTAAATACTCAGTGACATTATAACGTAATAACAAAGAATCGTATATTGATTTAAAAAGAAATAACAGCACTATATTTAACTCCATTCCAAACATTTTAAAAAAGGTTAAACATTTTTAAGGAAATTTTTAATTAAAATGTCGTTAGCTTCTTAAAATTTGTTAATTCTACTGTACCCTCGCCAAGTCTAATCATGACAGTTTGTTGTAAAGGATTACCTCTATACCTAGTTTAAAAAGCACCTCGAAAAACACTTTTTTTTTGAATTCTTTAAAAAACACCTTACCTTTAAAGTTAAAATAAACCTATAATCCTCAACTAATAGTGAATTCATAAAAATCATAAAACAATTATCATATAATAAAAGAATTAATATAAGAAAATTGCGGCTTCTAATTGGTTGAATTGACATTAACAAATGAGAAACTTCGATGTCAATTCAACCAATTAGATGCTGCAATTTTTTTAAATTAATTCTTAAATGTTAATTTTTAAATGATTTTACATGAATTTATCATAAGATTATGTATCATCTGTCTTCTTATATTTTAACTTAAATGCTATTTGACCACAAAAGTAGTTTTATTATCCATAATAAACTAATTAATTAATGCCCCTTTAACTAACTTTTAACAACATTATTACTTAAAAAAATATTTATTTGTAATGTAAAACCTAGGGTAAGACTGAAATACTTAAAAGTTGTGATTATTTATTTGCAGTACAATGTTTGCACAATACTAACAAATAAAAGTAGTAAAGTACAATAAGAATGTTTGACTTTTTCATTTTACTTAAATATTCCTACTTATTTGCTTTGCTCAACAGATTTAAATATTTATTAGAAGATTTTTTATCAAGTTTTACGTAACCATACCAAGCAATTTAAGAGTAGATATTATTTTGAAAGCATGCTTAAAACTCCAAAGAAAATGTCTTGGAAAATGTATTTACCCATGTTAAAAGTATAAATACAATTATCCCGGATGAGAAAACTTTTTACTCTTAGTGACTTAACTGTATCCTTAGTAATAAAATTAAGAAGAATTTACTTTCGAGTTAAAAAAGTACTAAATTTAGTAATAAAATCGTATTTGCATTCATTAAACAAACGGGAACAATTTGGGATATTATTTCCCAATTTTTCAGCGGCGTAGTATTCATTGTCAATGTAGTTATCTACTTCCTCATTGGTAGAGCTGGGTCTAAAAACATTTTAAACATCAGTATCACATTTAAGAAGGTCTTGTTAAGAAACATAATTAATTAATTTTGCCAAAAAAGTTATTCGTATTTATCAAGACAGTTCTGATAACCCGGCGCATCCGCCATAAAACAACAAAGTTTTTATTTTATTTCATTTTATCCATTTACCCACATAAAAAATGAAATTGTTAAGTATTACTTATGACCATTGGATAGTACTCCATATATGTATTTATTGCCAGAAAATATTATATAACCTAAATGTTCGCATTATACAAGAAGCTAAGATAACTTACGTCAAAAATGCATGAGCAATTTCAGCCATTATTCCAGATTTTTCTTCAAAAGGCTGAGAAGCCACCTCACAAATTGCTCGTAACATGCAGGCTTTTCCATCGCCAAAGTTATTTCTATAGAAAGTATAAGAAAGGTAAATATATATATAATATCAACGTGAAATGAGAAATCGTTTATTTTACCTTTCAATGTAGTTTTCTATTAAAGAATAAGCCATCCATCTTGTGGAAAGAGATCTTTTCTTTTTGACTGTGGTAATAGTAGGATGCGTGTAAATAGTGCTGTTTGTAGGCAATTTGTAGTATGCTTTGAGCACTGATCCAAGTGTTATTGCATTGTGTTGTACTTCTATTGGAATACCGATACCAACAATAAGCTAAAAAAGCCCTCGTATAAATATACAAATAAAATATTTTGAAGTGAAGATGTTACCACATATGTATTTACGTAGGGTATAAGGTTTCATAAATTGGACCAGTGTTATATCGGGTTAGCAAATAAAAACGGCCCCTAAGTAGGCTATGAACAATGTAAAATCTGTCAATTAGCAATATTTTAACAATCCCCATGGCCTACTTATGGGCCAATTTTATTTGGTCACTCGATATCTCGCATAAAAAATAGGTAACTAGTGTTGATTTATATGTTTTCTATGATCCATGCCCATTCTGTATTAACAGCAAATGTGGTACCTCCAGCGCGTGGTTAATAATTATTGACCAATTTATAAAAATTACGTTATCCTAATTTAATTTACTGTTGCTTTCTTTTTAACACTTTCAAACCAATAACTTTGAGAAGTATTATCTTATAAAATGAATGGCAATTCTTATGCCAATTTTAAACAAATTTGCCCTAATAGGAGCAAAACTAAACAGGATTATCCTTAAATCGGTCAATTTAGGTGCCTTTTAAAATTTTGCAAAGTGCATATATAGACCTTTCCCGCCGTTGACCACCTTCGCGGTCGTTAAACTTGGAAAACTGAATGACCACCAGCATTACAATGATTTGTGTCAATCTGACGCATATCTGACGTTTTCCAAGTATAACTACTGCGAAGGTGGTCAACGGCGGGAAAGGTCTATATACCAAATGTGCTAATGTTACTAAAATTTTAACTAATTATTGTAAACTAGCTTAATTACTTTTCTAAAAAAAAAAATTGTTCCTTATTTAAGGTTTATACAGATGGTTTATTAAGGAAGTCACTGCTTCAAATGAAAAGACCAATATTCTAAGTTAGACTTTTTTGTAAGCAATTTTTAATTTTATCAAATAAAGTACCTATTGTTTTAGTTAGGACTATTAACATTTCTTTTATAACACAAGAAGATCCGTATATTTCATATGATTAGTTTTTTAAAAAGATTTCTAAACCTATTAGTTAGAAATAAATTTAAACAGAACAGTGTTTTAATTTAAGAAACCTCACTCTACTGACAACTAATCTGTTTGGTCACACCAAAAAAAAGAATAAATACTCACTTGCACCCAATTGCTTGCCTCGGGTTCATGCCAGATTAAGGCAAAACGTTTTTGTCTTGATTTCGCATCTTCCATATTTGATTCGTCACATGTCACCAAATTTGTAATAAAAATAAACACAAATGCAATAATAACGGTCTTACCGTACATATTTGTACCTTCACTAGCCACAACTGGACCAAATGTTTATTTAAAATTTTACTACAATAAAGCGACCGTTATTCAAATTCAAAAATGGTGAAAAACAAATATGCATAGATTAGTATTTACTTAGCACCTCATGATTTGAATAATTATTTTTGTTGTTTTAACTTAAACTATTAGACAAACTAATTAACAAGTTTAATACATTTTTATTGATTTTATACAATTGGGTACTTATAGTTAAGTTTTGTCCAAATAATTTTCTGTGTTAGAAATTTGGAGACAAGTTTTTTCATGAAAATTACATTTGTTTAGAAAATCAGCAAAAAAGTCTGCTTCTACTCCATTTGATCTAAAAATAAAAAAATTTGTTGATTAACATTAAAATAAAATTAGAAATTAGTTAAGAAAGACTGGGGCACAAGTGTAGCATTTTTTAAAGCAGTATTGGTTAGTTACTGGATACACCACAAAAAGGGTTATATATGTACTATCGTGGACATGGAATTTAAAACGATCAATTTTTGCATTGTACATATGGTCAAAATAGTGGCTAAGCAAGTTTTATGCAAAGTGGACATTGACAAGAATCATTTCTCTGATGTTTTACGAAGATTAGAGCCTTATTGTTATCCTAAAACAAAATTATTTAAAAAAAGAAAATATCTTCTTACTATTTTTCTCGACGGCAGCACATTTTACATAATTTACATATTTTAATAAAATACATTTGACGCATTTGTTGTCAAAATAACATTCGAAAACTGACATAAAGAAACCCCATTCACAATAGGATAAAATTCAATAAATCAAAGGTGGCTGATAAAAAATCGTTTTAAATTCCATGTCCACGATAGTATTTAAAAAGTCCGGAAGTACCCCAGTTTAAAATGTGCTCCAACAGTCTCTAAAACTTACCTTGAAATAACTTTTCCTATTTCACAAAAAAATCCGCAGTTCGTATCCTGATTTACATTTTGAATAAATCGGCATAATATGTGAAACATGCAAGAAAAACTATTGGCAGCATATCTGAAATAAAGATTCAAATAAAATACCAATCCTTAAGAAAAGAGAAGAAAAATTAATTAGGTTTATTAGTAATGGATCATTTAAAATTAACTAAAAATAAAAAATCAAAATCATTAAAAATATTTAATTCTTACTCATTTGGGGATTGCCTTAATTCATTGTGAATGTCCCTTTTGAAAAATAAATGCCTCTTTGGTATGGAATCTGGCAAATTGTAATTAATTCGGAAACCCCACGCGTGAGAAAATATTGTAGTGGTATTTAGAACATTTTCTTTTCCATTAACTCTTATCTAAAAAAAATTCAATTAAGTTATTAAAATTAATCAACCTATATTTTCCGCCATTTTACTTACAAAAAATTTGCAATCTTTCGGAAAAAGCACTTTCCTTCGAACATTCTGCTGGTACACCCAATCCGCCTTTACAAAGCACACAAAATAAATCACTGTGACTAACAGTAAATATTGTTTACTATTTTTTCCACTAATAAATATATCACAGAAACCCATCATGTTGCTAAACGAAGTATTCTAAAGAGTCTAGCACGAGGTTTCAATGTTTGTCTTAAAGATTACCGTATTTTTTTTATTACGCACGCATTATTGCCGTTATTCAAAGTCAATTCCCTTTATATGTGTTCAAACTTTCAAGAAGTTTGTTGTTCATTTAAAGGTTAACGATGTTTAAACAAAATTTGAATCTGTTTCATTTTGTACAAATTTGAATACCTAGTACAAATAATTAATTAATTAAGTATATACTCATCAAGTTGTTTACTGGAGCACATGAATAGTTTAAACACAAAGATCGCTTCGAAAATGAGAAATCGCAAATTCATAATTGTGTTTAAAAGGAAAATCATTTTTCTACCTACCATTTTCTGATTTGTGTAAACTAAGTTATTAATTCTTTGCTCAATTGCTGATAGCTTATTGAATCGATTTTGCAACGTCAATTAATTAAATTAGTGTAAAGTAGTATAATTTACTCTTTGATTCATTGCAATAAAAAGAGTTCTGCTTTTTTTCCTTTTTGAGAATATTTACAAACGGTTCAGTTTAAAAGGTTTTGGTTTAAAAACAATCTAGCCTATCATTCAAAATATAGAGATCTAGCCAAGCACTGCTAACATGGAGGGGTGAATGAGCAAGAAAATGCCGTTTATAAAATTGTCCTATTGAGAAATATTTTTTTTTGCGACTTTATAAAAATTATTTGTATTGTTAATTTGCCGACTTTCTTTTGCTTTCAAAAACGTGAGCGGAAGTTTAAAAAAATGTCTAATTTAAGAAAAACATAAGACTATACCTAGAAGCTCGTATAAGTCATCTCCGTTAAGCTCCTGTCAATTCTACTAAACAGCATAGCACATTAATTTAGATAAGGGCCCCATCGTATGTTAAAACTTAAATCGATTATTTATTTGTAACCGATTTGCATGAAACCATAATACGTTTGTAGCCCTATTTTTCTAGTTTTTAAAACAACATTTAGTTTTAATATACGATGATGCCCTCATGTAGATGTGCTATTAAGTAAAGTTGACGGGAGCTCAACGGAGATAACTCACACGAGCTTATAGGAGCACACAATTTTGAATCTGTGAATTTGAAACTCTAACCTTAAAACATTCGATGAAAATGGTCATTAGTCTATTCTGCCCCAACAGCTGTATTTTTTAATTGGTGGCTATTGTACAATCGGTTAATAATTTTTCAGCTAAGAACTTTAAGGTTTTAAGATGTCTACACTTTTGGGCACATACTTTGTTGTACATGAATTATTTTTACAATGGAGAGGTAAATAAACAAACGTAGGTGTAAGAAAAAGTATTAATTAAAAGTAATGCAATTTTGATTATCAGAACTTCCATCTAGGGCAACTTAGGTTTGTAAAAATAATTACTGTTGAAGATTGCTTTTCGACAGATAGAGTTAAAGGTTTAGTTTTCATTAACGTTCGGAAGTAATTTATGGCCGTTTGAAATGCTACAACTATGAGTAAAAACATACCCATTTCAAAATTATAGGGACTTAAAAGTTTGTATATTACGGCCAAAGTTATATAAATTCGTGGTGTGTAAAAAATATATGACATTGCTATAAAATTCTCAAAAAATATTAGCACAAAATAAGGTTAATAAAAATTAATAAGTGCGTTCTGACTTTGTTTAATAATACAATTAGAGTAACTTATATGTAAATAAGTTAGTGACAATTAATTTAACAAACTTATTATTAGGTCGTTATCAAACATAAAATAAAAATTTCAGATTTTTTTAGAGCAAGTTATTTTAAGTCGACATTCTCAATGAATATTTTAAAAATTATGTTCCTATTTTTAAGTGCTCTTTACATTGTAGTGAAAACCCAAGAATTTACCAAACTTCGAAATGATAGGAACAAAATTTTACAAAGAAAAAAACGGTATCTTACGTTCCCACAAGGATGCAACTTAGTTGTAAGTATTTTCTTATTATACTAAACTAAGAATAAATTTTATTTTGCATTGTAACTTTTTATTTCCAAATAATTTAGCTAAAAAATAGATTTTTTTAGTTAACTCCAACCTTCGTAAAACAAGTTATGAGAAAGTTTCCAGTAATTAACACCCTTATTGAGTGGGATGTTCTTTTTCCATTGCCAAGTGATACCAGAATTTTTAAGGAACATAATCCATATCATACCATGATGCATCATCGACAAAAGAGGGAAATTGTGGACCAACTTATAAGCATGTTTACCATGTAAGTTTCGTGACATTTTAAATTTAATAATGTGTCTTGAGAAAACCACCTCAAAAATTACAAAGTACAGGGAAATACCAAGAAATGTGTGGTTCGCTTTCTGGTTTAAACCAGCAAACAACAACCACATTCGACCAAGATTTCATTAAAAAAAAATTATTTAAATAAGTTGCATAAATGATAGTGTTTCTATCGGCCCAAAGCGTGTGTGTTTGCCCGGCGCATTCGCCATATTCTAATTTTACCTATAATTACATTATACCCTAATTGAAAAAAAAAAGCCTTTTTCTCCCCATCCCCCGCAACAATAATTAAGTATGTCTAATTAATAACAAAGGTAACTTTACGCTTGCAATTTTACTTATTTTAGGATTGGTGAAGATGGAAGTTCATGCATAAATCACTTTTTTTGTGAAGCTAGAATTAAGTTTTTGGCGCCAAAAGGGAAATCTTTGATTGGGGACATTCTAAATGTGATTATGTCGTATGTTATTGAAAATCAAGGTCTTTTTAAGGAAAATTTCGCATTAAATGTTACCAAATGTGACGATACTATGAGTTTACAGAGCTGCAGTTTTTCAGTTTTTAATTTATTAAGAAATTAAATAAGTTATATGTCAAAATAAAAGTTACTTACCTACATAGAAATTTATATTATGTTTAAATTTAAAATCTGAAACCTTTGTAAACTGTTAACCATTTTTAGGTAGGTACAACTAATCCTAAGTATTGATAGTGCATTCGACATTCAATCCTAATGTACGTATTCCATTTTCATTAGCGTATAAACAAAGTAAAATCTAAAAGTATTCAGGTACACAAAATAAGTAAATACACCGTACATTTTCGAATAGGTGGCAGTTGCGCCCAGTGGCACTTGCGCTGCGGATTAAAAAAGTAGCACTTGCGTCTCAAAAAGGTACAGGATTAAGCAGGTATACAAATTACGGATTAAAAAGTGGCATTTGCGCTGCCTTCAAAATTCAAACTCATTAATGTAGGTATACATTTTTCATTGCAGTTTGTGACTTTAGCTCATATGTCTAAATTTTCTTTTTAGCAGCAAAACTTACCCTAACCTACCTAACCTAGTGTCCCCCAGGAAAAATGTCATCCAGTACTTTTAAAACAGTCTGTCTGAAACGATAAAACTCAAAAACACATGCATTGATTACTTGCTAGCTTGTTTTAACAATAATGAAAGTGTGTATATATTATCCTCTGTTTTATAATTTTCTAATATTGTATCTCAATAATACATCGGATACATAAAAATAAATCTAGGCAAAAGGAAGTTAATGAGACCGCGGCCAGTACGACCAAAATATGAATCAAAAATTTTACCCAATATTATACCAAACTTGAATTATCTAACCCACTTAATGATTTGAACATTATAATCCTCTATTTAATTACATTATTTTTATGCAGCAGCGCAAATGCCACTCTCTGATATTTTGTTTTTATACCTGAATTTTAAAAACTCGCAAGTGCTACTATTTTAATCCGCAGCGCAAGTGCCACTGGGCGCAAGTGACACGACACCACATTTTCATGCAAATTTGAGGTAACCATAAAATTGTTAAAAGTAACGGGTTTAAGTACATCCATTAACAAATTTTTCAATTATGCTCATATGTTAACAAAATAGATAATGAAGAACAAGTCATGCGAGAATGTGTTTTTTCCAATTTTAATAGTTACATTTATTTATGTAATAACAAATACTGGTGGTTCAAAAATGGATCCAGAAAAGACAAAAAATATTTTAGTGCGTAAAAAACGTTACTTAACCTTTCCCGAAGGAAGCAGTTTTGTTGTAAGTATTCTCAACATGTTTTTTTTTAAAATACTTTTTGTGAGACCTTTTTTAAAAAACAGTGCATAGTTAAAATCTCGCTTAAAATGCACGTATTTATTTCTCGAGTGTAAAAGAGGCTTCTCTCTAAAGTGAATAAAACTTAAAAATATCCTCTGCGACTTTCTGTTCTCCCAATATCTAGTAAAGTATTTCAATTCCCTAAGCACAATTTTAAAGTTTAAAATTTAAATAATTTTACATTTATATTCAGCAAAATTTTGCAGAATTAACTTAAATTGTTTGTATTTTATTGCAAGTTTTAATTAAGCTTCTATTAATACTTCCTTTAAACATTGTTTATGATAACTGATGGAATCATTATTTACCACCGATACCTATTTAGAGCACGATTTTCTTAATTTAAATAAATGAGAAGTTTTTTTTAAAGTTCATAAGTTGACGCACACAGTAGTGCTCCCGTTTCTGACATTTTCTGCCTTATTTGGAATATACATATAAGCACCCACACATACAACCAACAACCTCCTCCAAAGCCTAGCCACACTTTATTGGAGGTAGTGGGAATCGAACTCACTCAGGCTACCTTGCGATTTTCACCGGTCAACGGCTTAGACCGCTCGGCCAAACGAACCATACACACATTTAAATAACTTTAAAATAAAGTACATTTTAAGACAAGTAAAGTACATTTTACATGATGATTATAGGCTCCTCTCGCAAAGGTGAAAATAAAAATATTGGTTATTTTCAGCAGACATAAGAGATTTGAATTTTTTTAGGAAAGTATTTTAATGTTAAAATGTCAAGCACACGAATTTAGTATTCAGTTAAATCAGAATTCAAGAAATCAAGCATTTCATTCAAGTGAAGCAACGCTATAAATGACTTGGTTGGCTCTGTAACGAACAGGAAATTCCCTTTTGCGTTTCGGATACCTAATTAGGAAAGCTTAAAAGGAAATAAATCACTCAAAATATTTTCTGCCTCTTTATTTGTTAATTTATATTTCAAGTGTTTTACAATTCCCTTTTTTAATTCTTTACACAAACATCTATCTTGCAACTAAATACAAATCGGTACCTACCTTCCTTTTTTAATCATTGAAGTAAAAAAATATATACTGAGTTAAATGTGTATTCCAATTTTTATATTTGTTTATCCATCTAATAAACCTGTAGATACGTTAAAATTTTTTTTATAGGTAACTCCTTCATATCTCAAATCAATAATGACCAACCAAACTAGAAGATTTATGGCCGTGGTTGAATGGGATCTTCCATTTCCACTCCCAAAGGATACAAGATTTTTCAAGGATAGTTTTAACCGTAAGAAACGCGAAATAAATTATCCATCCGAACTAAAAGCTATTTTTCATTACTTTAACTTGGATGCAGATGCTTGCTTTAATAGAGTTTTATGTGAGTTACAAGATTTTAAAATGGTCAAAGGAAAATCCCTGCTTTGGGATGTTTTATCAGCTATTTTAAGGTAATATTTATTAATTTCAATTCAAACAAATCCATAAAAGGTTTATGTTTTAGATATAAAAATGTGTATGTGCACCGAGAAATTTCAGACGCCAAATGTTTTACCTCTTACGAACATTTTGACTTTTCAATGTTAGATTTTATGTTGTCCAACTTGTTATACACTCCTAAATAAAAGAATTTAACTTTGTAAAGGGACAGCCTTGTGTTTCGTTTCAACTTCTAATTCATTTTTAATTTTAAAAAGTGCCTCCAGTTGCCCTATAATTTAAACATAGTTTAGGTTATAGTAATAGTGCGTATGTTATAGTATATATATAAATTCGTATGATATTATAAATACATGTCAAAAATAAGTACAAATGAACATTATAAAATGGAAGATGGTTAAATTCCAAAAGGTTTAAGTGATGTTCATTTTTTCACGTCCATGGCCGTTTTTTATTCTTCTGGTAAAGCATTTACTTCGCGGCCGAGGAAAACCATGGAAAGAACTCAGGCATACCAGTGTTGTCAAAATTGTGTTGGTACAATAAATCACAGCGAAAAAGTTACAGCTGTTTCAGGGTTGATATCCAATTCAAAGTTTCTGGAGTTAATTGGTGTATTTCTTGAAAACCACCCTCAAATTTAGTGTTTGGACATTCTTCTACAATATGTTTAATCGTTTCTGGCAATGCACCACATTCACAAAGCGGGCTTGGTAATGCATTCCATTTATAAAGCATATCATTACAACGTCCGTGACACGTTCTAAGGCGATTAACCATACTCCAAACTTTTCTGGGCTGATCAAACCCTGGAACTACCTTCGTTGGATCTTCAATCAATTCTTTGTTGGTTAAATCATAAATTTCTTGCCACTTATTTTTCCATATATCAGTGATGGAAAAGGGCTGATGAATAAACTCCTCTTGCCATATGGGCTTCCTTGATTTAAGTCTGTTAGGTGGAAGCATCTGCAAGTCAATATGTAAGGGGAATTTTTCCAACTCAAATTGAACCTTATCCCATTCCCTTTTAGCTGCATGTCTTCTTCTAAGGTCAGGTGGAGCTATGTTAGAAAGCACAGGCAACCAAGGCGTTGGTGTAGATTTTATTGTAATAGCGCAGAAATTAAAAGATAGGCAACGCGTCTTTTAACACATAAGTAGATGCTTATGCACTAACTATGTATTGGAACACGGGTTGCCTATGTTTTAACTTCTGCGCTACTATAAAATACGCACTATTACTATAACCTTAACTATGTTTGATGCTTTAGTAAATTTTAAGCTAAAAGAAACTAAATCACGTTTTTATATTTTTATTTTTCTTAGTGTAAAGTATAAATTATATTTTTTACTTTTTAAAATAAAGTTTGCGAAGTCTTCGGTACTTTTTTACTAAGTAAGGTGTTTTTAAAGGCCAAAAAATGGCTTTTACCCACTCGCCCATCCCTAAATAGGTTTAAGCTTATAAATGCGCGAAAAAATTCTTGATTTCTTTCTAGCAAAAATTATTGGATTCAAATCCCTGTACCGTTATTTAAATTATCGCTTCTGCAGTTTAACATTAATACCAGTTTTTGACACCAAGACAACCTCAATAGATAATTTAATTTCAATTTTTGGACTTACTGGCGTGATTTTAAAGTTTCTTATTAAATGTGACAACATTGTCTTTATTTCCATCGCTGCAAATTTTTGCCCTACAAAATCAGACATTATAATCAAAAACATGCTGACATAAGAAAAAATTTACCTATGCAATTTCGGGGACCAGCGCTAAAAGGCAGGTAGCTAAATGGGTGTTTTCCTGACATGTCAATAAAACGATTAGGATCAAACACTTCCGGTTCAAGAAAGTATTCCTCGTTTCTGTGAAGCCCGTACGGAAAAATAAAAAGAATAAGTCCTTTTGGTAATAACTGCCCTTCTGCAATAAAGTTTACATAGCATGATCATTATAATTCGAAGAAACAACATTTACTATAATCTACATCTTCCGAAAGCTGTCTTGCAATTAATGGGACGGATGGATACAGCCTCAGCGTTTCTTTAATAATCAAATCAAGATATTTCATCTCCTGCAATTCCCTAGAAGTAACTGGTCGATATATGTCGTCCCTGAATATGTTTTTTTGTTCCTCAAAGGCTTGTTGCTGCACTTCGGGATGATTGGACAGCAGATAAATCGCAAAGCTTGCCGCTGATGTAGTTGTGTCATGGCCCTACAATAATTGGGATAAACACAAGATCGTACAATACGCCTAGACAATTTCGCTATTCTCACAACTTACTGCAAACAAGAAAGTATTAATCTCATCTGCGATCTCGCTTTCCGACAAAGGGTTTCCGTCGACTTTAGCAGTGAGAAGCAAGTCCATCAAAGCAACTTTGCTTCTTATTCCCTCATCCGATGGAGTATTCTCGTTGTTTGTTTTTCTTTCAGCAAGAATATCGCGTCTTTTCTTTATCATTCTATTGGTGTATTCATGAAGGACTTTTAAGTATTTCCTTTCTTTTTGATAATCCTGCGTAAGCCTATAAGTTGCATCAATCAACTTAATAGGGGACAGAGCCCTACCAACAACGATTTCACAAATGCCTTTGACGCTTTCCACGTATTCACTGTCTGCGTTTTGCTGCGCGTTAAGTGTTGCGCCCATTGCTGTTTCTGTTAAAAAGAAAAAACAATTTCGTTAGTAATTTTGTATTTACTTTATTATGTAAACAACTTACCGCAAATAATATCAAGAGAACAAAGTGCAATAATTGAGTAGACATCAATACAATTTAAGTCATTTCGCTTTAAAATATTCTCTATCATAATTTTACAAGTCTTATCATAAGTGGGCACAAAGTTTTCCAATATTTTAAATGAAAAGGCTGGGTTTATTATTTTTCTGTTACGTTTCCATTTCTCAGCTAAAAAATAAAAGATAATAACTTTTAGCACAATATTATTTTAAACATACGGCTTGCAGTAGTGAGTCCGGTACCAAGCCAACTTTTAGTAAACTTGTATCCAAATGATTTATTTAAAAGACATTTTGAGTAGCTACTTAACACAAATTCCAAGAAATCCGCATCCGTTACAACAAGACCGTAATTAAAAACTCCAAAATTTAATTTATAAATTGAACCATATTCCTTTTGGTATTTCCTTAAATAGTGAAGAAATTCTGCAAAGTATATTATTCGAGGTAATTATTATTTTTAATAGAAGGTATTTTAAGATTTAAGTAAATTTTTAAGTAAGTGCTTACCCGAAGGATCGTTGCCAACAGCGAGAAGATTTCCAACGGCTGGTAACATACGAGGGCCTTTATAGTTTTGCAAATAATATTTAAAACGTCGATCTTTATACACATACAAAAATATTAAAACAAATAATATGGCCAAGATCTCCACAAACATAGTGCACTGTAAAGACACTAGAAAGAAAGACTGGACAATACGCTACCGCTTTTGATTGGTCGCCCATTCCTGAGGCGGCTAGATACTTTACATTATAATAACATAATTTTTTGAATTTGTCAATGAATTTGTCAAAAAAATTAAAAATATAATTTTACTGGCAAAAATATTTTAAAGCGTAAGTATTGTGATTTTTCTTCATTATATAATACAATTTCAGGCTTCCAATTGTACAAATTAATATTATAATAATTAGTCTATTGAATTTTTACAAATTAATATCATTTTTGAAATGTTTGGTTGCGGAAGTGCTAAATGGAAAGAACCTGGCGGCAAAGGATTTTAAAATGTTCTTCATTCCAAAGAATTATTTAGAAAGAAACTTGTGAAGGAAAAAAACAGGCAAATAGCAAAATTTAAACAGGCAAAAAGAAAAATGTAAAGGATTTAAAAATTAGAAAGTAGTTTTTTTAACTTTTATTTATCATAAAGGTAAAGTATCTATAATTTTTAAACATTTTAGGAGCCAGGCGTAACAGAAATTAATAAAACTATTAATTAGAGAATTTATGAAACTAAAATCAAAGGCAAACCGAACGATAATTTCCTGATATTATATATATTTGTGCTTTTCCTATTATTAATTTATTTATTGAAGCTTGCTTCAAATCTAAAAATAAATTTAATGTTTTAACGAAACGGTTAATTTAAATAAAAAGTATAAAAAAATTAAAGCATGCTTACTTGCTAAATAAATAAAATCTATGTTTGACCATAAATAAAAATTTAAAAAGTCTTTTGGATCCTCCTATGGAATGGGCGGCAATTCTATGAATTTTGATGATACCATAGAATAACATCAAACTGGCTAGTCTTTTATTCTAGTGTCTTTAGTGCACTGCAGTTTTTACACGTTTAAAATGTCACTGTTTACAAATAAAAATAAATAATATTTTCAACGACGCCTCCACGTTACTTAGTGCAGCGATATGAATCAAAAATTCTCAATTTTAAATTTTTGTTGGACAACACTTTCACACCACCCTATTTTTAAAATATATTTGATTTGCATTTAGAATCCCATTTTGGAACTTTTTTCAGTGGGGGGAAGACCCCTTTTCAGCCCCCACAAAATTACAATTTGGTGATTTTGAAAACTAATTTTCAGACTCATTAAAAAATATATTTTATTTTTTTCTTCTGGTATCAAGTTTCCTAAAGTACCCTCTTTTTAATGATGTATTACTTAATAGTTTTGAACAATACTCTGGGTTAATATGACAAGAAGTAGTAAAAAACACCGAAAAAAAATTGTATAAAATCAAATATCTCAAAATTTTTTCAGAGAAATAATAAATATTTATATATTAAAGTATTCGTACGAACCTCCTGCTTAAAATGAGTATTCTAAACCCATGGGTCATAGATCTACCCGTGGAGTAAATGGACTTTGAGTCAGGCGCTGCAACGCGATAAACGAGTAGCGAGCGCGCTTTGGTCGAAGTTTTATGCGATTTCGCAGTTATCCGTGTCCTGTTATCTTTCCAATCCTGCTGGACAACAACTTCGCACCACCTCATTATTAAAATATATTACATTTGCATTCAGAATCTCATTTTGGAACTTTTTTCAGTGGGGGGAAGACCTCTTTTCAGCCCCCTAAAAAAAAAATCAATTTTTTTTTCCAAAACTAATTTGCAAGCCCCTTAGAAAATATATTTACTTTTTTTTTTCTTGCAATTACATACCTTATAGGGTCCTCTTTCTTATAATATATCAATTATAAAGTTTGAACAATACACAAAGTCACTATGACAAGAAGTAGAAAAAAACCCAGCAAAAAAGATGTTTTAAATCGAAATATCTTGAAATTTGATTTAAATTTTTTAACATTTTTTGCATAAAAGTGTTCCTCCAGACCTTCTGCTTAAAATAGGTAGTTTAATCACAAGGGTCATAGATCTACCCTTTAAGTAAATGGGCTTTGCATTGAAAAGAAGAACTAATAATTTGTATTTTTTTAATCTATCATTGCGTTGTAGCGTACGACTCAAAGCCCATTTACTCAATGGGTAGATCTATGACCCTTGTGTTTAAAGTACCTATTTTAAGCAGAAGGTCTGGAGGAACACTTTTATGCAAAAAATGTTAAAAAATTTAAATCAAATTTCAAGATATTTCGATTTAAAACATCTTTTTTGCTGGGTTTTTTTCTACTTCTTGTCATAGTGACTTTGTGTATTGTTCAAATTTTATAATTGATATATTATAAGAAAGAGG